>JANAVB010042020.1:34556727-34797689 GCA_029216955.1 Iris pallida | reverse complement strand
GAAATACATATTTTGGGGACGTCTAAAGTATGTGCATGAATCCAAATGAAGTGATAGGTTGCAACCAAGATAACATGTATGGAGAGCTTATTGAATCGCACTAGCACAGACTTTGGTGAAATGCATATTTTTGGAGACGCCTAAAATATGTGTATGAATCCAAACGAAGTGGTACGCTGCGACCAAGATAACACTATAGAGAGAATGTTGGTGAAAATCATGAAAAGTGCAAAATTTTAGAAAAAAAAAAAGAGGGATTGAATCATTGATGGATTAAGTGGGGTACAGTGGGATAGCAATCTCGAGATGGTCGAAAGAGCTGAAATGGATATTGAACTGAAGTTGAATGAGAAACTTGTTGTGACTAAGTGATTAGTAGAATGAGTGTTTTTACGTTTGGTGACGAAACTTTTTCTGAGTTATAATTATGTAATGTCCCGCTCCGCACGAGATTTGGTTGGCTGTTGGATGCGATCAGAATGTTGGACCGTGACTTGTATTGAAAATCAAGAGATTTGAGACTATTCTCTCTCAGCTGGTCGGACGGAATGAGTATTGGAACGTGACTCGCTGGGGACTAGTCTAGTGAAAAATATGTATGATCAGAACAGGAAGACCTTTTATGCAAGTGAGTGGAACTATCCCTTTCTCCTTACTCCTTCATGCTTAATCAAATGGAGTACTGTGTTGTTTATTATGTCCCTAGTTGCCCCATACTTTAGTTGCTGAATAATTGAGATGCTATTTGAATACTACTGAATGATAACACATGAACATTGAATTGCTAATGTGAATTGATTTCATGAAATGAATTGATAATGTCCCTTATGTTTAATGTCGCTGAAACAAATGAAACACTTGAATAATGAGAACTATCTGAATGTTACATGAGAAATGATCTGGCTATGCTTATGACACAATGACTAATGAAACACTAGATTCATGTAACTCTGTGTAATTGTTGCAAAGATATGAGATGCTGAATGATATTAAAGTCTCAATGAAATGAATGAATGCTATTTGTTCCTTGTTGAAAGGAATGGTGAGAAATGTTGCAACGAGAAATGAGGCTTCGGATCGATGAGATCACCAAGCAGAAATGATGGTAATGATGGAAGTGATAAGTCGTTGAACACGACTTGGATTGGGAACAAATATCACGCATCAATGCGTGATTTGTTGGGAACAAATAGACTTGGATGAGAAATGCGTGTCCAAGCACAAAGATCGACATTGATCAGTCCCGAGGCATCGAAGTTTGTTGGGCATGCAGAAGCGCTCCTTACAAAATATGATATATTCTGTTTATAAAGGGTATAATTCATGGAACATTGTATATCTGTTGTACCAGTGAGTTATAAGCCCAGTCGACATTCCAGTTGTAAGTCAATGTATCAGTATCAAATGTAAGCCTATACGACATATGTTCCAGTTGGCTATCAATGTAATATGAGATGTGTTGTTGTAAGCTTTGTACTCCGGCGCAAGCCTTGTACTCCATTTCAATTATCAATAAAGAGAACTTGTTTCTACATATCTCTGTATGACTTCAAGTTATCTGCTTATTTTCGCTGTTATGAATCAATATGATATTATGTTCAACAAAAAAAGATATGTCCTTACTATCTTCAATTTATCTGCTTGTACCGTTACGATGTGTTCATATTTGAAGATTATCAATTTTGTACCGTCTTTGCCTTGTACAAGTGCAATTCAGACTTATACGGTATCACGTTCAAGCGAGGACGATCAGTTCCCAAAAATTTATGCGAGGACGAGTGATTCTGCGAAATCGGGACGCGATATCTTTCGCCCAGCAGTAGTTGCAATTGCTGGACAAACTTGCTGCATCATTGCACTCGTATGAGTTGCTTGATTTTCACCCTGCATTGCAGGTTAAATATAAAAGGAAACCAAATTGCAAGAGAGTATAGAAATGGTATATTCTGTCATAACTAGGGGTGAGCATTATTCGATTTTGAACCTAGAACCGAACCGAATAAGCAGTTTGAAAAAAAATTCGGTTTTGGTTTCGGTTTTGACAATACTAAAATTTCTTATTCGGTTTCGGTTTTTGTTTTGGGTTTTCCAAAACTAAAACGGAATAAAACTTATGCAATTATACAACTACCTTCAATTTTATGCATATTTAATAATTAAAAATGTGTTTATGTTTGTGTCACCCAACAAACCGAATAAACAAAATCGATTACGGTTCAGTTCGATTTCGGCTAATTTTAGTTCGGTTGGATTTTCAGAATTTATATTTATTTGGTTTTGACAATTTCGATTCAGTTGAAACCGAATAAACCAAAGCTAACCCATAGTCATGACCAATTTGCTCACCTATGTACCATATAAACAACTAGTATGTCACCCGTGCGATGCACGGTTTGTATATTTAAAATTATTTTAAACCGCAAAATAAATAAGTGAATGTTCTTGATATTTATTTAACATTTGAAATTAAAACAAAAGTTAGAATAAACTCAATTTTGAAATACATGTAAGATAACATTATATTAATATGATTATTTAGAAATTAAATTTTAGCAACGTAATTATCATTAGTACTATGTATGTAATTCACAAAATATCTTGGACCAACATATATTAATATGTTTTTGAACGAATTATAATAATATATACCTCAATGTAAATAAAATAAAACGATAAAGTCTATTTGATGACATAAAAGATAACATTTCACTTACTTCTACAAATTTTGAAATACTTCCTTATACACAACATTTGTTGTTGAGTTACATTGATCTCCATCTTCACTGCATATTAAAGTTTTACGTATTTCGACCATTTTTTTTTCTTTTTGGGGAAGAGAACGGATTTTTTCGGGTCTTTTGATTTTATTTGTCGTGTTTTTAAACAGTATGTTGACAAATTCTTTCATCATATATTTAAATTTATTTTTACAGTTTAAATTCAACAATTTATATTTCAAGTTTTTCTTAGAAATTCATGACACAGATAGATAGATTAAATTAATAAGAATTATATATATATATATATATATATATATATATATATATATATATATATATATATATATATATATATATAAATTTTTATATTAATATTTTTTTTTCTTCCATAAATGGTGGTTTTGGGGAGACCAAAAAAATTGCTGAAACGGTGGTTTTGGACTGTGGTTTTGGGGAGACCCAAAAAATTGCTGAAACCGTGGTTTTAGCCCACATATTTTTTAGACCATGGTTTTAGTAGCCCACGGTTTTACCAACCGATGGTATTAGGGAGACCTCAGCATTGAATGGTAAAAGAATCACTTCATTTTTTTTTCTTCTCCTCTTTCCATTCGTACGTTTCATCTTCCACAAATTTGAGTTACATTTGGTTTTTCTTTGGTTTGTAATCTCTTAATTTTTTTTTCCTTTAATCTTTCTCTTTCCATCCGTATGCTACATCTCCATCATAAAATCTACTTGTTTTTTTTTTGATTATAAGCATGGAAAATGGAATTTAAATGTTTATTTTTCGTCCGAATCAAAATTTTTTGTTCTGGATCTAAGGATTTAGGCCAATTTGTGAGGTTTTTGTCCAATTTTCATTGTTCTCTCCTTAATCAATAAATTGTGTATGTTATAGATCTTGGATATATTGAAAGTTTTACGTATTTCAACCATTTTTTTTTCTTTTTGGGGAAGGGAACGTATTGTTTTCGGGTCTTTTTTTATTTGTCTTGTTTTTAAACAGTATGCTGACAAATTCTTTCATCATATATTTTTCTTTATTTTTACAGTTTAAATTCAACAATTTATTTTTCAAGTTTTTCACAGTAATTCATGACACAGATAGATATAAATCTCGGTTGCCTATGTTATTTTATTTATTTTTTTGAACGAATTTTTTTGAGCATCAGACGGTTTTAGGAAACCGTGGTTTTGGGGAGACCAAAAAATTCCGGAATGGTTTTAGCCCACAGATTTTGTAGAACATGGTTTTAGTATCCCACGGTTTTACTAACCCATGGTATTGGGAGCATTGAATGGTATAGAATCACTTCATTTCTTGTTTTCTATTCCTCTTTCCATTCGTATGTTTCATCTTTCACAAATTTGAGTTATGTTTGGTTTTTCTTTGGTTTATAATCTCTTAATCAATTTCTTGATTATTTTTCTCTTTCTATTCGTATGCTAAATCTCCATAAACAGTTTTATCATGAGATTTTCTTTCATTATACGCATAGGAAAAGAAATTTAAATATTTATTTTTGGTGGTTCAAAATTTTATGTTCTGGATATACGAATTTAAATCAGTTTGATATGCGGTTTTTCCAATTTTCATTGCTTCACTACTTAATCAATAAATTGTGTATGTTATAGATCTAAACTTATATTGGTTGATTTACGTATTTAAACCTTTTTTTTTTCTTTTTCATTTTTTAATGATTTTTTCGGTTCTTTCCGTTATTGGGGAAGGGAACTGATTCTGTTATATAGATATATACATTAAATTTTTATTGATTAATATTTACAGGTTTTTGTTGCCTTCTATGAGTCAATGAACTACTTCGAAATGGTCAGCTACAACATGAAGGTATAAATCTACTCTTGTCTACTCTTGTACTGAATATCATCTAAATAAATTTAAATATAGTCTTATACTGAATATTTTTAGAATAATGTTGGTACAATATTTTTAGGACCAACACGTTATTTATGTTGGTACAGTATTTTTATCACTAATATCATTCTAAATTTAAATATAGTCTTGTAAAATAATGTTGGTACAGTATTTTTAGGACCAACACGTTATTTATGACTGTTAAATGGTAATTTTCAGCTAAATAAGTTAGAAAAGTTATCTGATGTTTAAAATGTATATTAGTGATAAAAATATTCTGCACTATTAGAAGTAATTAAAATTAAAATAACAATTGTAGCATAACACCAGAAATTAGATGGAACTATTACCTCCTTTATCGTTTGTAAGTTTCGGACGCTTGTTAAGTGTTGTACTCCTTGTCAGCTTCTTCATTCTCAATTTTTTCCTTTGTAATAGTTCCTTCCTTGTTATATTTCTGTTGTGATTTGGAAGTGACAAAATTGAAACACCATTCTTGAATGTGTAAGTCCAATATATAGGCATACAATTAATGATTTTTTTGTATTGGGAGGAGGAAAAATAGGAATGCCAACAGTTTTTGCTGTTATCCACACATCATTAGAGCTGTATGAATTTGTCCATGCATCGTTTTTTGTATAATTAGGCCAATATATGTAGGCTGTCAATTCATGATTAGTTTGTATTGGAAAGACAAAAGTAATCTTTTAAAATAAATATTCTGCTAAAACGATTTCCAATGTATACATACATGTTTTAAACATAAAGCATTTTTTTTTAATGTTCAAATGATGTATGAACAACTATTATTCTAGATTTCCAAAAAACAGTTGTAATTAGAACAATATTTAATATAAACATTATACAATTCCGATTTTCGATCTATAATGTTTTAATAATCAATATGTTTTAAATTGTATTATTTAGTTGTGTGGCATCCATCATATGTAAATATGTTTAGTTTGTATTGGAAAGACAAAAGTAATCTTTTCCAACAGTTTGTTGCTAAGCATTTTATTTTAAAGTATCTAATGATAAAGTATCTAATGATGTATGGACAACTGAATTTTAGATTTTCAAAAAAAACAGCTTTAATGGCATCATATCTAATATAAATATTCTGCTAAACCGATTTCCAATGTATACATACATACATGTTTTAAACATGAAGCATTTTTTTTAATGTTCAAATGATGTATAGACAACTATTATTCTAGATTTCCAAAAAACAGTTGTAATTAGAACAATATTTAATTTAAACAGTATACAATCCCGATTTCCGATCTATAATGTTTTAATATTCAATATGTTTTTTATGGAGAGACTAAATTTAGAAGAGGGAATTCAAGTATTTTGAATGATATTTGTTTCTTACCTTTTTTTGCATAAACATTTGTTTCGAAATTAACTTTTTAAGTTTGATGAATTTAAATTGTATTATTTAGAATAATGTTGTACATTGACATATTAACTGCGAGCAAAAACTTTGTAATATTATTATTAATATTTGTACAATTTAAATAAGTTTAATGTAAATAGTTATTACTAATAAATTATATTAGTTTGAATTTTAATGATAATAACAAAAGTACAATTAACATTAATGAACGGCAAAGGCTGACTTTTGAATTTTAATGATAATATTATGAACCTATATTTTGGTTGTTAAACATCATCATTTGATGTACGGCATTTAGTGAGATTCCAAGGGTGATAATGTATATGTTGTATGTCCAGCTCTTTTTTCATACAATTGAATTTGTAGAAAAATAATTTATATGTTTGCATGTAGTTTGCTGCTTTAATATACCATCTTAATTGTATATATAATCAACTTTTTATGATGGTAAAATATCATTCCTTATTTGTAGTAATGTTTCATTGTTTGTATTAAATTAGATTATCTAATAGCAGCAAAAAAGGATTATATATAATCTCTTCAACTACATATTTAACACAAATGAAAACTACATTGAGAATAACATAAGTTGATGTACGGCATTTAATGAGATTCCATGTCTTGTAATGCTAGTAACTGAGATGATTTCCCTGTTTTCTATACACATTGCACTGGTCAGATTTTCCTAAAACCTGAGTTTGTATTCTCCCTAATAAACTGAAATGAACTGGTTGTGCATGAGATAATGTGAATCATTGATTTCCTTTACATTCCACTGTTTCAAGATTCTTAGGATACTCAATCCAGTTCCATATTATTTTTAGCTCCCCAAAACCGGGGTTACAACTTCGTTTATATTACTGTCATTTGTTTGCTGCTTTAATATATCATTTTATTTGTATGAGAAATCAACTGTTTATGAGTGTAAAATGTCATTCCTTATCTTTCTTAATATTCACAATCTTGAACTTATTTGTAATAATGTTTCCTTGTTTTTATTAAATTAGATTATCTAATAGAAGCAAAAAAGAATTATATAAATTCTCTTCAACTACATTTTTATCACAATTTTTAACACAAATGAAAACTACATTGCACTGGTCAGATTTTCTATAACCATATGTTTTTGTTTTCTTGTTTTATCATTTAACACATTGCGTTCTTATAGTTGAAATAATGGCGGGGCATTCGTTGCAGCCATTGGTACACTTGACATGATGATTTGGCAACCATTGGCGGGGTAGTCGTTGCAGCCATATGGTTTTTAATCTAAATCTGAGCCATTCAATGCTGAGGTCTCCCTAATACCGTCGGTTGGTAAAACACTGGGCTACTAAAACCATGGTCTTAAAAATATGTGGGCTAAAGCCACGGTTTCAGTAATTTTTTGGGTCTTCCCAAAACCACAGTCCAAAACCACCGTTTCAGCAAATTTTTTTTGGTCTCCCCAAAACCACGGTTTCAATGATTTGAATTAACATTTATGTGGGGTACACTTGACATGATAATTAGGCAACCATTGGCGGGGTAGTCATTGCAGCCATATGGTTTTTAATCTAAATCTGAGTCTACAGCAAAATTAATCAACCTCCGTTTTTTAATATTGCTGACAGCTATTGTACAATTTGTAATATTTCGTTGTACCAATACGATTTTTATTCTAATTGTTTATCAGGATAAAAAACCATTCTCACTCTTCCGGGTTTAAAATTTCATTTCCTATTGCTTGAAGGACTTTAGAAATTGTACAATTCTGAGTTGTAATATATACCTGGTTGTAATAATATATGATGTTGTAGGAAAAGCATTTCTAAGTTCTATATTAACATAATTCTGAGTTTACAGCAAAATTAATCAACCTCCGTTTTTTAATATTTCTGACAGCTATTGTACAATTTGTAATATTTCGTTGTACCCATATGGTTTTTATTCTAATTGTTTATCAGGATAAAAAACCATTCTCACTCTTCCGGGTTTAAAATTTCATTTCCTATTGCTTGAAGGACTTTAGAAATTGTACAATTCTGAGTTGTAATATATACATGTTGTAATAATATATGCTGTTGTAGAAAAAGCATTTCTAAGTTCTATATTAAAATAATTATGAGTTTAGCTAACATAATCAGAATTGCAGAATGTAATTGGTTTATGGATTAGTAAAGTTACCTCAGAATCGTGAAATACACATTCGAGACTGAAAGGTTGTCCTTTTCCTCCATAGCCAGGTACTTCATACATACGAATAAGCCGAACTTTCAAATTCCAGAATGTTTTCGATGGACTGATCTCACGAATTAGAGAGAAGAAAGGAGCCATGGGTGAAGAATTTCTTTCTTACTTTTCTGAAACAGGGAGAGTGAGAATGGTTGCCAATTTTCCACTGTATTTATAGACAGTAAATTAAGACAGAATATTAATGTAAATAATGTTGGGAAACTTAAGAGTTGTCTTGGTTATGTAAAAAAGTGGATTTGGGAACCTTACAAAAATGCATGGGTTAAATACATAACCAATCTGCTCAGCTATGTACCATACAAACAATTTGCATGCCTTAATTTTAAATGCCAACTGCTAAATACATAACCAATCTGATCACCTATGTACCATACAAACAATTTGCATGCCTTAAAAGCCAACTGCTACCTGCTTAGTTTCCCAACCATTCTTTCAGGGAATTTGGTATACACTCTCACTGATGCATACTCTCGCTACATGCAGATTAAACAACTCATAGAAAGCCTTCTCATGATGCTCTATGCCTACGCCTACCCACCCCCTTGAGAATTGAAAACTATGATTATGTCCTTAAATCTCAACAGTGTAAATATTTACCTAATTCAAAGTAAGTTCGAAACTAATTCCATGAAGCTTCTTAAAGCTTCTTCTGTACGTTTGTACTGTCATACAAAGTTAAATTACAGGAAACCCCCCATCAGTTTAGGTTTACCCAAAGATCTCATGTGACATGCACAACTCCTCTGATAGGACTAGAACATCCTGGGTTTAAAAATATACGAAAAAAAAAAACTTCTTCCTCATTGCACCTCTGCCAGCACTAACATTGGTGTTCGTCACCGTGTCCTAAGGGGGGGGGGGGGGGGGGGGGGGGGGGGGGGGAGGGAATTTAGAAAATTTTAACAAAAGGGGAAAACTTCAAAAAATCGTAAAACATTAGGGGGTTCCTGTAATTTACCCTTTACATATATGTGGTTAATGGGATTGTTATTTTCTAGAAAACCCTTGGAAGAATTTAAAAATGTGTGCACATCCTTTCTTTATATTTATGTTCAATCTTTTGCTTATGTTGATGTTTACATAAAGCATGCTAAAAAAAATTACGGCGTATAAATTAGAGATATATAGGGAGCTATCTCCTAGTCGGCAAGTATGACTATAAATTCTATGAAAGTTGATGTTTGCACAATATGTTGAAAACAACTCTCCTAAAATTTAGTCCTACGTGGACCAATGACAATAGAGTTACAAGGTAGGAGATGCTCAAATGCAGAAGATATTGAGGGGGAGCAAGTACCTAACATGGTGGTAGCAACAGTACTCCTAGGTTTTCAATGTCCTCTCAGGCAGTAATAATACTAAATACAAGAAAAGAAGACAGAGAAGATGTTAAACAAGATCAATTACATGATTATATGGTTTTACGCTTTCAGGTTCACCTTGGCTTTTCACCATGAATGGCATAAAAAAATGGTTTGCTGCGGGCCGCAAGAGGGAAGATTCAGAAAATTTTAACAAAAGGGAAAAACTTCAAAAAATCGTAAAACATTAGGGGGTTCCTGTAATTTACCCTTTACATATATGTGGTTAATGGGATTGTTATTTTCTAGAAAACCCATTTAAAAATGTGTGCACATCCTTTCTTTATATTTATGTTCAATCTTTTGCTTATGTTGATGATTTACATAAAGCATGCTAAAAAAATTACGGCGTATAAATTAGAGATATATAGGGAGCTATCTCCTAGTCGGCAAGTATGACTATAAATTCTATGAAAGTTGATGTTTGCACAATATGTTGAAAACAACTCTCCTAAAATTTAGTCCTATGTGGACCAATGACAATAGAGTTACAAGGTAGGAGATGCTCAAATGCAGAAGATATTGAGGGGGAGCAAGTACCTAACATGGTGGTAGCAACAGTACTCCTAGGTTTTCAATGTCCTCTCAGGCAGTAATAATACTAAATACAAGAAAAGAAGACAGAGAAGATGTTAAACAAGATCAATTACATGATTATATGGTTTTACGCTTTCAGGTTCACCTTGGCTTTTCACCATGAATGGCATAAAAAAATGGTTTGCTGCGGGCCGCAAGAGGGAAAATTCAGAAAATTTTAACAAAAGGGAAAAACTTCAAAAAATCGTAAAACATTAGGGGGTTCCTGTAATTTACCCTTTACATATATGTGATTAATGGGATTGTTATTTTCTAGAAAACCCTTGGAAGAATTTAAAAATGTGTGCACATCCTTTCTTTATATTTATGTTCAATCTTTTGCTTATGTTGATGATTTACATAAAGCATGCTAAAAAAATTACGGCGTATAAATTAGAGATATATAGGGAGCTATCTCCTAGTCGGCAAGTATGACTATAAATTCTATGAAAGTTGATGTTTGCACAATATGTTGAAAACAACTCTCCTAAAATTTAGTCCTACGTGGACCAATGACAATAGAGTTACAAGGTAGGAGATGCTCAAATGCAGAAGATATTGAGGGGGAGCAAGTACCTAACATGGTGGTAGCAACAGTACTCCTAGGTTTTCAATGTCCTCTCAGGCAGTAATAATACTAAATACAAGAAAAGAAGACAGAGAAGATGTTAAACAAGATCAATTACATGATTATATGGTTTTACGCTTTCAGGTTCACCTTGGCTTTTCACCATGAATGGCATAAAAAAATGGTTTGCTGCGGGCCGCAAGAGGAAAAATTCAGAAAATTTTAACAAAAGGGAAAAACTTCAAAAAATCGTAAAACATTAGGGGGTTCCTGTAATTTACCCTTTACATATATGTGGTTAATGGGATTGTTATTTTCTAGAAAACCCATTAAAAAATGTGTGCACATCCTTTCTTTATATTTATGTTCAATCTTTTGCTTATGTTGATGATTTACATAAAGCATGCTAAAAAAATTACAGCGTATAAATTAGAGATATATAGGGAGCTATCTCCTAGTCGGCAAGTATGACTATAAATTCTATGAAAGTTGATGTTTGCACAATATGTTGAAAATAACTCTCCTAAAATTTAGTCCTACGTGGACCAATGACAATAGAGTTACAAGGTAGGAGATGCTCAAATGCAGAAGATATTGAGGGGGAGCAAGTACCTAACATGGTGGTAGCAACAGTACTCCTAGGTTTTCAATGTCCTCTCAGGCAGTAATAATACTAAATACAAGAAAAGAAGACAGAGAAGATGTTAAACAAGATCAATTACATGATTATATGGTTTTACGCTTTCAGGTTCACCTTGGCTTTTCACCATGAATGGCATAAAAAAATGGTTTGCTGCGGGCCGCAAGAGGGAAAATTCAGAAAATTTTAACAAAAGGGAAAAACTTCAAAAAATCGTAAAACATTAGGGGGTTCCTGTAATTTACCCTTTACATATATGTGGTTAATGGGATTGTTATTTTCTAGAAAACCCATTTAAAAATGTGTGCACATCCTTTCTTTATATTTATGTTCAATCTTTTGCTTATGTTGATGATTTACATAAAGCATGCTAAAAAAATTACGGCGTATAAATTAGAGATATATAGGGAGCTATCTCCTAGTCGGCAAGTATGACTATAAATTCTATGAAAGTTGATGTTTGCACAATATGTTGAAAACAACTCTCCTAAAATTTAGTCCTACGTGGACCAATGACAATAGAGTTACAAGGTAGGAGATGCTCAAATGCAGAAGATATTGAGGGGAGCAAGTACCTAACATGGTGGTAGCAACAGTACTCCTAGGTTTTCAATGTCCTCTCAGGCAGTAATAATACTAAATACAAGAAAAGAAGACAGAGAAGATGTTAAACAAGATCAATTACATGATTACATGGTTTTACGCTTTCAGGTTCACCTTGGCTTTTCACCATGAATGGCATAAAAAAATGGTTTGCTGCGGGCCGCAAGAGGGAAAATTCAGAAAATTTTAACAAAAGGGAAAAACTTCAAAAAATCGTAAAACATTAGGGGGTTCCTGTAATTTACCCTTTACATATATGTGGTTAATGGGATTGTTATTTTCTAGAAAACCCATTTAAAAATGTGCGCACATCCTTTCTTTATATTTATGTTCAATCTTTTGCTTATGTTGATGATTTACATAAAGCATGCTAAAAAAATTACGGCGTATAAATTAGAGATATATAGGGAGCTATCTCCTAGTCGGCAAGTATGACTATAAATTCTATGAAAGTTGATGTTTGCACAATATGTTGAAAACAACTCTCCTAAAATTTAGTCCTACGTGGACCAATGACAATAGAGTTACAAGGTAGGAGATGCTCAAATGCAGAAGATATTGAGGGGGAGCAAGTACCTAACATGGTGGTAGCAACAGTACTCCTAGGTTTTCAATGTCCTCTCAGGCAGTAATAATACTAAATACAAGAAAAGAAGACAGAGAAGATGTTAAACAAGATCAATTACATGATTACATGGTTTTACGCTTTCAGGTTCACCTTGACTTTTCACCATGAATGGCATAAAAAAATGGTTTGCTACGGTTTGTATTTCTCTTCCTACGTCTTTTCCCAACCCAACATTATTATATCTTGCCTTTTGAAATTATGTTGATCCATGGAAGTATCATACCTATCGACTCAATGGAAGGTTTGCATTCTTTTTCCTGTCATTTTCTTTGTTACAGGATATTTTGGATATGTGCCCAGGTAAGAGTGGCCATTGTATTGCTTTAATACCAAGAACCCCACCATTGTATAGCTTTAACCCCATAAATCCAACCCGACTTACCCGGTCTGGTTTGAAGTTATCCCAACCCTATTACACCTGCGGATAACATTGTGTTGAGCCAACAGACTTGTTAGCTTCCAAACCAAGGCTGAGTTAGGTCGGATTTTGGTTCAACGGGTTAACTCCATCCAGAACAAGCAAGCCTGATTCACATCTTCACTGACATCAAGACAAGCACCCACCTAATCAAGCTACATGTTCCATTTTGATACAACTCGTTTGTGACGTATCTCTTGATTTAGCTTGAAAGTATCAATCTGTTGTTGTTCTCATCTATGAAGAAATGAAGCGGATATATATAATATTCTGAAGTAACACTGTCAACTATAAAAGGGCACTAAATACCCAACAACCTATTGGAAAGATTACTCGGTGCTGCAAGTTTTAAATAATTCCAAACTCCTGAGTTTGCTAGTTATTCAAAGTTAACATTTCCTCCTAAACCATTTTTGACACCATTTTCAGAAAATTTTAGTGCTTCACCATATAAAACACTTACATTATGTAATGGGCATTATTTGGGCTAGGTTAGGTAGGGCAAAAGAACTAATGATTGGGGCTATGGTTGGTTCCCAATAGTTGTAGTATAAACTCATTTTCATACATATAGAAGCACATACATAGCCTCTCATGCAGGATTAGAAATATAATCTCTAAAAGCCACCTATGAAATGAAGTCAAGTAGCAAGAAGCTTCAGCAGAGTTTAATGGGAACAACTAATCACTAGTTACATGTACAGAACATAACACTAAAAGCAATGCAGTCAGAAAATAACGCAATAGCTGAAGATAAAACCTCCGGTGATGTCCCATTATTTGGGATACATGGCTCTGGAAGCTTCATGCCATGAACTCCTTATCGGAAGAGGGTGACCCTCACTAGTAAATATAATGTTTCGATCAGCAAGGAAAGTATCATCATAAAGAAGATAAAGATATTTGCACCTGACGGAGAACCATGAAAAAGACATTCCAATAAAAATTCACCAGCCCTCTAGCTTTAGCGTGTAGATATGGATTACTCGCGTTCAGAAAGAAACTGTGTTGGTGTCTTGGTGATCTTCCAACTGCATTGTTGTAACATCTCTGATGCTGGCAAAACCACAATCGACTTTGGTATAATAATTAAGAGTTCACAAGTGATCACCCACTACCATATACCATGGATCTGAACAGAGATGTAAAAAAGACGAACAATAGAAATTAGTTTTGACATGTAGCAATAATGACTCAAATTAATAGAATTATCATCAATTGCTAGGGCTCTTGAAACTGTTAACAAGTCATATAGAACTTTATGTTTAAAAAAAGATCATAAACGTATCATTACAAAATATTTAACGGGTCAAAAGTACAGTAATTTCAAATTCAAGGAACATCATATGGTATTATAATTATATGTAATAACAAATTCATCATAATGTGTGGGTACTAAGGATTGATCTCAATACCTCTTGGTTAAAAGAGTATTACTTTAACAACTAAACAAACATTTAGATATGACAATATAAAGAGAAGAAAATAAATAACAGAAAACACAAATGGAGGAAAACTGGAAATTCAGGTGGAGCGACCTATCACAGACTTAGTGTTATGCCTACACCTTGATCCGTACAACTCACAAATTTCCTCCTCGATGACCCGTGAAGCCTTTCCCAACCGCTTAGCTAAATCGCTAAGACGAGAGAAGAGAAAATGTGGAGCAAGAGAGAGAGACACATTGGATATAAAAACTTCACTATGCTAGAGAATAATACAAGTTTTTGGAGTAAGGATAAAATGAGACCTCCCCCCTTATATAGCCGCAAGGGCTCTACACGAATGGTTAAGATTATGCCATGTGTTCACCATCCAACGGTTGGAACCATCTAGAACTAAAATATTTACAATGCAAATAAGGAATTACAACGAAGAAAATAGCTAGTCCTCTTAAAATGGTAGAAAACTTCATGTGCTTATAGATGTAAGGAATATTTCAATATTCTTCCAAGAAATATCCAAGAGGAATATCCAAAGAATCTTCTCAAATATTCCACGCAATTCTAGAGTATTTCAGAGGCTTCTATCAAATAACCTCTTGGCTCGATAGATTGTGCAAAGGTGACTCGGTGGAGCAAAAAAAAATTGTGTTGACATTCTCCACCACCTATTGCGTCGACGTCCTTGTCAACGGATGCACCAAGTATACCAAGTCTCTAGACAACTTTCACTTGATGTGTGAGGTAGTCATGGTCGTCGTGTGTCCAACCATCTTTTTCTTTCTCGTGAGGGAAGGGGCCCTCCACAAGCACTGTCCATCTTTTCCTTAAGATCGGAAGCAGACTTGTTTACCGTACTACTTTTCCTTGTGGTCCGTACCATCATAGGCACGAAAAGACATGATCGGCGAGGTCCAAGGGGTTGTCGAGGAGGTGCTTTAGCGGTATTGAACGAGGGGAGGCCTGGCGGTAACCGCAGCACCATGCCTCCATCGAGTCACACCCTCGCATCAGCTAGAGCCACCCGCCTGAGCCCGCCACTTGATCGTTGTTAGTGACCCAAACTTGTTTTTTAGTTTCGAAATTTGTTGTTGTCGCATCATCCCGAGCTTCCAGCCTCTCTGCATGAACGATTCTCTCCGAAAATCGCGTAACGTGATTCTCGACGTGCACGAGTCGAGGGATTGTAATTTCGTCAAGCGATTGCAGAGAATTTACGCCATATCCGTCTCAGATAACCGTATTTGATCCTGCCGACACGGACTTGTAGCTTGTTGTACAGTAATATGTTGGTTGCGAAACATGTACCTTTGGATTTGTAATACCAAGTTTGTCCTATGGTGAAGTTTGCATCGAATTTTGGTAACCTTTTTCGAGAAGCACAATTTTTACAATATTTTGGCGAGTCGCGTCATTCTGACAATCTGTAGCTCGAATTTCGAATCTGTAAATTTAGGTGAGTCTGTATCATCGTTCTGGTGCTAACTACCTTTTCAGAATTTCATGTTGGCATTTTTGTAACTTGGTTCATTTTTGGTATCAGTCCAATTTTTGAACGGTGCTCTAATACCACCTGGGACGCTGGACTAGGGGTGAGCATTATTCGGTTTTGAACCGAAAACCGAACCGAATAAGAGATTCGGTTCGGTTTTAAAAAAAATCGGTTCGGTTTCGGTTTTGAAAATACTAAATTTTTTTATTCGGTTTCGGTTTCGGTTTTGGGTTTCGGTTTCGGTCCAAAACCGAAAACCGAATAAGAAAATTTAGTTTATATATATATATATATATATATATATATATATATATATATATATATATTTTATATATATATATATATATATATATATATATATATATGTATTAATTATAGGTATATACTAAATATATATAGGTATATACTATAGGTATATATATATAAGTATATACTATAGGTATATAATAAATATATCTAGATATATTTAGTTATTATATATATTAACAAAAAAAAAAAAAAAAACCCAAAAACCGAATAAACCGAACCGATTTAATTCGGTTCGGTTCGGTTATTGATCAATTCGGTTCGGTTTCGGTTTTGCTTATTCGGTTTCGGTCGAATTCGGTTTTCGGTTATTCGGTTCGGTTGGAACCGAATACTCACCCCTACACTGGACGATGTAGATTGTACCATGTCTTTGTAGAAAGTAAGATTAGAAGCCGCGTCATCGCAGTAATCAACGCTCGGAGTTTGGGATAAGTTGAGTTGCATCGCGTCTTAGCCAAACAATGGAAGCTTTATTCCAGTCCACGAACAAAGATGCACAAAGCAATTCTCAAAATAGACAAAAGTAGTCTTATTGAGTGAATAGATGAAATACAATGAGGCATTCATGCCTTTAAATAAATAAGTAAAAATTAATCCTAGCCTAAGAACAAAAGTATGGTCAGGATAAGCTGACTAATCTTATTTAAATAGACAATTTAAACTACCTAAATCTATTTAAATAACCTAACTAGATTAGGCTCATTTAAATAAATAATTTAAACTACCTCGATATATTTAAATAACATAACTAGATTCTTCTACAAAAGGATATGTATAGTTCCAAAAACCTAAAATCTGAATTTGAATTCAAACTCAAATAAACAGGATAGGGAAATCCCTAAACCTTATCAGGTTTGGAACTGTATACCTATAGTCAATGGAGAATAAGTTAGTTCATCAAGAGGAAAAACCTGGATCACTAGCTATGACTCCCAACTTACATCAGTTATAAAGGAAGTAGGTACACAGAGACGGCCAGGAGGACAAAAAGCTCACATATGAAGATAAACGGAGCTAAGAAATATGCCGAAGCTATGGGAGAGGTGGGAGTACTATAATTGATTAAATAACTATCTGTTTGCCAATGGATTAACAGTTCCCTTGATCAAGTTAGTGGTGATGAAGCTAAGTAAACATGCATCTCTGTCGTATTGAAGGAATTTAAATGAACCAAACATAATTAGGATGGTGCATGACACAACTTCCAATAATAATAAGTTACAAAAGAAGCAGTGAAATATAAGTTATAACTGATCCAGTTTAAGGTTGAAGTGTACCTAGATAATGACTCTATAAGTGTCAATGCTGATCCATTATAATTCTGGGGTAAATGTTCAAGCTGAAAATCAAAATAAATATTAACAGCTTCAAATTCCCAAGCTGACTGAGGGTGTCAGTGAATGTATTTGTAAGAGTCTTTAACTCATCATGTTGCACAAAAACAAAATAGAATATACAGCAGGGATAACGTTACTCTGATACTGAACTAATACTCTGGTAAGATATTGAGTTATCTGGTGCTGATAAACTCACTGGAAATGCATAAGCCGTGTAATTTTCATACGCGTGGTAAAACCTGGTAAGAGGAAAAGATTAATAGGACTCATATATAGACCATCATGAAGGACCTTTGGTTAATATGACTCGGATGTAAAAACATGGGAGAAGATACGGCTCATGAATGCTTTGTGTAAAGTTTGTGAGTGTGATTAATAAGTTGATGTGCATTAGATGGAGATCATAAATCATAAACTGTGCCATGAGTGTTAGAATAATTTAAATATTTAAGCCTCGACCCTAACCACAACTTTGCAGAACAAGCTAGGTGCAAATCTCCCTGGCACGCATTTTAAGTGGATCTTTTGAAAGAAATTATACCATTGCGTGAATCCAACTCTCAGTCCGTAATATGGGCATTTGACCTGCGTTGGTGTGTTGGGATAATATAAAAATATGACCTTCTACACACATCGCCACTCTAGAGTTTAGTGCAGTGAGGAATTTGACAATAAGCATCACATGATACGTGTAACTGTTGAAATAAGATCATGTAGCCTGCATCGTAAGATAAAACTATTTCAACTGATCTAAATAATTTTGCACCATGTGGCATTATTAATAAAAGATGGGATAAGAAATGAGTGCCATTATTGGAAGTTAGAGGTGGCGTCAAATGAGGACAAAATGAGAGACAATCGTCTTAGGCGGTTTGAACATGTGCAACACAGACCAGTAAATGAACAGTTAAAGACCCACTAGGACTAGATGTAGGCCTAAACGAGATTGAATTTGTAAATAAGGATGTGATTTTGTTAGTGTTATTGTTAGTGTTACAGACGGCATGGCGACATGGCCCTTAAAAGATGTGAATGGAAGACAAGTATTCAAACATCCGACCAAGAAAAATTGAGGTAAACGCTTTGTTCTTGTAATATTATTTCTAACAAAGTATTTTGTCAGCCAATGACATAGTACCAGTTGGACAGCCGGTTGACTGCTTTCTAGGGATGCCTTCCTCTTACAGGAGAAATAATGGATGGCATAGTTGTTCTTGAGTTCTCAAACTTCCACTTACACTTTTCTCTAGTTGAGTCTCCTTGAATCTCAGCTAAAGCTACATCAATCTAGTGAACAGTGAGTCATTCATATTATTAGAGTACATGTACAACAGTTTTCTTATGTTGTTTTGATTGCAATTTTGTTTTAGAGGTTATCAATTCATGATACATTTTGTGTTGATTTACTTGATTATTGTATCAAGTAAAGTATTGTATTGTATTGTGTTGTCTTGTGTCGTGTCGTGTCGTGTCATGTCGTATCATATATCATTAGATACAAATTTCATTGGGAACTGACATGACGCTTCATATATGGATAAATTTAACATATTGAGCAATAATGAGCATTGTCCGGGAAATAAGTGACAAGTTCATCATAAAGTCCATAGGAGAACAAAAATATACATATAGCACTAGGATTACAGACATTTTATGCATGCCTATAGAATCATTGCATCACTAAGAACATGAATACTAACAATAATCATTGTTTTGATGTTCGAATAGTTTTGTGTTGCCGTACATTCTAGTTTCTAAACAATGAATAACTTGTAACTTCCTTAGGAACCAAATTGGAAAACATTCCTAAGAGAAAATATCAAAAACAAAACTGAGAAATCTCTAAAACTAGAGAAATATTAAAAAAAAACAAGAAGGTAAAACATTATTTCTTCTTTCTTTTTTTGAGAAAATCAGTTGTTTGGATTGTTGTCACCAGAGATGCTAGATGTCATCCCTAAAGATGTTAGACAAGTTTGTTGATGTTGCAAGTCGATGAAGAACACCAGAAAGAGATGCCTGTCCAAAGAGTTTACCCATAAGAGGACGTCGGACGAAAATGTGTGACGCGTTTTAAAGGGTTATATGAGTATTCATGTCCAGTTTTAGAGTCAGGTTATTAAAAAGTTAATTTCTAAACCACTTAAAGTCAACTTAAATTCATTTAAATTCAGGTGAACCCAATAATTTTATATTGGACGATACATCGTATCTGAAGATATGTACTGGAGGTACGTACCGCATTGTACAATACAGAAGTGTATCATAAAATAAATTGTCCCTCTCGTATCTTTTATAAGTAGTATTGTATTATACCCTAAGATCTTGACAACATAGACACAATTAATCCATTTCAAAAGATATCAGGAATATGCAACAAAACCCTAATTCCATCACAGATGTCCAAGTCTCGAAGGTAAGGTAGCTGCCACCATGCCAAAACAACTGATCACTAGTCTACAATCTTGTAATGGAAACTCAGAGAATTCTATTGTGGAGTTCTTATGGAATTGAAGTTGCAAAGAGTCTTGATCCTGAGTTCTATTAGCACCAGTAAGGTCATTAAACAGAACTTTGATTGTGGAGTCCTAATGAAACTGGAGTCAACAGAGAATTTCAGTTACACGCTCTATTAACATCAATAAGCTAGTTTATCTTGAGCTAATCCATTCATCTTGAGCATACTAGGCAACTATAATAGAGCATGTTGTCTATTTAAGAATCATTAATAAGATCAATCTGCTCCCTCTCACCAAGTTCCATTGCAACCCACCCTTCACAACAGAGTTCTGTGACATGTTGTTTGTTGATGATATTGTGTAGTTAATAGATAAAGAATAATAAGCTTTTAATATATATCCCGTGAATTAGCTTTCGAATCTAAAGGATTTCAAATTAAATAAATAAAAGTTGAGTATATGAAATGTAGCTTTAACAAAAGTCTATATTGATAGCCTAGAGATACCTAAAAGTGATCGTTCTTGCTATTTAAGAATAATCTCATCAAGATAGCAAGGTCAGTAAGGATGCTATTCACATAATTGAAGCATGACGGTTTCTATGGTGGATAGTTCCAAACTATGCTTTTATTGTGGTATACTTGGAAGTTAATAGAAAAATACTAAGAATCTAAATACAACATAACTCACCAATGACTCATTCTATGATTTCGTAAAATAGATGACCCAGTGCCACGAGACTCCCGCTTATGCAGGATCTTGGGAGGGTCAAAATGTTTGCAGATTTACCCTATATATGTACGGGAATTTGTTTGCGTGACTCAAATCTGCATCCTCCAGTATACAAACGACAAGCCTTACGTCGCGCCAAGTAACGCCTTCTTTTATGATTTGATATGTTGCACAATAGAAAAACATGTCAAACAGTGAGCACATCCAAAATGAGAAAGTCAAGATGCATGGGTGAAATCAAAGAGAGTATGAGCAATGACTGAGTGTATTTGCGGAAAGCTAGAATTGGTGTTGACTGAGAATAAAAAGTAACAGATATGAGGTCTGGTTAACTCGCAGTTAAAGCATCTGGTAGCGAATAGACCAAAAGGAACTTGGATAGAGATTGTAAAAATGGGTTCAACTTTTTCTAATGTTAGAAAGGTGATGGCCATTAAATAAAGCATAATGGAAGAAAACGGCACTTGTAGCAACCACAAAAGTTGGAGAGTAAGGATTCATTGTAAGCTCATCATCATCATCCAAGCATTCTATCATAATCGGGTCGGTTATTGAGCATAAGAATGCTCCATAAAAAAATTGACACAGCTTTTTGATCTATTATCAGCCTGACCTTAATCCTTATATTTGTGTCAATTCTTTGTCAAAGTAGCTACAAGCATTAGAGGGTCATGCCATAAAACCTAGGTGGCCTCGGCAGGGATGTAGACCTACCTTTTTATTAGAAGACAATATTAGAAGACAAGTGATGAATGCTTCATTGTTTATTCTTCAGTCCCAAGGCTGGTTTAAATAGAAGAAATACAATTAATGTCCATCATTGAATCAAGGAGAACTTTATTACAATCAATATTCATCCTTGAATAAAGGAGAACTTTACGGAAAGAAAACAAAATAAAGATAGAAACATCTCTCTAATAATAACAAAATCTTCTCTAATAATAACTAATAATAAGAGGAGAAAGATTCAAGGGATTCTCCAACCCCCCCCCCCCCCAAGTTGGTGCATAGATATCTATCATGCCCAACTTGCTTATCAAATGCTCAAAGATGGGTCTTGCCAAGCTTTTGGTTAAGATGTCCGCAGTTTGCTGACTAGATGTCACAAATGGTAGACATATGATTCCAGCTTCTAATTTCTCTTTTATGAAGTGACGGTCAATCTCAATATGTTTGGTTCTATCATGCTGAACCGGGTTGTGGGCTATGCTTATGGCAGCTTTACTGTCAGAATATAACTTCAATGGGAGCTCAATTTTCATCTTAAGTTCCTCCATGACTTCTTGAATCCATAGTCCTTCACAAATACCCTGAGCCACAGCTCTGAACTCGGCTTCTGCACTGCTTCTTGCTACAACTCCTTGTTTTTTGCTTCTCCATGTTACAAGATTATTCCATACATAGGTACAATATCCAGAGGTTGATCTTCTGTCTGTGACTGAACCTGTCCAATCTGCATCAGTAAAGATAGACACATTTCTTTCACTAGTCTTCTTAAAAAATAAACCATTTCCGAAATTGGCCTTCAAGTATCTCAGTATTCTATAAACTGTCTCAAGATGTTCCTCATAAGGAGAATGCATAAACTGACTCACTACACTGACTGAGAAGGCAATGTCAGGTCTAGTGTGGGACAAGTAAATTAGCTTACCCACCAACCTCTGGTATCTTCCGGTGTCAACAGGAACATTTCTTCTCCCCAAAATTTTGCATTAGAATCCATGGGGGTGTCGGCTGGTCGACAACTACTCATTCATGTTTCTCGCAATAGATCGAGAATGTATTTCTGTTGTGAAACCACAATTCCTTTTCTTGATCGAGCAACCTCCATACCAAGAAAGTATTTCAAGGATCCTAAGTCCTTGATTTCAAAGTCTGTAGCAAGTCTCTCTTTTACTCTTCTCATTTCAACTGTATCATCCCTAGTGAGGACAATATCATCTACAAAACAATCAAGACAGCAAATTTTCTGCCATAGGAGAATTTGGTGAATAAAGTGTGATCAGCTTGTCCTTGAGTGTACCCTTGGTTCTTCATAGACTGAGTAAACCTTTCAAACCATGCTCTAGGAGATTGCTTCAAGCCATAAGAGACTTATTCAACTTGCATACCTTTGATCCGAATTTGTCTTCAAAACCAGGAGGACTATCCATGTATACTTTTTCTTCTAAATCACCATTGAGGAAGGTATTTTTAACATCCAACTGATGTAGAGGCCAATCCAGATTAGCTGCAAGAGATAAAAGTATTCTGATAGTGTTCAATTTTGCAACAGGAGCAAATGTCTCTGAATAATCTATGCCATAAGTTTGAGTGAAACCCTTAGCCACCAAGCGAGCCTTATACCTTTCAACTGACCCATCTGAATTGTACTTCACAGTAAACACCCACTTACATCCCACGGTCTTCTTACCAACTTGTAGTGTCATGACGCTTCAAGTTTTGTTCTTTTCAAGAGCTTTCATATCCTCAAATACAGCTTTCCTCTACTTTGGAACTTCTAGGATATCATGTACATTCTTTGGAATCTCTACACTAGACAATTGGGAGGTGAAGGCAGAAAAAGATGAAGACAAGTTTGAATATGATATAAAATCGGACATAGGATATTTAGGGCAAGACCTAACAGGTTTTCTAACTGCTATGGGATCATCTATATCAGGATACATGATACGACTCTCAGAAACAGAGATAGACTTACTTTTTCTTTTCTGAGGTTAATTATTCTCCGGTTCAGATTCATGACAGTGTTGAGATGTGGATACATCCTCATCTTTATGGTTCTTTCTCACAAACACCTTTCCTTTCCAAGTCTTGTTTCCTACTTCGAACCTGTCCTCTTTAGATGACAATTCATTTTGTGGCATTTCAATTAGTTCATCATTATTATCTTCAAAATTCTTATTGTTTTTTTCATGAGAAAGTGTAGGCTCGGATTCATCGAGTTCCTTACTCATAGTAGGAGTAGGTTCAGATAATGAATCATGGCCATTTTCTGTTAGTGCAGAATTACAAGTCTTAGAATTTTGTGATATAGGCAAGGACAAGTTATTTAAAAAAACTTATGTTCTCAGTTTCAAATGAGTCTTCCTTTAAGTTCCCCCTGAAGATAAGTATCATAAAAAAAAGGTTTGTTTTCAAAGAATGTGACATCCATAGTGACAAATATTTTTTTGTTTTTTGGATCAAAGCATTTATATCCCTTCTGGGTTGGAGAGTACCCTACAAAAACACATTTTATAGCACGTGGTTCGAGTTTGCTAATATTCTTATGTTTATGAACAAATGTTGTGCAACCAAAAAATTTTAATGTCAAATCAGTTGAAACACGAGTAAAAGGAAAACATTCTTTGAAAACATGAATTGGAGTTTGAAAATTGAGAACTTTAGAGGACATTCTGTTAATTAAATATGCAGCAGTTAAAATTGCTTCACCCCACAAATAATTTGGTACTTTATTTGAGAAGAGTAAAGCTCTAGACATCTCCAATAAGTGTCTATTTTTTCTTTCTGCAACTCCATTTTGTTGAGTATTTGGACATGAACTTTGATGAACAATTCTATTTTGAAGAAAAAAATCACCCAAAATTGTGTTAAAGTATTCTCTGTCATTGTCACTTCTAAAGGCTTGAATAGTAGTCCGAAATTGAGTTTGCACCATTTTAAAAAAAATCCTTTACAACCTGACAAACATCGGATTTTCCCTTTAACAAATACACCCAACATACTCTTGAATGACCATCTATAAATGTGATAAACCATTTTTTTGTGAGAAAGTGTACGTGTACGATTAGGGCCCCAAACATCACTGTGAATAACAGAAAAAGGTTTTGATGGTGTATAAGACTGTATTGAAAAATGGGAACGATGATGTTTTGCAAATTCACATGCCTCATATTTAAACAAAGACAAATCATTATTACGAAATAACTTAGGAAACAAGTGTTTGAAATAGCAAAAACTAGGATGGCCTAATCGTAAATGCCATAATATAATGTTGTCATCATTATTTGAAACACGAAAAGACTCAAAGTAGTAACTTATCGGTTTGGAAGGTAGTTGTGATTTAGATCCAATATCGAAACAGTAGAGTCCTCCATTCTCCTTAGCACTGCCAATCATCTTCCCCGAGTTCAAATCCTAAAAGACACAGTAAGAACCGAAAAAGATAGTTTGACAGTTTTTTTTGGGCTAATTTACTGACAGACATTATGCTACAAGATAGATTTGGAACATGAAGGACATCTTTAAGAGTCAACATCGGGGACAATACAACTGAACCTTTACCTGCAATGGCTGAAAAAGAGCCATCTGCGACTTTTATTTTTTGATTCCCTGCAAAGGGACTATATGAAGAAAACAGAGTAGATTCACTTGTCATGTGATCGGTTGCACCTGAATCTACTATCCAAGTGTGGTTGGGACTGACACTAAGAAGAGCAGAATTACCTTTTTGTGCTATAGAGCAAGGAGTTTGAGATTCGAGAAGTTTGAACAGTTTGTCTAGTTGTTCCGTCGTGAGTGAAAGCTGAGTTGAAGAAGATTGTTGCCCTTGATCTGAATTACTAGTCTGGAATGCACGACCCTCATTACCACCTTTCTTCTTCCAGTTCGGAGGCTTGCTATGGAGCTTCCAACATGTTTCACGCGTATGCCATGCACGTTTGCAATGATCACACCAAGGTTTGTCTGACTTCTTACTTTCGTTGAAGTTGCCATCTCCGAAAAGACTTTCATTTCCATTGTCGCCGTCATCGCCACATCCAGTACTGCCGCTAGCACCGCGACCAGCACCACCACCATCGCCATGGCCTGTTGCGCCGTTCCCGCGGCCTGCTCCGCCTTCTGTCGTGGAGGAGTTGTCGTTGTTTGTTGAGCCGGTGAGGGCTTGCCGCCATCTATTAGAATCGGCCATTGAGAGCTTAATTGGGTTGGAGAAACGGGTTTAAAATTTTTTTACAAACCCTAGGTTAAGGAACATGGTTCTGATACCATATTAGAAGACAATATTAGAGGACAAGTGGTGAATGCTTCATTGTTTATTCTTCAGCCCCAAGGCTGGTTTAAATAGAAGAAATACAATTAATGTCCATCCTTGAATCAAGGAGAACTTTATTACAATCAATATTCATTCTTGAATAAAGAAGAACTTTATGGAAAGAAAACTAAATGAAGATAGAAACATCTCTCTAATAATAACAAAACCTTCTCTAATAATAACTAATAATAAGAGGAGAGATTCAAGGGATTCTCCAACACTTTTTGACATGCAGTTTAAGCTCATGCAACCAAGGAGCACCCTCCCTCCAAGTTCTCCTAAACTATAAATAGTCTAGAGGAAGAGGTAATATACTAATATGATACAATTTTCTATAGAAAATTGCATTCATCGCTATGACACGTAAGCCAATTAGTGAAAGGAATGACAGTCCTATAAATTCAGACCAACTTTGCAAATATCAACCGTCTGAAAGCGATACCTAACCGTTGAAACTACTTAAACCAAACAATTCAAACCCATCAAAAAAAAACCTAAACTACAATCAGCTACTCATAGGAAGGGTCTAGAATCGAGTTTTGAATTAATTCAGAGAAAGTTGTCATCAATAACAAAACCTCGATAAAATTTAAAACTTCTATATCATAGGCGCATGTTTTGCGCAATTTATCAATGTTATTCCACTATTTTGTTCTTTCCACTTACGTCGACTTCCAAAAGTAAATCTTGTACTTCTAGTCCTATCCTAAAGTTAGCAAAAAAATAAAAGAGTTTAGCCTGCTTGACACTAAAGTACCCTTGGTCTTGAGTATAGATATACCCAAAAAAAACACAAATTTGCATTCGGCTTCTTATACCCCTGCAGTATCGTGTCGGGTTGGGAATGTATCAGACACGACACAGACTCCAACATACACTAGGACACGTCCCACAGCCACGTCAAGGGGAGCAAATTTTGTTCTTTTTCTTTTGCCCAATTGTAACAATCCCACCTTTTTCCCAATTTCAGTAATCTAAGCATGCATTTTATAACCAAACAAAATATAATTTTTTTACTTCATGGGTCATCGATGATCAATACCATCTTCTCAAAAGTAACAAATTTTCACAGAATTTAAATATAAAAAATAGATATTTCTTTATTAAAATTCAACTATGGCACTCTGTAACCAAACAAAATCGAATTTTTACTTTACGGTCACTGACGATCAATACCATCTTCTTAAAACTGAGAAAATTTCACTCAAAAAAAAAAAAGAAGAAGTAATTTTGGATTAAAGAACTCACATTTTCTGGACCTTCTCCCGCATGTAGATCCGATTGGCGTCGCTGAACTAGACCCAGAAACCGCAGGAACTGATAAAACCGAGAGAATCAGTAGGAACTCGAGAAACCATAGTTTCATCAACGCAGACGAATCCATCGTGCTTGGAATTGTGTTTGAATTTTCTTTCATATTTCGTATAAATTGGGGGTTTTTTTTCCAGATTTTCGGATAAACAAATGGAACATTTCGTGACCATTTTTTTTAAGGGTCGGCTTGGATTGAGGGGAAAAAAAAAAAGCACGGTTAAGTGGGGTTAACGAGGGAGAGTTAGGGAAGTAGAGTCAATATATAGAGGAAGAGTTAAGTGGAGGGTGTTTAATAACTCTTACTTGGATTGGAGATTTTAAGTGAGAGTGTGATTAATAAAAATATGATAGTTACCAAAATAATCTTATTACATATGTCATAAAATTAAATTTGATTGAAATTTTAATTAGAACTTGTCAAAATATCTTCACAAATTAAGAAGATACAGATTAACATGTTGAAAACAAGAAAAAATAGAGAAAAAATTATGATATCTTATAAACAAATAAGGGACATTTATGACTTTTTAAACAAAATCTCTCAATCACCCTCGTTAATCCTCGGATTTGGGAGGTTAAAAAAATGGACAAAAGAACGTGAAATAAACCCTCACTTAACTCTCTATAACCATCCCTTTTAAACCTCCACCTTCAAACCAAGCATGATTTTATTTTTTTCTCACTTAACTTTTTCTCACTTAATCCTCTTAATCCTCAATCCAAGCAGACTCTAAAGGACCATACAAGTTTTCATACAAGTTTTCGAGTCCCCACACTATGTCAAGTTAAGGGCTTTCGCTGGAGGACTTGTCTTTAACTTCTTTTGGGCTCTATTAGAATTTCTAAGTTTCTAGAAGTTTTAGAATTTTTTAATCATGTAAATATTATGTGAAAAAGTTGTTTTTCTAAAGGTTGTTGTAAGGTCGTGTGGGAGTTTTTTTTTTTAACTATCCAAGAAGTATATAGTAAAAAGAATTTAACATTTTAATCTCTCTATTGTTCAATATTTTTATTTTCGCATTAACGATCTAGCTAAGTGTTCGGAAAATATTTGTACTTTGTATCATGCACACAAGAAGGTTTAGCTAAAATTTCTCTATTAGGTCCATAACAATAAGCTCTACGGTCATGCCACGAGTTTGAAATAGTTACTTGTGAGTCATAACATACTATGGTGCTGATGCAACTAAAAGACTGTCAAGGAAAACAATTACAGTTCTATGTATTTAGATCAAAAAAAGTTCATATGGACCGAGAAAGGAGACCACAGCTAAAACCAAGACACCATGTGTCACCTTCTCCATTGGATATTTTCGGACAAAAGGTAGGAGCAATGGAAAGCTAACACGTGGTACCGTTGTTTAGATAATTCACAAAGAAACACTTTAAGGGTCTGATTGAATGCATGTAACTGCATTACAATTGGCAATTTTTTGTCACTTTTGCTGCAAGTTAGGGTTGCAACCAGAGAATCTTTGACAGTTTCAGAGACGGTTCCTCATTCTCTTTCCCATTCCACTCCCACAAAAAACAGTTTTCGGCTGAAACTATTTTTTTTTTTCATTTTCAACAACCATCCAAACAAGAAAAAAAAAAATTTCTTCCCACTTGCAGAAGACAAAAAGTTATCTATCCAAACACATTTTAAAAAGTATCATTTACTACGGATACACTATAACTCAACATATTGTTAATGTCATTTTTATACTTTTAAAAGTTATTTGTATCCAAATAGTTCCCTAGGGGGAGAGAGAGAGAGAGAGAGAGAGAGAGAGAGCAACACACATCGCTTGTGATAGCAATTACGCGGTGTTCAAGTGGGCCCTCCCCTCCCCCATGTGATTTGGCAATATGGAGACGTGATGTGGGGACACCAAAGTTATGTTGCACGCGTTGGTCTTTTTCGATCATGTTGTATGTACTTAGCCATTGCTAACTGGTCTCCAACACTATTGCAGCTGTCCGTGTTGGCTTGGCTGGCTCGTAGACAAAAAGTGAGTGACCATCATGCAAATCATATTTTGTATAGATCCATCACCTACACAGCTGGGTGCAGCTGCATGAGGTTTCTTCTGCAATGGCTGCCAGTGAAGATTACTAGCTGGAGCTGGCTGGTGTGCCCAAAGCCCAGATGTGATGTGAGGATCTAATTCTAGAACGAAGGTCAATTTTTTGAACTAATGTTGGTTGGTGGCAGAGACTTGAACAGTAAACAAAAAAATAAAAAAAATCAATGGTGACTTGAATAATAATAGAAGAAAAAAAAAAAGGAATCCAACTATGGGGTGAGTATTATTCGATTTTGGATCGAAAACCGAATTGAACCGAGTCGAATAAGAGATTCGGTTCGGTTAAAAAAAAATCGGTTCGATTTCGATTTTTGGTTTCGATCCAAAATCGAAAACCGAATAAAAAATTATATATATATATATATATATATATATATATATATATATATATATATATATATATATATATATGTGTGTACTAAATATATACAGGTATATACTATAGGTATATACTAAATATATCTAGGTATATTTAGTTACTATATATACTAAAAAAAAGTGCAAATAAACAGAAAAAATAAATAAACCGAAAATCGAACCGATTTAATTTGGTTCGGTTTAATTCGGTTATGGATAAATTTGATTCGGTTTCAGTTTTGCTTATTCGATTTTTGGTCGAATTCGATTTTCGGTTATTCGATTCAGTTAGAACCAAATTAACCGAATGCTGACCCCTAAATCCAGCTTAAGACCTAAGGAACATGCAGTAAAAATTTAAGATAAAAACCTTAACCAACTAAATTACACCGTTTATGTGATCAATAATATATACTAGTGTTCTCAGCACAACTACTGTGTGCACAATGAAAAAGGTTGGCAGTTTATAGTGATAGAAGAGAAGAATGGTGAAAATGGGGCTTATTCAGTCATCCGAAAATCGTTGTTGTTTTCGTGTCACTATTGTGTCGTGTCATTTTTTATGGAAAAAGCATACATATTTACCAACACCAATATATTAATTTTGTTCAAGAAATAATAGCAAGATTATAGGGTGAAGAATGACCAATAAAAAAAACTTACAAAAATGAACAAATAAATCCTTACACAACATCAGTCAATTTTACCTGGATAATTACAAAAAAAATCACCAAATTAAAAAAAAAAATAATCCAAACATCAAAATAACCACCAGATAATCAGGAAAAAAAAAATTCCAAAAAGGAAGAAGAAATCAAGAAGAATTAGATTACTGACACTACAAAGATATTCCAAAATCACTATGACATTCATGCGGTAACCACGATGCATAGTGTCGTTGTATTAATGTTCAACTTTTTTAAGTAGGTCAAAAAATAAAATATCATAATCCATAAAATTCGAGTTTACAATTTTTTTATGTCATGCAATTACAACATAAAAGAATAAAATTAAAAATCACAGAAAGCCAACTCAACAATCTAGAGTCTCGATTCTCCAATATAAGTATCCCTAAGCCCAAATCTAATACTATGAACCAAATTGCATAAAATATATAATTAACTTCTAATTTGAATTACCGAATTCGAGTGTCTCTTGTGGTTATCGATAAGAGGTATAAGACTCCGGCTGGATGGCAGAAGATCAGTGGATCGAGCCACGGGGACGTATTATTTCTTCTAGGAGTGAGCGTCGGTATAATCGGTCGATATTTTGTTGGATTTTTCGGTATTTTTTTAAATCGGTATTTAAAAAATCAATACCAATATCGTACCATTTAGAATCGATTTTTTCGGTTTCGGTTAAATCGGTATTCGGCCGGTTTTTGTTCGGTATCGGTATTTTACCATTTAACATTTGATCAATCAACACACTTAATATGAACCTCTTAACCTAAAAAAATATTTTTTTACTTTTTTTGGAAGCATTAAATTTCAAAGTCAAGCCTCTACCAAGCAAGCAATTAATCAAATTTATTAGAATAATATGTAACAAGTCGCAAACACCTAAAGAGAGCTTAAAAGATCAAACACGATCACTAAGTTTGATTCTTAGTATAAGTTTAGGTACACTAAAATTCATTTTAAAATTATATGAAAACACAAAAATATAAGCTCAAAAGACCAAAACTCAATTCTTAGCACTCTTAACATAACTTCAAGTCCACCAAAATACATTCTAAGTTCTAACAAACTAATTTTCAACTAAAACAAAGAAAAAAAATGAAAAAGAGGAATATAAAATTAATCACGAACAACATTCTAACGAAAAATGTATATATATATATATATATATATATATATATATATATATATATATATATATAATCGGCTCGGTTCGGTATTTTCGGTATGGTATTACATTCAAACCGTTACCACTACCATTATACCATATTTTAATCGGTTCAGTAATTCGGTATCGGTACATAATTTCGGTTCGATTTTTCGGGATATTTTTAATCGATATTCGGTCGATTTTTCGGTAACGGTCGGTATTTGCTCACCCCTAATTTCTTCTATTTATTTGGTAAGAGTTGGAGGCATTGCCCTCAACAGGCATATAATGCAGCATGCACTAAATCTCGTGCGTATTATCGGACATCTAAAAAAACTTCTAATTTGAATTGCTCACAAAGAGATCATAATTATGCCTAAATATAAGATGATAATTAAATAAATGAATACAAACAACCTAGAAATTCCTGTTTATTTACAACAAAAATAGTCCAAAAAATCAGAATCATTATAAATCAAATCACAATCCAGAAAGGGGGAAAAATCACAAAAATGAACAAACTAAATAAAACCATTTAAACAACGCAACCAAATCAACTGATAGATTTCGAAACTTCCAAAATGGGTCCCACAAACATAATATAAAAAAAACGTAAATATAACAAAAAATTGTAGCCACCAAAATTTGAACCAAGGACCTCTAAAGTACAAGTCCAATAATAAAACTACTACACCACAATATTATTTTTGTTGAAAATGACATGATACAAAAATAGTTCTATTGTAGATAGATCCGTGTTGGTGTCCACTTTCGTCTGGGGGCCTTGGGCTCATGCAGCGTTTCGTCCAGCACTAGCAGAAGGGAGCACCTCAGTAGGACATAGTTTTGCTATGACGGTCGAGAAAACCGAAACTACGGATGATAATAGCAGATTCTATTCTTCATGGTTCATTTTTAGCTATTGCTTTATTCAATCACAGCTGTTCTTTGTCAACAAGGAGCAATGCAAGTTATGTGGGTTGTTTCTATTTTATGGTAATATTAGATATTAGTTTGGTTCGGTCTAGAGTATTTCTGGTAAAGGATCAATAGTTGACATACGGTTCAATACCCATGGTATATAGCTTACTTTAACTCAACGGAATATCTCATTTTTGTGTAACTAATCAAGTCTATTGTTTGAACTCGACTATTCCACCTAGCCGAGCTATATGAAAAGAGTGAGAAGAGACAAAAACAATAAATAATTAAAATATCTCAGCTAAGAGAAATTATGGAAATAATATGTTCCAAATCTAAATGGGTTCCTCTCAAATCATGTCACAGCTGCACTGGTCTTTTTCACATGTCACAAATGACCCACAAATAGAAAAGAATGATCTAATTTGTCAAACTGTTGCTAAATAATTTTTTTGATATCACATGGATCCCCTCTAATAATAATCGTAATATGGTTATCCTCTTTTGCAATCAGCTTTGCTACAACACCAGCTGTTCTAGTTAATTATCTACCATTTTCAAGTGTTCTGTGGAGCTTAAGGACATATCGGTTGGAGTAGATTCTTCTTAAAAGTTATGTAAAATTAAGTTGATTAATATACTTTCTAATAGAGTTGTGACTTTCGCAGCTCTAGGAGAGAATTTTATTATTGAACAAAGAAAATGACGATGGAAAAGTATTCTTCGCTAATGATAGATCCAGTTATAGCTCGTATTAGAAGTAGAGGTGCTAAAAAAGATATTTAATTTGATTATCACTTCATTTGTAGGATTTTCTTCAAGATAGCCGTTATTATATATAAACTTGGTTTGGTGCTCCTTATAAGATCCATCATGATTTGCTAGCAAATCTCATTCTCCATTCAACTAGATTTTTTATGAAAGCATTTCATTTGATTTTATTTAATGTAAGTTTCATTTTTCTAGAATGTATCATCATATTTGGCCTAATTCTTCGCATGATTATCGAATCAATCTCTGATAAAGTGAAGAAGATAACCTTAGTTCTATTTCATATTTTCAAAAAGTTTAGTGAGGAGCATAGCGATCTTATTGTTCCAATGAGAGCTTTTTGGAAAATTTCCAAGAAACCAATCTCAACAAAGTCTTACAATTTCTTATTTTACTATGTTCAACTCTAGTATTCGTCTATCCGTAGAGTACATTGAATTTACGTAAATTCCTAGAACATAGTTTTTATTTTTCGTATTAACAACTACTTTAGGATGCATGCTTTTATGTGATGCTAAAGATTTAATATCTTGTTTTGCAAAGCAAAGTTCAAATAGGCAAAAAGTTATTAATCATGAAGAACTTAAAAAAAATTATGCATGGCAGAAAAATTAGTTTTACTAATTTATTCAATCATTGACGTCCTAATTCTCCCTACACCTTGGGTGCTTGCTACTTTGACCTCGTTTATACAAAGTGAACTTTAATTTCTTAGTTTCATTTGGTTGTATTGTGCATCATTATCAATAGGATCAAACTCGAAACCATAATCACGAGACCTTTATCTTTTCATTCTACGATGGTCCTTCCAGGACTTGCTCGTGTGCATTCCAAAATTGTTCATCGCTTAATGGTTGAAGCTCGAGAGACTCAAAAGAAACCGTTAATTAATCACGGTCTGAATCCATTATATATATATATATATATATATATATATATATATATATATATATAATTTTATTTTTTTGGGTGTCCACTTCTTATATATATATATATATATATATATATATATATATATATATATATAAAAATATATATATATAAGAAGTGGACACCCAAAAAAATAAAATTATATATATATATATATATAAAATTAAAAAAAAAAAAATATATATATATATATATATATATATATATATATATATATATATATATATATATATATATATATATAATTTTATTTTTTTTGGGTGTCCACTTCTTTTATATATATATATATATACATATATATATATATATATATATATATATATATATATATATATAATTTTATTTTTTGGGTACTCCATTAAGAAGTGGACACCCAAAAAAATAAAATTATATATATATATATATATTTATATATATATATATATATATATATATATATATATATATATATATATATATATTGTCACGCCCCAGAACTAGAATACTGGAGAGCGGGGGCAGACATAGCCAGCTACGTATAATGAAATGGGATCCACTCCACTATACGGTCACGGCTGTCTAGATATATGAGGGTTTATCTACAAGCCAATAGTCTCTTATGGTCAATAATAAGCCTAGTGTCTCAATCACAAGCAAATAAGTGAATATTACAAGATGTAAGATCACCAAATATACAATAGTAAGGCATCCCAAATATTACATATCCAGCTGATCATGAAGCTAGTCGTTACAAAATGTGAGGACTAGCAAGAGTTTAGTCATACATGATCAACCCTAGGTTGCCAATCATGTTACAGCCCGTAGGCAGACAGTAAGTAAAATGTACACGAGCTAACACTGGCTCGGCGGCTAAACGTCTCAAAAGAATAATTTTACAATAGAGTGGGAGAGCAAAAATAAACCCACTCGTAGCCCTGGTTACGCCTGGTGTTCACCATCGGGCTGAAAAACCGGTAGATCCTCTGGAGCTGCTCTGGTATCTGGCCATACAAAACCAGCTGGGTCAGATCCCAGAAAGAGCAAGTGCCACAAAGGAGGCTTCACTTAAGAACTAAAACCAGCATGTCAGCACATAAATCATAGGTGAAATAACATAAGACATGAGTTAAAGAAAACATGATGATAAACGATAAGATAACTAAAGGACTATTCCGGTAACCAAGTTACAACCCGTAAACCAAATAAGGACCGGGGTTGTAACCCTTCACCTGAACAGAACTTAGCCTCGAACCAATTATCGATAAAGTAAAGCATAAACAAGCATGTCCGGAGATATTCATGTACCGGATCTAGGCAAGACTAGACAAGATAGGACTCCATCCATCATTCACGGCCAAGCAAAGAGTACGGCTTGATACTTAACTAACTAGGGTTATCACAAGCTTAGTTACTAGCAAGATGCAATGAGGTACGCCTACGGCCACAAGCCCTGCAGACTATCCAGGTTATCCAGACGCAAGGTTCAAGCTTAGAGTTATCATGCCTTGTTAGGTGACTTGGATGCAACACATGACAGTGTGCATAGTAATCGTTTCATGTAGTGCCCCACATAACAGTGAGCTGGAAATGTGCCATACTCGTCGGCAGGCTACAAGTCCATCAAGGAAGGCGCCCAGATAACGGGATTGCTTGTAGCCGGAATACCTCTCTATATGCTCTACTTGATCAATCTAGTCATTAACCTAGTCAGATTCGGTATGAATTCCTGACCGTGGTAACCAGGGATACATGTCCTAGACATGATGCGAGACAAGACTGGTTGCTTATACAAGCATATTCAATACAATCACCCACGGTGTCAAGAATTCACTTAGCATGTCAGGTTAGCCGTCGCAACAGCGTATCAAGGTTATCATGTCGGGTTGCTTATCAAGATTACTTATCAAGGCAAGGGTGCGTCACAACGGACCACCATCAAGAATTATCATGTCAAATTACTTGTCAAGAGTGCACTACGACGGGTCACTAATCATGCAATTCCATCACTAAGTCTTGTTCCGATTAACATTCATAAATAATGTCATGATCACATCGGGTTCATGTCGAGTTTACATCAAAAGGCGTAAGGATATAAAATGGGTGCAAAAATCATAAAAAGGGGAATATGGGGACATAATGCGCCCAAGTGGGGAGCAAGGGGTACTATGGCCAACAAGTGGCATTAGCCAAGTTGCGCCAGGGTAAGTAGGGTCAGGTCCAGTTGCGCCTAAACATCAGGTTGCGCCTGAGTCAGGCTGCGCTCAAGTCAGGCTGCGCTCAAGTCAGGCTGCGCTCAGGTCAGGCTGCGCTCAAGTCAGGCTGCGCTCAGGTCAGGCTGCGCTCAAGTCAGGCTGCGCTCACGTCAGGCTGCGCTCAGGTCAGGCTGCGCTCAAGTCAGGCTGCGCTCACGTCACCCAAAAGGCAGCGTATGAGTCAGACTGCGCTGCGCTAAAGAGCGCGCGCAACTCAGTGGCGCAAGCTAAAAAGCTCGCGCACTGCTCACTGTCTTCTCCAAATCAGCAAGAACTCCATGGTTTGAACCCAAAGCTTCAAAAGTCCATAACTTGGTCAAAACAAGTCCAAATCCAACTTTTCAAAGGTCAAAATTGGGTAGAATAAAATTCTCTACAATATGGAACCATCAAAACTTGAAAACAAAGAAGTTTGATAGATCAAAACCACCAAAATCCAAAAATAACTAATTTCTAGATCTACAAAAATTAAAGCCTCAAAATAGAAAATGACAAGTTCTAATGTGTCTTAGAAACATGAGGAGAAGCTAATGGAACAATAAAAATGGGCTCTCTTGTGGAAGCAAGTTGCACTTGCCTAAGGGGTGTTCTTGGTTGGTGGTGGGTTTAATGGAGAAGGAAGAAGAGTTAATGAGAAAGTGGAGGAGAGAGAAAAGTTAGGTGGGTTATAAAGGGGGATGGTAGTAGGTGAGAGTGGTTCTCCACATAAAATCAAACCAAGCCAAACCCACTAAACAGAACCCAACCAAGCCAATGCAATGCCATGATGAACCATGCTAATGCAACATGCAAAAATAAATAATAAAAAAAAATTCAAGGCTAACTAATTATGACAAACCAAAAAATACGGGCCCGAAATACGTACACGTATTCCCAATACGTAATACGAACCACGGGCATTACAACTCTATCCACCTTAAAAGAATTCCGTCCTCGGAATTTAATCAAGAGGCTAGAGTGGCAAGGACAAGCTATACTAATCACAGGCAAGCTATACTAAGCAATCAATCATGCAATCATGTATGTAAGCAAGGAAATCGAAGGCACGAGAAAGAGGAAAGATATCCTGCTAGGAACCTCTCTGCCGGTTCTGGATCTGAGCTTGGACCTGGGCATACTGCTGGGGTCTCTGTAGCTGGAAGGCTAGGGCCTGAGGCGGCAATGGCCTCGGAGGCTGGTACTGCTGCTGAAACACTTGGGCCTGAGGCGACAATGGCCTCGGCAATGGATACTGCTGCTGCTGCTGGACTGGAGCTGGTCCCCTTACCGAGGGACTAGTCTGGGCCGATGACGAACTGGCCCTATTCGGACAGGATCCTATCTTGTGGTTCGGTGCTCCACAAGCCAAACATAATCCCTGAGCTCTGCGACACTCCGAAACAACGTGTCCTGGCTTCCCACAATGAGTGCAGCCCATTGCGGAAGACTGCTTCGGCTTTTGTTGCTGAGGGGACGTGACCGACGTCACTGAGGCCGCCTGCCTCGGAGTTCTAATTGTCAAAGCCCTGACTGCCGGGACTGGTGCTGTCGACTGGGTCATCTGGCCGTGAGATCGCTTCCGACCTCCGGTCCTGTCCACGATCCTGTAGGAGGTATACTCGTGCCTCCTAGCTGCCCTCAGTACTGCATCGAAAGTCTGATGCTCAAACTGTTCCACTGCCAGCAAAATCTCGAGGTGAAGCCCCTGCTGGAATCGCTGGGCTCTATCAAACTCGGTCGCCACCAAGGTGGGAGCAAACCGACTGAGCCTCGAAAACTCGGCCGCATATCCGTCGACCGTTCTGCCTCCTTGCTTCAGATTGGTAAACTTGGTCTGTAGATCATACCGAGCCACCGCATTGAAGTACTTAGTCTGGTATCTCTCTCTGAATAGTGCCCATGGTATAGGGGCCACTAATCCCACGGCCTGTACTGCCCACCAGCTGCGGACAAGGTCCAATAACTGTAGACGTACCACGGCCACCTTCTCGTCCTCCGGGGTTCTGGCTGCCTCTAGAATGACTTCAGTATCCTGGAGCCATGCGTCAGCAGCGATAGCATCTTCACTGCCATCGAAGAATGGAGGGTTCAGGCGCTTGAAACTGTTCGCTGCACTGTTCCTTGGATGACCGTCTCTGTTCAGAGCATCTGCCACCGCCTGTTGCAAGGCATCTCCTCGACGATCTTGGGAAGCTAACAATGATCTGATGAGACCCACCAAAGTGCCATCATCAGGCTCTGCAGGCTGGACTGGCTGAACTGGCGGCTCTCCTCCAGTAGGTACGTCTCGGGAGGCTGCTCCTGAGTGCTGGGCCTGATCTTCTGGTTGCTGCTGGTCCACGGAAGGTGATCCGCCTTGCTGATCGGCAGGTCCAGGTTCAATGCCGCTTAAGAAGACGACATGGGGACAATAAGGAAGGACCAGGACAGATCAACGATTACAAGCATGTGATCAGGATAAGAATTTCAGGAATCAAGAGGATACGAGCAGAGATCAAGGGCGAGTACTGATTGAGACATCTATTCGGTAAACCCTCACATATCTTGATTTACAAGACCTGCATGGGCTACCACTTAAACCATGTCACGTCCCAGAACCAGAATACTGGAGAGCGGGGGCAGACATAGCCAGCTACGTATAATAAAATGGAATCCACTCCACTATACGGTCACGGCTGTCTAGATATATGAGGGTTTATCTACAAGCCAACAGTCTCTTATGGTCAATAATAAGCCTAGTATCTCAATCACAAACAAATAAGTGAATATTACAAGATGTAAGATCACCAAATATACAATAGTAAGGCATCCCAAACATTATATATCCAGCTGATCATGAAGCTAGTCGTTACAAAATGTGAGGACTAGCAAGAGTTTAGTCATACATGATCAACCCTAGGTTGCCAATCATGTTACAGTCCGTAGGCAGACAGTAAATAAAATGTACACGAGCTAACACTGGCTCGGCGGCTAAACGCCTCAAAAGAATAATTTTATAATAGAGTGGGAGAGCAAAAATAAACCCACTCGTTGCCCTGGTTACGTCTGGTGTTCACCATCGGGGTGAAAAACCGGTAGATCCTCTGGAGCTGCTCTGGTATCTGGCCATACAAAACCAGCTGGGTCAGATCCCAGAAAGAGCAAGTGCCACAAAGGAGGCTTCACTTAAGAACTAAAACCAGCATGTCAGCACATAAATCATAGGTGAAATAACATAAGACATGAGTTAAAGAAAACATGATGATAAACGATAAGATAACTAAAGGACTATTCCGGTAACCAAGTTACAACCCGTAAACCAAACAAGGACCGGGGTTGTAACCCTTCACCTGAACAGAACTTAGCCTCGAACCAATTATCGATAAAGTAAAGCATAAACAAGCATGTCCAGAGATATCCATGTACCGGATCTAGGCAACACTAGACAAGATAGGACCCCATCCATCATTCACGGCCAAGCAAAGAGTACGGCTTGATACTTAACTAACTAGGGTTATCACAAGCTTAGTTACTACCAAGATGCAATGAGGTACGCCTACGGCCACAAGCCCTGCAGACTATCCAGGTTATCCAGACGCAAGGTTCAAGCTTAGAGTTATCATGCCTTGTTAGGTGACTTGGATGCAACACATGACAGTGTGCATAGTAATCGTTTCATGTAGTGCCCCACATAACAGTGAGCTGGAAATGTGCCCTACTCGTCGGCAGGCTACAAGTCCATCAAGGAAGGTGTCCAGATAACGGGATTGCTTGTAGCCGGAATACCTCTCTATATGCTCTACTTGATCAATCTAGTCATTAACCTAGTCAGATTCGGTATGAATCCCTGACCGTGGTAACCAGGGATACATGTCCTAGACATGATGCGAGACAAGACTGGTTGCTTATACAAGCATATTCAATATAATCACCCACGGTGTCAAGAATTCACTTAGCATGTCAGGTTAGCCGTCGCAACAGTGTATCAAGGTTATCATGTCGGGTTGCTTATCAAGATTACTTATCAAGGCAAGGGTGCGTCACAACGGACCACGATCAAGAATTATCATGTCAAATTACTTGTCAAGAGTACACCACGGCGGGTCACTAATCATGCAATTCCATCACTAAGCCTTGTTCCGATTAACATTCATAAATAATGTCATGATCACATCGGGTTCATGTCGAGTTTACATCAAAAGGCGTAAGGATATAAAATGGGTGCAAAAATCATAAAAAGGGGAATATGGGGACATAATGCGCCCAAGGGGGGAGCAAGGGGTACTATGGCCAACAAGTGGCATTAGCCAAGTTGCTCCAGGGTAAGTAGGGTCAGGTCCAGTCGCGCCTAAACATCAGGTTGCGCCTGAGTCAGACTGCGCTCAAGTCAGGCTGCGCTCAGGTCAGGCTGCGCTCAAGTCAGGCTGCGCTCAAGTCAGGCTGCGCTCACGTCAGGCTGCGCTCAGGTCAGGCTGCGCTCAAGTCAGGCTGCGCTCAGGTAGGGGTGTAAAATGGACAAAGTAGTCCTTTGTCCGTACGTGTTCGACTCAATAAATGGTTCGACCGCGGACCGTCCGATTGATTAATGAACAGAACATGGACTATTTTTTTGGTCCGTTTAAAAATCGGACCCGGACACGGTCATATCCATGTCCGGTCCGCATTTGTCCGCGAGCCGTCCGATAGTGGAGACTTATTTTAGTTTTGCATCAATTATGTCATATTGTTTTGGTTTTGCATCAATTTTTTGTTGTTCGGTCTCGATTTTTGTTAACCTTTTACTATTGTTTGTTGTATTCTATAACCTTCAATTATATTTTCTTTCAACTTGATTTTTTGTACCAACTATCAAGGTATCTTGATAAAATAATGGCTTTTGGTAATATATTTCATTTGTTCGCGGACCGTCCGATTGAATTAACGAACAGTGGTTGTCCGTGTCCGTCCGGCCCGAACTCGAACAGTGGACTGTCCGTGTCCGTCCATCCGAACTCATTTTAATTTTCGGACCGATCACGGACAGTGGACTGTCCGTGTCCGTCCGGCCCGTTTACACCCCTACGCTCAGGTCAGGCTGCGCTCAAGTCAGGCTGCGCTCACGCCACCCAAAAGGCAGCGTATGAGTCAGACTGCGCTGCGCTAAAGAGCGCGCACAACTCAGTAGCGCAAGCTAAAAATCTCGCGCACTGCTCACTGTCTTCTCCAAATCAGCAAGAACTCCATGGTTTGAACCCAAAGCTTCAAAAGTCCATAACTTGGTCAAAACAAGTCCAAATCCAACTTTTCAAAGGTCAAAATTGGGTAGAATAAAATTCTCTACAACATGGAACCATCAAAACTTGAAAACAAAGAAGTTTGATAGATCAAAACCACCAAAATTCAAAAATAACTAATTTCTAGATCTACAAAAATTAAAGCCTCAAAATGGAAAATGACAAGTTCTAATGTGTCTTAGAAACATGAGGAGAAGCTAATGGAGCAATAAAAATGGGCTCTCTTGTGGAAGCAAGTTGCACTTGCCTAAGGGGTGTTCTTGGTTGGTGGTGGGTTTAATGGAGAAGGAAGAAGAGTTAATGAGAAAGTGGAGGAGAGAGAAAAGTTAGGTGGGTTATAAAGGGGGATGGTGATAGGTGAGAGTGGTTCTCCACATAAAACCAAACCAAGCCAAACCCACTAAACCGAACCCAACCAAGCCAATGCAATGCCATGATGAACCATGCTAATGCAACATGCAAAAATAAATAATAAAAATAAAAATCCAAGGCTAACTAATTATGACAAACCAAAAAATACGGGCCCGAAATACGTACACGTATTCCAAATACGTAATACGAACCACGGACATTATATATATATATATATATATATATATATATATATATATATATATATATATATGAACCATTAATTTTTATTGATGTACAACTTAGGTTGCGTGTATATATATATATATATATATATATATATATATATATATATATATATATACACGCAACCTAAGTTGTACATCAATAAAAATTAATGGTTCATATATATATATATATATATATATATATATATATATATATATATATATATATATATATATATATATATATATATATATATATATATGTCAAATTGTATATGTCATCTATATATATATATATATATATATATATATATAGATGACATATACAATTTGACATATATATATATATATATATATATTGTATATGTCATCTATATATATATATATATATATATATATATAGATGACATATACAATTTGACATATATATATATATATATATATATATATATATATATATATATATATATATGCAAAATTCAGAACAATTGTGGGTCTACTCCAATCGATATTGAAGGAAGAACCGATCAGTGATCACATCATTCATTTCAGACTTCAATATATTTTTTTTAAAAATGAATTAATTAGAAGAGAATAAAGAGAGTTTCATTCTGCATATTAATACACAAAACAATAAAATTTATAGTAAAAAAATTATTTTTTTAGATGTTCGACGTTATGCACAAAACTTTTTTTTTTAATAAATAAAAGAAATATTACGTTTTCGTAGCTCGAACCATCGATTTTTTTCTATCCAACCAGAATCTTATACCTCTTTTCAATAACCACAAGGATCACTTCAGTTCGGCACAAGAGAAATCATTAGAATTTAGAAATTTGGAGGGTTCAAATCCCTTCCATAATTAAAATAACAAAATTTACTTCCTAACAGCATGACCTATGAAGTTTACTATTTGAAAAAACCTATGACCAATATAAAGATTTCGTTGAAATCAGACCCCCTACATCAATTTATCATACAATTTCATAAAGGGATTCAAAATTGTGTGAAATATGATGCTAAATTTTGTACAATATCTTAGAATCCCCTAAGCATATTGGTTGGGTTTGCCGAACGACAGTAGATAATATCTTTCAAAATCTATAGACATAGCAATATATTTCAGAGCATCTCCAACCCTACTGCCTTTTTATGTATTGTGATTCTTAGGTGGAATGAGACACTAGACAATATTTTTCTTAGGTGTCACAAAAGTCAATGAGATAGAAAAATCTTCTATAATGCTAAAAGTATTGAAAATGCAATAAAAAAATATTTTTTTTCAATTTCCAAGATAACTTCTCTTTTTTTTGTAAATATTTTTATTCATAATTGATGATGTGGAGATAAACTCATTATGAAGTGCATTGTCTAGATCTAGACAACTAACTTGACATTGTTCTTGCCATGTCAACTTTATAATTTATTTCACATTTGCATTGGATCAGAATTAAAAACTTGTCATTGCTATGTTGACAATCATTTTTTTTTCAAACTCACAACAGGGTTGGAGATGCTCTCAGACATTTGTTTGCACTTGCGGTCCATCTCAGAAAACTATTGAATGTCGACAAGATTTTGAGCTTGTACATTTCCTTTTCTTAAGACAACTCTTTAGATTCAATGTGACATGCAAGAGGTTAGGATCGAAAGATTTCTAGAAACAGTACCTAACAAGAAAGGCTGTGTTTGATTGAATTTTTTTCGAAAATATTTTCATCACAAATTTTTCACCAATTGTAGTGTTTGATAGCTTATATTTTTCATCGAAATATTTTCAAAAAAATTTCATTTTTCATATTTTTCTTCTACGACGGTGAAAAATAAAACTTGTGCAACTCATAGTGGTATTAGAGCGGGCATCTGGAGGGGTTAGCAAGGTTCGGGCCTCTCAATTGTGTGTGTGGAGGATTTCAAAAAAAAATTTCATGAAAAATAACTAATTTTCGTGAAAAATAACCACAATCAAACACCAAAATTAATTTTTTTATAAATTTTTTTAAAATTCTATAAAACATTTTTTTTCTAGAAAAATAATTTTATAAAATTAAAAAAAAAATTTCTACATATATTTTACCTTACAATCAAACACACCGTAAAATAAGTTCCCACTCGGACAGTCCAATCTTCCGGAGTGCTCGTCTGATGTTTGGTGTTGGAGAGCTTGGTTGTGCCATATTGGCTACGATCGACATCTCCATCGATTTTCAACGCGCAAAAGATTAATTAGTTCAATTTTATAAAATTGCACAGATAAACACAATCAAGGCACCTACTTCCGCTTTCTACGGACTATAAGCATCTCACGTTCTCTTCCTTCCCCATGCAGAGCTCACAATTATAGGCTATAATTATCCTCTAAACACACTCCCCCTTTATGTTACTTCACGCCATCTAAATTCTTATGGAAAAATACACTTTTTGGAAATATTTTAGTTTTTATACCAAAATATATCAAACTTATTATTATTAGGGAAAATTTATAAAATGCCCAAAAAACGAAAAAGTTTTATGAAAAATCCACCGCGCAATAACATTTCATCGCGTGTCCAGAATTAGCAAAAAATATATAAAGATGGTTCCGAATAACTTTTTTGCCCTTCCTTCTAATTTATTGAAAACACCCACGAAACTACTCTTAAAAAAAGAAGAGAATTTTTGACTTGCCCCCCACTTTGTTTGTCCAAATTAAGGGTGCACCCCACTGTTTTGCATTAATGTACATTATCCCCCACATTTGACGGATTCCGTCAAAAATTAACGGTCAAACGTTTTGACCAAAAATTTCGGACCAAAATGCCCTTCTATTTTCTTCTTCCTCTTCCTCCCCTCCCCCCGCAGTGGCCCCCGCACCCTCGCGGCCACCGCCCCCGCACCACCGCCTCCGCCGCTGCTGTCTTCTATTTTCTTCTTCCTCTTCCTCCCCTCCCCCCCCACCCCCACCCCCCCCCCCCCCCCGCAGCGGCCCCCGCACCCCCGATGGAGAGGAAGGCGCGGCTGGCGAAGACGACGGGGTGGCCGGAGATGGAAGGGTCGGTGAGGAGGAAGCTTTCCGGGAGGTCGTCGAGGGCCTCGAGGACGGCGTCGGTGTATCTGAGCGTCAGGGACTCGGTCAGCCGGATCTCGTCGGCCATGGCGGCGGCGAAGGTGGAGGTGGCGGTGGGGTTCTTGATCCGCCAGAGGAGTGGAGGATGGACGCTTGAGATCGGGAGGAGCTCCAGAGCAACCATCAGCTCATTCGCAAGAGTGTGGAGGAAGAAGAGGATTTTTTTTAATATAATTAAAAAGTCCCCAAACAAATATCTTCTCTTTGGTGTTTGGGGAATGGCGGTGGCGGTGGCGGTGGCGGAGGAGGGGGGGGAGCGGAGGTGGGGAGCGGCGACGGTGGTCGCGCGGGGGTCGGGAGGTAGGGAGGGGGGTTAGAGGAAAGAGAGAGGAAGAAGACGAGGGCATTTTGGTCAAAAAAAAATATTTTTGACGGAATCCGTCCAATGTGGGGGGTGGTGTACATTAATGCAAAACAGTGGGGTGCACCCTTAATTTGGACAAACAAAGTGGGGGGCAAGTCAAAAATTCTCAAAAATGTTTCGATACTTCATCTTCTTCCATACGCTGCTCACTTTCGAATCTAGGTTTTCTCCTCAAAAATCTTCAAAAACTCGTCGAAAAATTTCGGAAAGACTGAGACAAACGGCAAAAGTGCTAAAACGGAGGTCCAAACATCATTTTTTTGCGATTCTAAAATTTCGGAAGGCAGACTAACAAAATATTGTTAATCTCAGGTTCCTCGAAAATACGCTCATTTTGCGACAAACCGGACCTCGTTTCGACCTCCCAGTCAAAAGTTGTGGCCCTCTAAAGTTTCAACTGACCATAAAATGCAGGAGAATTGCCATTCTCCGTGTTAGAACACGAAGAATGTTAATTTCGCATGAGGGTGGCCATTCTCCGTGTTAGTAACACGGAGAATGGCATTCTCCGTCTTAATTTACACGGAGAATGACCATTCTCTGTGTTAGTAACACGAAAAATGGCATTCTCCGTCTTAATTTACACGAAGAATGGCATTCTCCATCTTAATTTATACGAAGAATGACCATTCTCTGTATTAGTAACACGGAGAATGACATTCTCCGTCTTAATTTATACAGAGAATGACATTCTCCGTCTTAATTTACACGGAGAATGGCCATTCTTCGTGTAATTTAAGACGGAGAATGGCCATTCCAATGTTAAAACGCAGGAGAATGACCATTCTTCGTGTAAATTAACACGGAGAATGCCCATTCTCCGTCTTAATTTACACGGAGAATGCCATTCTCCGTGTTAATTTACACGGAGAATGACCATTCCAGTGTTAAAACGTAGGAGAATGAATTCTCCGTGTCATTTAACACGGAGAACGGTCATTCTCCGTGCTAAATTACACGGAGAATGGCCATTCTCCGTGCTAAATTATACGGAGAATGGGTATTTTCCGTGCTAAATAATACGGAGAATGATCATTCAAATGTTAAAACACAGGAGAATTAACACGGAGAATGGCATTCTCCGTGTTAATTTACACGGAGAATGGCATTCTTCTTGTTAAAATACAGGAGAATGACTATTCTTCATGTTATATCAACGGAGAACAGTTGACAGAAACCTAATTTTTTATTTTTTTGTTTTGTGGAAAGAAATTTGACATGAATAAAGATTTAAGAGTTTTCGTTCTTCTTTCAAAATGATGCTAACTCTTATGGAAAAGAAGAAGAAGATCTTCTCTCCATAATTGACCTAATTGTCAAAAAAGAGGAAGAAGAAGATGAGCGATGATCGGAGTTCGACTGAAAAAAAAAACACACGGTGAACTACGAACGATCTTTGCGATCTCTGCTGAAGATGAGAGCAATGAGATTCAGATCTCTCGTGAAGAAGAAGATGACAAGAATCGCAATCCAAATCTGAGTTTGTGCGGAGGGGTAGTTATGGTATTAATTTTGTAAATACAGAGCATCTAAAGGGAATCTTGGAATAGTTAACGTGAAAATATATAATTCTGGGCATTTCATAAAACCAATCATGCGGGTGGGTTTTTCATAAAAAGTAACCCCGAAATTGGGTTTCTCAGCAATTTTCAGTTATTATTATTATTTGACTAAGTCTTCAAATTGAGAGGTGGATATATGAAGAATTGGGTAAAGAATTCATTAAGATAATTCGAAAAGATTTAGATTTTTTTGGTATGTTTGTTGTTGTTTTTAGTATATTTATCTACTAAAAGTTATCAATTTAAGGATCTTGTTTGGACCCAGGCCGGCTCCAGCATTTTGGAGGTTCTAGATAAATACAAAAAATGAGGTCATTATCCCTCTATATAATTTTATTGTTTTATTTACAAGTGACGAATATTTATTTACTTTGCGATCTCCTCCACTTATGCATCCAATTTTTAAACAATTAATATTAGAAGCTTCACAAGACAAAAAAGACATTAGAAACTAGAAAGGACAAAAATTCCTGCACTGACACATTTGTTGAGGGAGGGAGAGGCCGTTTCATTTTTTTGGTAGGATAGAGATTCTTTTGCGGAAAAGTGAAAGAAAATGAAGATACGGCTTAGAAATAGGAACAAAATTTTTTTCTTTCTTATTTTTTTTATGTTTTATTTGATTCTTCTTCAGACAGTCATAGATTTTTTTGGGTCTATATATATATATTTTTTTGCCCAGTACAAAAAAAAAATTGAGGCCCCCGAGGGGAGGAGTCCCTAGACGGCTGCCTAACCCACATCCCCTGGTGCCGGCTATGTTTGGACCATGACATGGTAGACTTTGTCCAATTATATTTTAATTGAATTTTGGTATGAGTTTGCGTGTATAAAATTTTGGTCTCAAATGTATACATGTTATTGAAAACAAATTATAAAAAAAACATATATCTAAGAATTATAAACATTTATTGTATTTTTTGTTGGGTTTGTAGCCTTTTGTTTTGGTTTTTAGTCCCACATCGGCTAGAAATGAATGTGTATCTCTACATATATGAATCTATTCTCTTTATGGAGATGCACATGTAGTGCACATGGGTGTGTGCCATGTGGGATTAATTATTAATGGTATAAAGGCTTAATCAACAATTAAGAAGCTGTAAGCTTTTTGCTCTTGGAAATTTATTTCCATGGAGCTAAGCTCTGTAGGAGCTTAGCGACTCGGACTCGGACTCGGACTCGGGCTCGGGCTCGGGCTCGGACTCGGGCTCAAGGGCTCATGAGGCGTAATGTGGCATTTTGTTGGCGCACTTTGCACTTAGTGTGCCAACAAAACGTAAAAGGGGCTGTGTGCGTATGGCTGGCTGCATATTAGAGCAGGAACGGTTGCAGCAGTTGCTGCACGTTCAGGAGTGGTTCTGCCACTACCCTGAAGTTCAGGCAACTGCTTGGCAACCGCCCCGTGGGCTATATATGCAGGTTCTCTCCCCTCTCAGAGAGTAGTAGTAATCAGAATTCTAAGGAGAAAAACTCTAAGTGTTCTTTAACACAACAGAGTAGTGAGCGTGTTCTTTAACACAAACACTAGTACTTTTTAGTACGCGTGGGTTCTGTTACTTCAAACAGAGAGAGAAGAGTAGAGCCATTGCCAGAGGAGTTCGCCGTCTTCCGAGGAGTCAGAAGAGCAGGAGTGTTCCAAGGTTTTCCGTCAACCTTGCTGGTTCCTGGAAGCTGTTCGCAGAGGGCGAATAAAGCTTTGAGCAACGGTGATAATTCACCCCAGCATTTCCATCTCACGCCTGTCATCCTTATGTTGCCTTTAGCAGTTCTGTCAGTATCTTCTTTTTAGAAGGCACTACTGCCATTTTGCTACGATCACGAAAATCTCTTTAGATTATTCGTGTATTACGATATCTTTTTAGATCTCGTAATTTGCAGAATCCTTCTGGATCTCTGTTGCAAAACCTTCTTTAAGAAATTGCATTTGAAACGTTGTCTTTACAACTGTTTCAGTTTCTGTATTTTCCATTGAATAACGTGCCCCGGCGTTCCCGGCGATAACTATCTAAAAGCTTTAATGCTACGATGGAAAACATTAATGCTTCACTCCTAAACACTGACTTCTGTAAGTTAGAGAAGTTTGATGGAGAGCATTATCAAGTCTGGAAGAGGAAGGTTTATCTCACTCTTCAACTCAGAGACGTGGATCACGTGCTTCTTGAAGAGGAACCTACCGTTCCAGATACTGGGTCTGCTGCCGCAATCTCTGCGGCTACTAAACTTCAGGCCAAGTGGAGAAGGGAGAATAGCATTTGCAGGTTGTTTATCCTGAATGCTATGGAGGATTCCCTAACAGAATCCTATTCTAAGAAGAATATCGCTAGAGACATATGGGAGTCTCTAGAAAAACTCTACGAATAAGACAAGAACCGTAGTAAAATATTTATGGTTGAAAAATATCACAAGTGGTTCTTTGAGGACGAAAAGTCTATGCTGCCGCAGGTAAAGGAGTTCCTGAAACTGCAACAGAAGATGGAAGACGAGGCGATGCCCCTCCCCGACAAGTTTGTTGTTGGAGGGATTGTCTCAAAGCTCCCCGCTGGGTGGAGCAAGTACTATGCAAACATGCATAGGAAGAAGTTGGAGATCACCCTTGAAGATCTCCTACAGGAAATCTATGTTGAGGACCAGATGCGGGCTCAACTGAAGGTGGACACACTGTCCAAGCAATTGGCTAACGCCAATCTGGTTCAGACCAAGGAACCAAAGGGAAAGCAGGCGGCTTTCCACAACAAGAAGAAGAACCCTGACAATCTAAAAGTCAAGGAAACTTCTATCAAGAAAAAGAAGCCAAAGTCAGAAATGCCTTGCTTCAAGTGTGGCAAGAAGGGCCACTTTAAGAATGAGTGTAAAGCAAAGACCAAGCAGTCAGAGCAAGGAGAGCCTAGTAAGGTATCTATGATCACTGACGTAGTTGCTATGATTGCACAGGTTGATGCAGTAAGGACTGACTCTGACTGGTGGGTAGACACTGGAGCTTCCTGCCATGTTTGCTCCAGTAAGGAGTGGTTCACCACCTATACACCTATTCTGAAGTGGTTATGATGGCGAACCAAGCACAAGCTGAAGTGCTCGGGATCGGGACGGTGGTGTTGAAGCTGACTTCGAAGAAGTCTCTGACGCTTCAAGGCGTAAAGCACGTACCTGCTATCGCCAAGAACCTGGTCTCGGGAGGCCTACTCTGCAATGCAGGCCTCAGGATGGACATCAATGCTGGCCAGATGGTGATGTCTATCAAGGGAACATATTTCGGAAAAGCTTTTTATACCGAAGGAATATTCAAGATTCAGCTTGTAAATCAGTCCAATGTAATTAATGTAATTAATGAAGTCACTCATTCTGCTTATACTCTTGAGTTGTGGCATAATAGGCTAGGACATGTTCATTGTAAACGAATAAACAGAATGTCTAGTCTAGGACTTATCTCTAAATGTGGGGGTAAGGTAGAGAAATGTAAAGTTTGTGCTCAAACGAAAATCACAAGGAAACCCTTTCCTCGGGTTAATCGAAGTACAGATCTTCTGGAGTTGGTTCACTCCGATATCTGTGACTTCAAACAGTTCTCTACAAAGGCCGGGATGAAGTATTTCATAACCTTCATCGATGACTTCTCAAAGTATGCGTTCGTCTACTTGCTGAAGGCTAAAGACGAAGCATTCGAGAAGATTAAGGAGTTCAGAGCCGAAGCTGAGCGGCAGACTAGACAACAACTCAAAAGGATAAGAAGTGATCGAGGTGGGGAGTACAGGTCTCATGAATTCGTATCGTTCTGTAAGGAACATGGAATTGTCAATGAGACAACGGCTCCGTACTCTCCTCAATCAAACGGAGTAGCTGAGAGGAAGAACAGGACGTTGACAGAAATGATAAATTCGATGTTGTTGACTGCTGGCCTTCCTAAGTGCTACTGGGGAGAAGCTGCATTGACGGCCACTTTTATTCTAAATAGAGTGCCTCATGCAACTTCAGACGTTATTCCTCATGAACTCTGGTTCAAGGTCAGACCTAACTTGAATGTCATTCGAGTGTGGGGGTGTCTGGCGTATGTCAAGCTTCCAGATCTAAAGATTCAGAAGCTTGGGACAAGGACTACAAAGACGATCTTCTTGGGGTATGCCGAGAAGAGTGATGCTCGGAGATTTCTTGATATTGAGTCAAATCATATCATTGAATCTCGCGATGCAGAATATTTTGAAGACAAGTTTGCAAGGCACAAGAATATTGTTCTTCCGGATGTTCCGGAGAATAATGAGGGTGCACAAAAAACTGAAGTCTTCAATGAAGATGTGGTCCAAGAAGATGTTGTTGTTGAAACAACGGTTGAACCAGAACAAGCTGAGCCGTCAGCTAAGCGTGTGAGGAGGCCGAAGGACTTCGAAAGTGACTTTATCACCTATCATGTGGAAGCAGATCCGCTTACCTATGATGAGGCGATGAAGACCAGAGACGCGGTTTTCTGGAAGGAGGCGATTGACAATGAAATTGATTCCATCACCTCAAATAACACTTGGGTGTTGGTTGATCTTCCTGAAGGAGCGAAACCTATCGAATGCAAATGGATCTTCAAGAAGAAGATGAAAGCAGATGGAACTATTGACAAGTTCAAGGCTAGGTTGGTAGCCAAGGAGTTTTCTCAGAAGCAGGAGATTGACTATTTTGACACGTATGCTCCAGTAGCCCAGATGACCACCATCAGAATGTTAATTGCTCTCGCAGCAATACATAAGATGGTGATACATCAGATGGATGTGAATACGGCTTTCCTAAATGACGAGCTGACCGAAGAGATTTACATGCAACAGCCAGAGAGATTTGTCATCAGGGGTCTTGAAGACAAAGTCTGCAAGTTGGTGAAATCTTTGTACGGTCTTAAACAGGCTCCCAAGATGTGGCATGAGAAATTTGACAAAGTTATAAGGTCAAATGGCTACATGGTCAGCGATACGGACAAGTGTGTTTACACAAAGTTCGCTGATGGAAGAGGTGTTATCGTTTTTCTGTACGTGGACGACATGCTTATCCTAGGTACGGATATTAGCTGTGTCACGGAGACAAAGAAATTCATCTCAAGCAAGTTCAGTATGAAGGACTTGGGGGAAGCTGATGTGATCTTAGGGATCAAGATCATCCGGACAGACACTGGACTAGCGCTGTCACAGTCTCATTATATTGAGAAAATGATCACTCGTTATGGGTATCGGGATCTTCCAGGGATCGATACGCCGTACAGGTGTGATCTGAAGCTGAAGCCTAATTCAGGGAAAAGTATCAGGCAGCTGGAGTATGCAAGCGTAATGGGAAGTTTGATGTATGCTACTACTGCCACAAGGCCTGACATAGCTTTCGCCGTGGGAATGCTGACTCGTTTCACGAGCAACCCAGGTGCTGAACACTGGAAAGCTGTGAAACGGGTTATGAGATATCTCAAGAAGACTCAGACATATGCACTGTACTACAGCGGAGATCCGTCGGTAGTGGAAGGCTTCAGTGATGCCAGTTGGTGCTCAGAGGTGGAGAGCGAGAGGTCCACAGGTGGATACATTTTCACAATGGGTGGAGCTGCTATATCGTGGAAGTCGAAGAAGCAGACTATGCTCTCGCGGTCATCCATGGAATCTGAGTTCTTTGTACTAGATACCGCAGCCGAGGAAGCAGAATGGCTTCGGGAGCTCATGTATGATCTTCCATTGGTTGGTGAGCAAATACCGGCGATACCGATATACTGCGACAACCAGGCGACTGCGGTGGTGGCATCAAATGACCTCTTCAACGAGAAGAAGAGGACTGTGCGGTTGAAGCACAGGGCAGTACACGATCTTATCAAGAGAGGTGTTATTGCAGTGATTGATGTTCGAAGTCAGAAGAACCTAGCAGATCCGTTCACCAAGGGCCTCAAGCGCCAGCTGGTCAATGACACAGCTTGTAAAATGGGCTTGAAGGCATTCTGATATTGTATTATTGTATTCCTACCATAAAGTTTTATGCTATTAGTTCAAAGATTTATCTACTAGGCATCTAGCTTTTGGTTCAAGGGAGGACCAATAATCGGAAGAATATCAGGAGCGGTGGGTACATGTTCTATTGGGCATGGAGAGATTACGGACCTATAACCACTGTTGTCTACTATTGTTTTCTGCGGAAAACGGTTCCTGTGGGAAGGTTGGCTTAATTGCCTTAATGAGTTCTCAGGCAGAGTGAATGCCTGGTGTGCTTTACAGGAGGCACGGTAGAGCAGCACTACAAGGAGTGAAACTCCATGCTACAGTGGGGTGACTCCACAATGAGGTTCCTATATGTGGGGTGCTGCCCAGGAATAGGATAAAGCCTCGGCTTTGCAAGCCAAGTCACAGCGGCGTAGCACCGCAAATAGGCAGTTAGCCTAATGCTGTATATTAAATATAAAGAGGGGTGTAGTCAGCACTACAAAGAGGAGGAGTTCCTCATGTTACAATGGCACGACACCACCATGAGGTACCCTGTTAGGGATAAAGCCTCGGTCTTGCAAGCCATGTCGTTGCGGCATAACACCGCAAAGGAGCCTAAGGCTTTATGCTGGGTAGTTTGGCACTACAAAGAGGAGGTTGCCTCATGCTACTGTAGTATGACACTACGATGAGGTTTCCGGTACAGGGTAAGGCCTCGGCTTTAAGCCATGTCATAGCGGCGTAGCACCGCAAGGAAAGCGCAAAGCGCTTCATGCCATGTCTCTTTATAATGAACTCACCTATAGTGTATGACAGAGATATCAGGCCGTCTCTTGAGGGTAAACTTGTAGACACCCAAAATTATACACTGAAACCAGGCTGGCTGTCACTCCCCAATCCTGGAATACGTATTTTAATACGTAAACCGATAAATTATATTTATCTTGAATTTGTACGATATTTATTATGCAGTATTTCTTCATGCATTTCTCAAAAATATTCGACAAAATATTATTTCCTAATTTATTTTCTGCATTTGGGCCTACAGTTTTGGCTCATTTGGGTAACCTATTCTTGGTTCACCAATGGTTCATCATGAACCCTTTGGTTCATCATGAACCCATTGGTTCAAGATTCTATATAATAACTCATTTCCTTCTCTCTCCTCTCATTTACTTCTTCTCATTTACTTTCTCCACCAACCAAGGCAAGTACCAACTTGCTCAAGAGAAGGATCTATAATTTTGTTCATGATTCTTACAAAACTATTTGCCAAAATATGTTCTTCTCCTCAATCTATACTAGTTTATAACTTGGAAATTTCCATTTTGAAGCTTTGATTTTTGTAGATCTAAGTTTTAATCATTTTCGAATTTCCTTAGTTTTGATCTATTTTTGTTGAAGTTTTGTGGGTTTTGATGCTTCCATGTGGAAGAGAATTCCATTTCACCCAAGATGGAACTTTGGAAATCCGGATTTGGAGTTCGGATGGCCAAGTTGTGATATTTTGAAGCTTGGGTTTAGCCATGGTGTTCTTGCTGTCTGGAGGAGACAGTGAGCAGTGTACTCCTGTTTGAGTACGCTTCTCTGTCCTTGCCTTGATCTCTAACCTGACTTGCATCCTCGAAATCTTCCTCGTCCGGACTTGATAATCTTATACCTTTCTCTATAGGGGTGCTTCATTCTCAGTAGCGGGTGAGGCCCATGAGGAAGAGCAGCAAGAGCATGGCTCGACTGGGCAGCAACAGAGGAGAGAACCTTCTCCAGTGCAGGCATGAGCAGAAGTGGGACCAGAGGCAGTGCAGCCGCAGGTTATTGGAACTCCTGCAGCACCAGCAGCGACGGCAGTACCAGATGCCGTAGCACTCCTGGAGATCGTCCGAGGGATTCTTGTCACTCACCAACAGCAACAGACTCGGCAGCAGGAGCAGAACGTGTTGCTGAACCAGGGGATTCAGTTAGCTCTTGAGAGGAGTGCCGGGGTTGACTCGGGAGCATCAGGAAGGTTCCGTCGCTTGAACTCGAGGTATTTTGATGGCACGGAGGATGCCATCACTGCGGATGCATGGATTCAAGATATTGAAGCTATTCTTGTGGCGGCCAAGGTTCCCAATGATGAAAAGGTTGATCAGGTCAAATTAGTACTTCAGGATCTTGCCCGCGACTGGTGGGCATCAGAAGAAGTTGGTATAAGACGTCCTGTTCGTTGGACCACCTTCAGTGACAGATTCAAGGCCAAGTATTTTGGCGTAGTAGCTCGATATGAGCTCCAGCAGAAGTTTATCAGTCTCAAGCAAGCAGGCAAGACCGTAGATGGGTATGCAGCAGAGTTCTGCAGATTGTGCCATTTCGCACCAGCAATGGTGGCAACGGAGCCAGAGAAAGCTATGAGGTTCCAGCAGGGGCTTCATTTGGAACTATTACAGCTTGTGGAAGGACACGACTACCAGACGTTTGACGCTATTTTGACGGCCGCTCGGAGGCACGAGCTTACCCAGCAGAGGTTGGCATCGAGGACAGGAGGTCAGAAGAGATCTCATTCCCAGGTTGGAGGAGGAGCAGTGCAGCGAACGTCGGCACCAGCACCCGGTGTACGTATTCATGATGCAGGAGCGCCGCGAAGGACGGCCGTGTCAACTAATACAGCGCCAGTTCGACATCAGCAGCCGAAGAACCAGCAGCAGCGTCAGGAAGCACCCCAGGGCTGTACCTTCTGTAGGAAGGCAGGGCACACGAGGGAGGTGTGTCGGTCAGCGAATGGCTTATGTTTGAGGTGTGGTCGTGCATACCACCGTATTTCCACTTGTCCTATGATGCAGAGGCCAGGAGGGCCAACTCAGCAGTTTCCAGCATTGCCAACTCTAGTGGCAATCCCGAGTGGAGGGCCAGTATTAGCAGTAAGGCCCCTAGCCCAGCGTCTGCCAACGCAGGCTCAGATGTTCCGCCAGGCACAGGAAGCCGAAGGCCCTCAGAGGCAGCAACAGCATGGTCGAGGAAGGCCGCACCAAGGAGCTCAGCGGGGCCAGGGACAGGCTCTCACATTATCCTTGGGAGAGGCTCTAGCGTCTAGTGATGTGGTGGCAGGTAAAGTTCTCGTCATCTCATTTCCCGCTGTAGCATTATTTGATTCCGGTGCTACTCATTCATTCATCTCTGTACAATATGCTACACGGATTGGATTAGAGTTTGAGGCATTGTCGGAGAGGATGGATATACTCACCGGCAATGGGCTCGTAGAAGTTAGCAGAGTGTGCTTTTCATGTCCGGTGGAGGTGTGTGGGCATTTACTGACAGCATCATTGATTGAATTCCCTATGGGGAATTTTGATATCGTTCTTGGCATGGACTGGTTGAGAGACAGTCATACGACAATTGATTGTAGAGGAGGTAGGGTCATATTCAGCGTTCCTGGGATGGAGCAGTTCATCTTTACTCGAACCTTGAAGAATCAGGCCGGAGGCGTCATCTCAGCAGCAGTGTCAGAGCTAGGACAGATTCCGAGAGTGGTCGAAGATTTTCTCGACGTCTTCCCTGATGAGCTCCCAGGGATACCCCCAGTCAGAGAGGTAGAATTTAGCATTGAGTTGAACCCTGGAACGAGGCCTATTGCAGATAGAGTTTACAGAATGTCGCCGTCAGAACAGGATAAGTTGTATCAACATGAAGAAGAGTTGAAGTCTAAGGGATTCATCCGAGACAGTAAATCGCCCTGGGCCGCGCCAGTGATTCTAGTTCCCAAGAAGGATGGGTCGACGAGGATGTGCATCGACTACCGCAAGCTGAATGCAGTAACAGTGAAGAATAAGTACCCACTACCAAGGATTGATGACCTGTTTGACCAGTTGAGCAAGGCCAGCGTCTTTTCCAAGATCGATCTTCGGTCAGGATACTATCAAGTAAGAGTCCGGGAGCAAGACATACCGAAGACAGCATTCAGATCTAGATATGGGCATTATGAGTTTTTAGTAATGCCCTTTGGACTAACCAACGCCCCCGCAGTATTCATGGATTTAATGAACCGCATCTTTTTGCCGTATTTGGATAAATTTGTGGTGGTGTTCATAGATGACATTCTTGTCTATTCCAGCAGTGAAGAGGAGCATAAGAAATATCTTAGGACTGTCTTACAGACATTGAGGGAGCATCAACTTTATGCGAAGCTCGACAAGTATGAATTCTGGTTAGATCATATTTCGTTTCTGGGGCATGTAATTTCTGGGGAAGGAGTGTCAGTGGATCCGAAGAAGATTGAGGTCGTAGAGCATTGGCCAGTCCCGAGAACGGTTGCAGAAGTACGAAGTTTCTTAGGATTAGCTGGTTACTACAGAAGGTTCGTGGCGGACTTTGCCAGGATCTCTGCGCCCTTGACGCGTTTGACGCACAAGGACGTAGAGTTTGTTTGGTCAGCTAGCTGTCAGGCATCATTTAAAGAATTGAAGAAGAGATTGATCTCAGCCCCGATCTTGACGCTTCCAGTAGGAGCGGGAGGCTTTACAGTATATTGTGACGCATCAGGGAAGGGTCTAGGATGTGTATTGATGCAGCATGGAAAAGTGATAGCATATGCGTCTCGGCAGCTTCGAGACCATGAAAAGAATTACCCGACTCACGACTTGGAGTTAGCAGCTGTGGTGTTTTCACTCAAGTTGTGGAGGCATTATTTATACGGGGATCGGGTAGAGATCTATACTGATCATAAGAGTTTGAAATACGTATTCACGCAGCGAGATTTGAACATGAGGCAAAGAAGATGGTTAGAACTGCTGAAGGATTTTGATTTAGATCTGCAGTATCATCCAGGCAAGGCGAATATAGTTGCAGATGCACTGAGTAGGAGAGACAGTGCCTTTATCTTGACCTCGCAGAAGCATATTCTAGAAGACCTTCAGAGTATGGGAATCGAAATAGTCTTGCCAGGGGATATAGGAAGAATGACCAGTATGCAGATTCAGTCAACCTTAGTAGAGAGGATAAGGGCAGCACAAGCAGGAGATCCACAGATTCAGAAGTTGCGGTCGGAGTGTGAATCAGGCCGTAGGAAGGAATTAGTGATTCATGAAGATGGTACGCTCAGGTTTGGAAACAGACTCTGTGTACCGAGTGGAGACCTTCGGCAGGAAGTTATGTCCGAAGCTCATAGTTCTATTTACTCCATTCATCCAGGAGGAACGAAGATGTATCGAGATATCAGGCAATTCTTTTGGTGGAATAGCATGAAAAGAGAGATAGCGAGATTTGTATCCAAGTGTCTGGTATGTCAGCAGGTGAAAGCCGAGCAGCAGAGACCAGCAGGATTGCTACAGCCGCTTCCTATTCCAGAATGGAAATGGGAGCACATCACGATGAATTTTGTGACCGGTTTACCTAGATCCCCGGCTGGCAAGAATGCAGTCTAGGTAATAGTAGATCGACTCACGAAGGTTGCTCATTTCCTTCCCTTCCGAGTTGGACAGACTACTGAACAGCTAGCAGAAATGTACATGAAGTAGATAGTAAGACAGCACGGTGTTCCAGTTAGTATAGTATCAGATCGGGATACGCGGTTTACTTCCTATTTTTGGCGGAGCTTGCACCAAAGTTTGGGAACCAAGTTAAGATTCAGTACTGCTTATCATCCACAAACTGACGGGCAATCAGAAAGAACCATTCAGACATTAGAAGATATGCTACGGGCATGTACCTTAGATTTTGGCAGATCTTGGGAGGATCACCTTCATCTAGTGGAGTTCTCCTATAACAACAGCTATCAGGCTAGCATTCAGATGGCCCCGTTCGAAGCATTGTACGGAAGGAAGTGCAGGTCCCCTTTGGCATGGGACGACGTCGGAGAACGGAAGTTGTTGGGGTCAGAAATGATCACGCAGACTGTGGAGATAGTTAAGTTAGTCAGAGAGCGCCTTCGAGTTGCACAGGACCGACATCGTCATTGGGCAGATCAGCATCGTAGGCCTCTAGAGTTTAGAGTTGGCGACCAAGTGTTTCTGCGGATTTTGCCTACTCGGGGTATCATCAGATTTGGAACCCGGGGAAAGCTTAGTCCAAGATACGTTGGTCCTTTCAAGATTCTCGCTCGGGAGGCGATGTGGCTTATCGACTTGCCCTTCCGCCTTCGTTAACTGGCATACATGATGTGTTTCATGTGTCCCAATTACGTAGGTATGTCCCGGATCCGAGTCATGTCCTCGATCATTCTGAGTTAGTCGTTGGTACCGACCTAACTTACGAGGAACAACCCGTATCTATTTTAGACCGGCGAGAGAAGGTACTCAAGAATCGGACGATAAGCCTTGTCCGTGTTTCTTGGAACCATCACTCTTCGGGAGAGTCAACCTGGGAGCGCGAGGACGAGATCAGATCTCGGTATCCGCATTTGTTTGACTAATAAGATATATTTATGCACCTTATTGACACGATTCCATGCTTTTCTGTACCTGCTTATTTTGCACTTTGTGATGTATGATAATAACTGCTATGATAGTTAACTTATATATGATTGTGCCTTGCTTGCCCTGATTTCACTATCCTGTCTTGGCTGGAATTTCGAGGACGGAATTTTTCTAAGAAGGGTAGAGATGTCACTCCCCAATCCTGGAATACGTATTTTAATATGTAAACCGATAAATTATATTTATCTTGAATTTATACGATATTTATTATGCAGTATTTCTTCATGCATTTCCCAAAAATATTCGACAAAATATTATTTCCTAATTTATTTTCCGCATTTGGGCCTACAGTTTTGGCTCATTTGGGTAACCTATTCTTGGTTCACCAATGGTTCATCATGAACCCTTTGGTTTATCATAAACCCATTGGTTCAAGATTCTATATAATAACTCATTTCCTTCTCTCTCCTCTCATTTACTTCTTCTCATTTACTTCCTCCACCAACCAAGGCAAGTACCAACTTGCTCAAGAGAATGATCCATAATTTTGTTAATGATTCTTACAAAACTATTTGCCAAAACATGTTCTTCTCCTCAATCTATACTAGTTTAGAACTTGGAAATTTCCATTTTGAAGCTTTGATTTTTGTAGATCTAAGTTTTAATCATTTTCGGATTTCCTTAGTTTTGATCTATTTTTGTTGAAGTTTTGTGGGTTTTGATGCTTCCATGTGGAAGAGAATTCCATTTCATCCAAGATGGAACTTTGGAAATCCGGATTTGGAGTTCGGATGGCCAAGTTGTGATGTTTTGAAGTTTGGGTTTAGCCATGGTGTTCTTGCTGTCTGGAGGAGACAGTGAGCAGTGTGCTCCTGTTTGAGTACGCTTCCTGTTGGAAGCGTCTCTTCCTTGAGTCTGCGTGACTTTTCACGCAGCACTCCCCCTTGAGTCTGCGTGACTTTTCACGCAGCACTCCCCCTTGAGTCTGCGTGACTTTTCACGCACGCTGCCTTGTGTAAGCTTGCGTGACTTTTCACGCTGCTCTCTCCTTGAGCTTGCGTGACTTTTCACACAGCACTCTCCCTCGAGTCTGCGTGACTTTTCACGCAGCACTCTCCTTCGAGTCTGCGTGACTTTTCACACAGCTCTTCCCTTAAGTCTGCGTGACTTTTCACGCAGCCCTCTTCCTTGAGCTTGCGTGACTTTTCACGCATGCTGCCTTGTGTAAGCTTGCGTGACTTTTCATGCTGCTCTCTCCTTGAGCCTGCGTGACTTTTCTCGTACGCTGTCTTGTGTAAGCCTGCGTGACTTTTCACGCACGCTGCCTTGTGGAAGCTTGCGTGACTTTTCACGCACGCTGCCTTGTCGTGCGTATGCTTTTGATATTTTATTAGATATTATATGCCCATTTTATATCCTTACGCCTTTTGTCCCGAGCATGATATGAGCACTGATGTGACCTCGGAGAACAAAGTGTTCCTACCCGATACATGTACCCGAATGTCCCAGTTCTTGTTAATGCTCGACAAATGACTCGTAACTCCACGTGGCGTATTTGCAATGATGCATTATACTAAGAAGGGTAGTACATGTTGACATACTGATTGACATGGATCCTCTTTGGGGTACTCGTACTAAAGTACGACTTTAGGAGGATAATCATGCAGGCCACAGCATGAGAGTCCAAGATTTCATCTAGGGTTAAACTAGGCAACTAAATACACTAGATGCATGGGGAGGGCAGAATTCCGAGATCGTGTTACACCAGCCGCCTTGAGATATTGTCTTGACGCGCCGGCTGGTCTCCACGGATACTGTGTCATCCGCAACGAGTGGATGACTGTATCCGATTAATTCCTGCTATATATTACATATCTTGGCAAGGTGGCCTCACGAGGGACCTGTGCTCAATGACACCCGTCTACGCGAACCTCTGGGTTGGCTAGCCTTGCTGGAAAGATACGATCTGAGGATTTTCTAATAACATGACGCGAGGATAACCTCGTCCCACTAGAAACTCGTAGACTTGATTGGCCGTGAAAACGACTTGCTTGTATCCTATTACCTTCCGCGAATAATCGAGGGAAGCGGACTGTCGTGGTACGTGATCCAACCCATGTTCTTGTTTGATTGTTGGATTGGTTATCGTACTATGACAGGCTGTGGACCGAAGTTATGAACGGAAGACTTATTCTGGTTGTGAAGTGCTACTTCTGTGAATGACTGAGGAACATAGTCTATCATGGTACATGATCCAACCCATGTTCTTGTTTGATTGTTGGGTTGGTTATTGTGCTGCGATAGGCTATCGACCGAAGTCACGATCAGGAGATTTTATTGTTTATACCTTTTTAACTTATGTGAAAGTTATAGAGTACGACACGTCCCGACTCCATGCGGCACCTTTTGTCCTTGTTTGGTTGTAAGGGTGCCATATGGGTTCGAGGATGTTGCGCTACCCTATAATAGTAGCATAAGTATTACTATTATCAGTCATTCTATTAGCTGAGTTTTTAATTTTAACTCTTGTGTCCCTTTGGCGGTACTTGCTATTCGGGGCTGACCCCGCTGGTTTTGTTTGGCCAGATCTCGTAGCAGAGCCAGAGGACACGATCTTCCTCCCTGACATCCATGGTGCATACTAGGAGCATGGCGGTTCGGGGACTCGAGTGGGTTTCTTCTCCACCACTCCTGCTTATATTTTTGCGACGTTTAGCCACCGGCACCTGTTAGCCGGATTACTTGATATTTTGTGTCAATACATAATTGTAATTAAACAGACTGCAGCTGTGTATAATTTTGTACTTCCGACTCTCTGAGATAGCTAAATTATAAAGCTAGTCTCTCACGATCATTTTGATGAAGCGTCAGGGACGCCTTACTGCTTTATCTTTAATGTTTATTTAATTGCTGATTTGACTTGATTGATTGAGACATAGAACTCTGTGGGACCATAGGAGACTTGATTGTAGCATGTACCCCCTCGTCTCTCGACAGCCACGATCGCCGTATGATGTTACGTACCTCATATGGAGTAGCTGGCCTAGTCCGTCTCTGTATTTCGGTACTGGGGCATGACACTGGCACATGGCCTTTAATGTGTAGCCAGAAGCACATGCAACTACATTATGTGAGTGGAAAGAATTTCAGCTATGATGCAGAATTCAAGGCTTAGTCCATTCTTGTATTATAGTTTGATTTTTGACCCATGCGGGAAGATTCAAGTCGTAAGCGACATCTCTCCTAATGCATGATGGACAGTTACTGTAGGGAACACTCGTACTCATATATATATATATAGATATGTAGGGGATTGTTGGGTTTGTAGCCTTTTGTTTTGGTTTTTAGTCCCACATCGGCTAGAAAGGAATGTGTATCTCTACATATATGAGTCTATTCTCTTTATGGAGATGCACATGTAGTGCACATGGGTGTGTGCCATGTGGGATTAATTATTAATGGTATAAAGGCTTAATCAACAATTAAGAAGCTGTAAGCTTTTTGTTCTTGGAAATTTATTTTCATGGAGCTAAGCTCCGTAGGAGCTTAGCGACTCGGACTCGGACTCGGACTCGGGATCGGGCTCGGACTCGGGCTCAAGGGCTCATGAGGCGTAATGTGGCGTTTTGTTGGCGCACTTTGCACTTAGCACGTCAGTATCATCGCTAGGCGCATAGTGCGCTTAAGTTGCGCTCGTAGCGTACGCAGCGTGCGTAGAGTGCGCAGTGTGCGCAGCGTACGCAGTGTGAGCAGCGTACGCAGTGTGCGTAGGGTGCGTAAAAGGGGCTGTGTGCGTATGGCTGGCTGCATATTAGAGCGGGAACGGTTGCAGCAGTTGCTGCACGTTCAGGAGTGGTTCTGCCACTACCCTGAAGTTCAGGCAACTGCTTGGCAACCGTCCCGTGGGCTATATATGCAGGTTCTCTCCTCTCTCAGAGAGTAGTAGTAATCAGAATTCCAAGGAGAAAAACTCTAAGTGTTCTTTAACACAACAGAGTAGTGAGCGTGTTCTTTAACACAAACACTAGTACTTTTTAGTACGCGTGGGTTCTGTTACTTCAAACAGAGAGAGAAGAGTAGAGCCATTGCCAGAGGAGTTCGCCGTCTTCCGAGGAGTCAGAAGAGCAGGAGTGTTCCAAGATTTTTCGTCAACCTTGCTGGTTCCTGGAAGCTGTTCGCAGAGGGCGAATAAAGCTTTGAGCAACGGTGATAATTCACCCCAGCATTTCCATCTCTCGTCTGTCATCCTTATGTTGCCTTTAGCAGTTCTGTCAGTATCTTCTTTTTAGAAGGCACTACTGCCATTTTGCTACGATCACGAAAATCTTTTTAGATTATTCGTGTATTACGATATCTTTTTAGATCTCGTAATTTGCAGAATCCTTCTGGATCTCTGTTGTAAAACCTTCTTTAAGGAATTGCATTTGAAACGTTGTCTTTACAACTGTTTCAGTTTCTGTATTTTTCATCGAATAGCGTGCCCCGGCGTTCCCGGCGATAACAATTTTTACAAATTGTACTAAAAATCTATGAACATTGTAGGAAGTTTGGACTGAATGTCTTAGTTAAGATTATACTTTGGGATATTTTAGCAAACAACCCATTCAAAATATAAAAACTAGTATATATCTCTACTATTTAAAAAAGAAAATACTCTCATTCTTGTACTTAAAAAAATTAAGATATACCCCCCCTATTTTAACTCTAATGTTGGTCATTTTCGAGAACCAAATCCTAATTTTTATATATATATAAGACCATATTACTAAATAACCTTTTTTTAAATAGTACAAATATATGCTAGTTTTTATATTTTGAACTAGAACATTTCCAAAAATATCCCTTATACTTTTGAGGGAATGGGTGCACTTTCAAACTTCAATTTTCAGAATATTCATTAGAACACCAATAGTAGATGGAGCTCAAAAATACATCATGAGAGTGAAATTTATAAATAAATAAATAAATCTAGAATGTGTTAGATATGTCCGAAGATAGTAGAAAATAATAAAATGACCTTTGGTCCCAAAGGTTGGATGGTAAAAAATTTAATGCTAATCTTGAAATTGGGATTCTAAATTAAATTTTACTATTGTACAAAATGAATTTCTACATTACGAACACGTAAAAATTATGAGGCCCATCCTATAGCTCCCGCGAGTAGGTTGAAACTATCATGTAAATTCAGTTGTCTTACTATCTTACAAGGTGAGCTACATATTCTGAATCTACGAATCTAGAATCTAGAAATTGGAATGGCTTACGGTTGATGCTCTTATACTAATATTAGTAAAATTTAGTTGAATCCATAAATGAGTGACTTAAAGAAAAAAAAAGAAAAGAAAAAAGCATAATCCCCCCACCCTTTGAACTCGCCAGTCTGCAGAGCAGTGTACATTACACAAAACAGGGAGTGAGATTATACCTATATACAGCTCTCTCCACCAACAATCCATGTGCCCACCCTTATTCATCTTCCCGAGCACCAAAAAATAACAAAATAAATAAACACTCCCAGTGTCCCCAAACTCTCCCAAATCTCTCTCTCTCTCTCTCTCTCTCTCTCTCTCTCCCCCACTCCTTCCAAAATTTAAATTTGTTGGAAGAGGAGGAGAGAGAGGAATAGTCACATTCTTGAGGAAGAATAGCAACGATGAAGTTCCACATCTTTATTTTGTTAATAGCAGTACTACTGTCGATCGGCGCGGAGGCGAGGCTGTACTCCAACTACTACGCCCGCTCCTGCCCCAACGTCGAGTCCATCGTCCGCGACGCCGTGGTCAACAAGCAGCTCTCCGCCCAGACCACCGCCGCCGGCACCCTCCGCCTCTTCTTCCACGACTGCTTCGTCGGCGGCTGCGACGCCTCCGTCCTCGTCTCCTCCTCCCGCTTCCTCCGCGCCGAGCGCGACGCCGACATCAACCTCTCCCTCCCCGGCGACTCCTTCGACGCCGTCGTCCGCGCCAAGACCAACCTCGAGCTCGCCTGCCCCGCCACCGTCTCCTGCGCCGACGTCCTCGCCCTCGCCACGCGGGACCTCCTCACCATGCTCGGCGGCCCCTTCTACCGCGTCCGCCTCGGCCGCCGGGACTCCCTCTCCTCCTCCGTCGCCTCCGTCGCCGACAACCTCCCCCTCCCCAACATGTCGGTGCCGCAGCTGATCAAACACTTCCAGGACAAGGGCTTCCGCGTCCGCGAGATGGTCGCGCTCACCGGGGCCCACACCGTCGGCTTCTCCCACTGCAAGGAGTTCGCCAGCCGCATCTACAACTACAACAACGGGGGGCCGACCTCCTTCGACCCCTCCATGAACCCGAGGCTCGCGCAGGGGCTGCAGAGCGCGTGCCGGAACCACGACAAGGACCCGACCATCTCCGCGTTCAACGACATCATGACGCCGTCCAAGTTCGACAACATGTACTTCAAGAACCTCGAGAGGGGCCTCGGGCTGCTGGCGTCGGACCAGGCGCTGATGGCGGACCCGCGGACCGCGGCGCTCGTGAGGGAGTACGCCGCGAACGAGACCGCGTTCTTCAACGACTTCGTGCTGGCGATGCAGAAGCTGAGCGAGTACGGGGTGAAGACCGGGAGGGAGGGGGAGGTCAGGAGGCGCTGCGACGTCTTCAACAACTTCAGCCTCTAAACAGTGAGTTTCAGAGTAAGAGTTGGGATTGGGATTCTATTTTTTTTTTCTTCCTAATTTATTTTCGTGTTGTTGTTGCAATGTCGAGATACAAAAAATTGATCTATATAAGTTATGGATGGTCCCTTGTTATATTATGAGCTATATAAATTATGGATCATTGCAATGCATGATGATTATGAAAGAAACTTTAAGAGTTGATATGTACTGAGAGATGATTCTTCTGTTGTTGTTGATTGGGAGAATGAGATGTCTGAGAATTAGGTACATGTAAATGTCATGCACACAGGCACATCAGGAAATAGACTACTTTCGATCTGGATTGTGTTGAGGACGGAGATTCATGACAAACCAAAAGGAAGGTCTAATTGTCATGTTTAGGCTATGTGTGGCATGGTCCTCTCATCCTCTTAGCTACATACAGAATCTGACACCAAAGTCGGGTTGAAATATCGTGGATTCTTTTATGGAGCTTCCTTGTGCTCATCTTACCCCCATGTTGATAGGAGAAGGCTGGGATAACAGAAGGGGGATGGTGACTCTTGATGATTCAGGACTGCCATTCGGCATCACATTTGGAACTGCAAGGTTGTACTGAAATTTAGGTATATATATTAAGAAGGATGCTTGAAAATTAGGTATATGTAAATTTCATGCCCACATGGAAGAAAGAAAAAGAGAGACATTTGGAAACAGTCTCTTATTGATTTGGATTGAATTGAGGATGATGATTGATGATGACAAAAGGAAGGATCCAAGTATCAGTCGAATGACCGTTTAGGCTGTGGCATTGCCCTCTCGTGCTAGTAGCTACCTACATTAGGATTCTGATGGGCCCTATCGTGCTAGTAGCTACCTATATTAGGAATCTGGCAACAAAGTAGGGTTGAAATATTGTCCATTCTTTTATGGAGCTTTCCTTATGCTCCGTGTCTTACCCCATGTTGATGGGAGAAGGCTCGGATAACAGAAGGCTGGATTGTGACCATGATGATTCAGGATTGCGACTAGGCATCATATATTTGGAACTGCAAGGTTGTACTGAAGTTTAGGTATACTTAGAGAGATGATGCTTCTATTGTTGTTGATTGCAAAAGAACGATGCTTGAGAATTAGGTATATGTAAATTTCATGCCCACATGGAAGAAAGAAAGAGAGTGAGACATTTGGAAATAGACTCTTATTGATTTGGATTGTATTCAGGATGATGATTGATGATGACAAAAGGAAGGATCCAAGTATCAGTCGAATGACCGTTTTTTAGGTTGTGGCATTGCCCTCGTGCTAGTAGCTACCTACATTAGGAATCTGACATGACATTGGGGATTGACATAACATTAGGGATGATGAAGAAGATGGTGATTTACGACTGTACGATCCTCTAGTAGTGTTTACGCATGATACATTTGGAACTACAAGTTGCAGGGAAGAAGTTATTTTTGTTATAAAGGGTATAAAATGGTTTTAAGCTATGTTAGTTGGACACGGATACATCATGACATGGTAAGGATACGAAGACATGGACAAGACCCCTACTTTGAAGTGTCCTACTAACATTTAGGAGTGTTTGAGACGTGCACATGTATGAAAAGACATGACTACATTTTGGGAGTGTCCGTGCTTCCTAGGTTTTGGTTTTACTGATAGTGAGATCACATCTGTTTATGTTGTTCGTGTTCTTTGTTCTCCCTACAGTGTATACAAGTGAGTATCCAATCCTATTTCCTGTTCCGGCCTTAGAAGAGTTAGCCATGGCATCCAACCACTTCTGTTTATATTGTCTGTGTCTCTCAGTAGGCCTTATTTGGCAGTGGAGTTACGGATGAAACTAGAGAAGTTTATTGGACTACAAACTCTATATATTTTCCTTCACCACTCCTCTCCCTTCTTGATCAGACTCTCTCGCCACTAACCCTTGTCTTTAGATTCACACCTCATCTTCTCTGTGTCATATATTCATCCTCAATTTCTTCGAACCCCATCGGAAAGTACAAAACTACGACGGTTTACTGTGGTGGATGTTATAACGACCAAGATTGTTTATGTACGAAAAGTGTCTGTGCCAAGGAATCAAGAGTATCGGTACCGTTGATTTCCTCTACTGTTTCAATAAACCTTTTCACTCGCTGGGCTGGGCTGGGCTCCCAATGTTTGCAGAGTATTGTGTTAGTATTGGAGTTGTTCTTGTGCTGCTGTGCCACCACACTGTTGAGGGTGGATGGCTGCATGAAATTAGTGCAGCATTGCAAGGACACAGACGGTTAGTACAGGTATTGATTCATTGGAGGGGTCACTTCTTTGCCATGCATTAAAAGTGATGGGAAAGATGAAGTACCAGCTATAGCTTACCCAAGTTGAAGTTGTCAAGTGTTGAGAAGGAAAGCTCAATGATATATGGCCATTCATTGACAAATATATTGTAATAGCTGTATATTTATTTAGTTGCCTTTTATACTTAAGACTACCTAGAATAGATTAGCATGATTGGAGGAAATTAGCATGATTGGAGGAAATCTCTTGTATAAAACTGTCATCTTCTGATTCAATATCATTATTCAAAGGCAAATATTATTTTCCTTATTCTTTTTTACATCAAGGCCATTAACTAACCCAACAACTCAGACTAACCCAAGCTGAAGGATGAGCTGTCGAGCTGAGGGCAGAAGAGTTGGATCTCTTTAAGACAATAATTTTCGAGACTTTTGTCGCTCATATGTAGTTATGTACATTATGTCAATACCTATTTATTTGCTGCACAATATTGTAATTACAAATCAATTTTTTTTTTTTTGGCTTGGTCTAACCAACAAGTACGTTGAATATGGTAATGTGTCTAGTTTGAAAAAATTGGAAACAAAACACACACACACACAAAAAAAAAAAAAAAAAAAAAAAAAAAAAACAACGCTCGGATTTATTGGGATCAGGGAGAGCACCTATTTAAAGGACGATGAGGTATTTAAGGGAAGAGGAGGATGTAGTTGAGGATAGGGCTGGTGATGGGTAGGGTAGGGTAGGGTAAGGGCAGGAAGAGGGCAGGGTAGGGTAGGGTATTGACCTTTTTTTGATACCCTAGGGGAGTCATGAGGGTAGGGTAGGGTAGCCCTCTTCCAAAAAACCAATACCCATTACCCGTCCTTGCCCTTTACCCTCACAGGGTAGCTGAGGGTCAGGGTAGGGAGGGTAAGGGTATTACCCTTGCCATTTCATTTTTTTAACTTTGAAAATCATTTTTTTTTTGCTAGTAAACAAGGGGGGAATATTTTTTCTTTCCATTTCATTTTTTTTCAGATTTTGACAGCATTCAAAAATTATAACAACTTAACAAGAAATAACAGGGAGAATATTTTTTTTCTAAAGGCACTGAACCCAGTTATATAGTAGAACCTGGGCTGCCTACATACCCAAGGAGGGGGCTAGACCCGACTCCTTAGGATCAAGCACCATGTAGTTCTCCTAATCCTAAGTACTAATTACAAAAAACTACAAGTAGTAGTAATACTATGGCAGTGGGACTATACAAAATTACAAAGCGGGTTGGAAGAAGGGTAGAGTCGAGGGTTTTAAAGGGTTAGGGTTAACGGGTAGTGGATAGGGTAGTGATTCAGGGTAGGGTTACAGGACAGAGGGTAGGACGGGTAGGACGGGTACCCGGGTAATTGCACTAGGGTATCAGAATAAAACCCTTACCCTACCCTAATTCCAAGAGGGTAAGGGTAGGGCATGCCCTCGAAGGGTAGAGGGTACCCGTGGGCACCTGAGGGTACAGGGTACCCGGCTAGGGTAGAGGGTATGAGGGCAAAATCGCCACCCCTAGTTGAGGAAGGAGGCTCTTCTTTATTCATCTTTACAATCAACATCCTCTTCTTCTTTTTCTTTTTTCTTGTCACAACGTCGCTCCGTCTACATCTCTTCCTCGTCGACGTCGAGTTCATTTTTGTTCACTCGTCAAAACTAGAATGTTTGTTCACGCTCCCATAAAAAATTGACACGTGTTAAATCCTTTAGTCAAAACCACTTTGAATGATTACAAAACCACTTTCAAAGTGGTTTATGTTGAATGGATTTGACACGTGTCTGGAGGGTGAACAAACACCCCAGTTTTAGTGGGTGAACAAAAAATGGACTTCTTCCTCGCCCATCTACACTTATCCTTCGTCTCCAGCGTATACTTCGTTATCATCATCGTTTTCGTATATGTCTCCTACTACTCCAAAGTACACCCATCGGCGATCATGTACACACTTTCCTTGTCGGAATATCAAGGATGTAACGAATATAGTCTATTCAGATTGATCTTTCATTATACTTCCATCTTGAATAGTTGTTTCTCCTTGTGATTTTGATTTAGAAAGAGCTCTGACTGTGAGATTAAGAGTTGCACACACAACCCTCTTCTTAGGAATCGGACAAGCTCTTTTATTCCTTCTCTTGAAGACTCCTTGATGACTTCCTAACAATTCCGGGAGAAAGTCCATTCCTCTCAGGCCTCGTTTGGTTCGCGGAAAGGAAATGCATTCTCTTGTAGTTTCCATAGACATGAGAAAGTAGGATTCCTGTCACATTTTCTTTCCGTTGTTTGGTTGGTGCAGAAAAAGAAAGCAAAAATATTATAATGTTCCAACAGTATCCTTACTTTTAAAATAAAAATAACATTATGAAAAATAACATTAATGGTAAAATAAGCAATGACATATGGTTACTTTTGTCATAATTTTTGTAATAAATGTTGGAAAAGGAGGATGAAAAATCAATTCCATGGGTCATGAGTGGAACCATATTCCCTCCAATTTTCTTCCTTGTCAGAAAATTGATTCCCAAATTTGTGGCTACCAAACAAAGGAAAGGAACAATTTTTTTTTCTGATTCCTTAAATCCGTGAACCAAACGAGGCCCTCAAAGTACTCAAGATGACAAACCACCAACTCTAGGGACTAATAGATTGTTTCGACTAGCCCTTTGAAATGTCTAGTATTTGCAAAAGCTCTGAAGCTTGCTTTTCCAAAGATTACAAATATAGCCATGTCTGATTGAATTAGTTGATTTGGTTCTTTAAAACATATTTACTCTGCTATAGCATCAAGGAAAGTATTTTGCTCTAGATGTTTGTGAAATATTATGACCGTTGGAACAATTATGGATAGCTACGAAGGAATAGTGGAAATTTAAACAACTAATTAGCCTTTACTACATTTCTGGAATCAGTTATTTGAATCATCTTATTTCATTCAGCTCCGTTAAGGATCGTATATATCTTCTGTAACATTAACAAGATCCATATCTTTCTTTAACACTTAAACCATAGAGCCGTGTCTTTCGTCACATTAACAATGTCCATATTCTTCTTTAACATTTAAACCATGTTAGTCTCTACCTATATTCCTAGCTGCTACTATATTATTGCTCCTCATATGGACATCTATATGTTTGTGTTGCACATATTCAAACCATCTAAGTCGGTTTTTTTCCATCTTGTTATCAGTTGACGCTACATACATCTAACTTCCTATAGATACGTTCATTTGTTATTATATGTATCGTCACTCGTCCATCTTAACATTCTTATTTTAGCTACACTAATTTCCTAATTTCCAGTAACATCTTCTTCGACAATGTTATGCAACAACCTCCCGGTAAGCTCTGAAGGAATGTTTGAAGTATCTTCTATGGCAGTCTTATTTACATAATTATAAAATACTTATAGAATTGAGGGTGTTTATATAATTTTACAAATCGTTCTTTTTAATTTTGGACCAAAATCGAAATCTGAAACCGAATAATTTTTTTTAGTATTTTTAAAATTAAATAAGAAATTTTATTATTTTAAAAGTGACCGGTTTATTTTGGGTCCAAAACCGAATGGAATTTTAGTATTTTTAAAATCAAATCGAGTGGTTCTATTCTCGGACCAAATCCGAAAATTTTTCTCCACTACATACATCTCATACTACAGACATATCATGTTCTACTATTTTTTTTTTCGTAGGGTATTCTTCCATTCCGATCCGACAAGCAACTTGATCAATTTTTTTATAAGAGTATTATTCTGTTTCCATCTGACATGCAACTTGATTAAATTCTTTAGAAGTATTTTTGTGTTATGTTAGAATAAAAATATATAACCTTATACCACAGTATGAACACTACTCCATCCAACTCTCTTTTCAAAAATAACGCCCAACTTTAGTTATAGGGGACATGCTAAATATAAATAAAATAAAATAAATACTATTTGTCCCTCTAAAGTATTTCTTCTTATGTGACGGCTTACGTGTCGATTGACATGACAATTGACAAAACAGTTGAGAATGCAAAATTTAAAATTAAAATTAAAAATAAAATAAAATGGGTAATTAATATTTGTGTTAGAATTTGTCATGACAGCTGTCACGTAAAGAGAAATAATTTGAAAGTACGAATAACATTACCGAATTTATAAAGCTTGCCACTCCAACCAAACTTGAAGGAAAAGTACAGGATGCTCACTTCCCTAATACTTAAAGGACTGAAATTAGATACGAATGGTCCTAAATTTTTATAGAATTTACTTAACCTAAATCCGTTTGACACTTGTAACTCATGTCGAAACCATCGTGGACACAAGACGAAACTGTAAAGATTTGAGTCTTCCAGCTGTAAAAAAAAAAAATGTGTAGGTGTGTGGGGGTTGTAATAAAAAGGAAGAAGATAACCTAAACCCAACACAGTAAGGACCTATGTACCTCCGTCTCCTTTTTAAACTAGCCCTGGTGGTGGTTGTTTATTGTACTTTCTGGGAATGGAGATTAGTGCGTGAGTCTCTCTTTAATGTGCTACAATGGAGTGACTACTTTTGTTTGTTTTATTTAATATAATTACAAGTTACACTCTTGATTTCCAGAAGATCCGTAAGAATTGGATTGCACAGGAAACCCTAGATGAAGATCCAAGACGCTGTGAGAATGCTTGCCATTAATTGTGGGCAAGGGCGAGGAGGGTTTCGTGATGACCGGCCGGCGACCATCGCTGCTGATCTGCATTAATGGATGAACAGCATGCGGTGGTAGAGCGCCAGCAGCAGGTCCAGATGCAAAATATCCGGCACCGGCAGCATGGAGGCTCGGATCGAACGGCTTGAAGGTTCCACGAGCCTCCTCGAAGAAGAGCATGAACTCAGCAGGTGCGCAATGGCTAGGACCGTAACTGTACGAGAGGAAGGAGGAGGAGGAGGAGCAGGTGCACAACGTCGATGTTCTTGTCTTACGCGAGCGCAACTCCAGCCTCGCATATGCGTCACGTCGGACTTGGTACAATTATTTCGCGTGAGCACTGACATGGTGATTCATGTTCGACGGGAATGATCGAACTGGAGAAATCAGGGCGTTGCAATTTGGATTGCTTTGACTTGTGGTTTGATGCGAAGGTGAATTCGAGGATTGGTAGGACTTGTGATTGACGGTTGAGTAAACTTGAGGAATTAGTAGTCCAATTTGCGTATCGTGAATGAATTAGTCTAGACTCAAAGCAAGAGTTGCGTCCCAATAAGAACGATTATCCTGGAGGAATGCATGGTGATTTCATGTCCCGCATGGATGATCGAACTTGAGTGAGATTAGGACGTGACATATTGTTGAGCTAGGCGACCTTGTGAACGATTACGTGAATTGCGATAAACTACTTAGGGAATATGGAATGAAGATTTTGGTTTAGTGACGAATCGTGTCGTAGCGTGTTTGACTTGGAAAGAATGGATGTGGATTATATCGAACGTGTTCAAGGAGGTAGACTATGCGAACTACTAGTTTGGACGTGCAATATTGATATGTCGAGGAATTGGTTGAACATGACTTATCGTAGTATGACTTTGCTGAACGACTTGGACCCCTTGAACTAAGTATTGCAAGTGCGAGTAGGAGAATATATGCTCGATGTTTAGAAATTAGAATGATGCGAGCTTGGGTAGAAAATCCGTATTATCAACTTTGGTTTGACCTTAGGATTGGGGTCAGTGTTGATATTATTGTTGGAAAACTATGATTCCAATACTGATGGATGACTTTAGCCTAGAGAGATACCCCAGCAGGTTAGACGAGACGTCCCTATTCCGAGAGTTAGTATCGGTACGAGTAATCTTGAGGATTGATAGTATTAGATACTGGTGGACAGAATGATTCTAGAGTATGAAAACACCACTCACGAGGCTCGGCTGAAATGCATATATTTCAGGGACGCCTGAATATGTGCACGATCCGACTCGAGTGGTGCTGGAGGATTCTCTGTCACGAGGCTTGGCTGACATGCATGTATTTCGGGGACGCCTGGAATATGTGCACGATCCAACTAAGCGATACATTGAATTCAAGTGAGATTGTAGGAACTGAACGGTACCAAGAATTTTGAAATCGTGTTTCAAGAAAAAGATTGATGATAGTGCGATTGTTGGTTTGAAATGAAATGATTGAGGCATTAATGCAAGTCAGGTTTCAGAGATTGGTTAAGGCGAAGCGTGTGGGAGAGTCATTGGATGTTGAACCAAGTTATAAGTTGATAAGTGTACTCAGTTAGTTTCGAGAACAAAATTTTTTCTGAGTGGTGTATAATGTAATGTCCCGTCCCGCTCAGCTCAATCGGAGGAATCGAAACGCCAACGACGTTCGGACTTAGCCATGCACGGCTTGCTCGAAGACTCGCTCGGTCGAGGCGACTCATCGCTCAGGTGGGTGGCTTCGGTGAACTTGCCTCAGCTTGGCCTTCACACTAATAAAACAAAAGTTTTCAAATGCACATGTAGGCTTGATAATAAAAGAGGCAAATCTACATAGCTAAGGAAATAATTCCAAGTCGGGTCGGATTGAGTTAGAATATGGGAAGGTCCTACGGTCGGCTTAGAAGTATCGCACGTCGTGCTTTCAAAATAACACTCGGTCCTTCGTTCCGTGGCTTGGGAGAAGAAAAGTTGGTCGTCGCCTCAAAGCTATAAATTACCATAAGTCATATGCGTCGCCCGCGTAAATGCTTGATAAAGCATGCATGGTCCCATCGTCCAAGGCTTGACATAGCCTTTGCTCGTCCCACGGGTTAAGTTGTATCGTACGGCTTGTGGCATAAGTCTAGGCACCCAAAGAACTTGGTTGTTCAGGTCGAACGAGTGCACGACACGTTCCCACGATGCGAGGCTTGGCATAACCTTTGCTTGTCAAGTTGTTGCACGATTAAGTTAGGCAAGTTATGCCGGTCGATCGAACTCATTCCAAGCACTGTCCCGCTCTTTCTGCGGTTGTCAAAGTCACTTAGTCCCACGATCTCAAGGTTCGTTGTTTAAAGTATGACTTGGGCGATAGTGTTGCATAGAACATAAGACGGTTTAAGGCATGAGCCACGGTTGGTTCAGTGGAAAGTTAGCCACGGTCTATTGGCACATAAGGAACACGTTTTGTGCAAGTTATGCTTGAAGGCTATGAATTAGCCATTCATGAGTTAAGTCAATAAGAGTATGGAAACACTGAAAATATGTCGGGACTGTAGGTCAGTCGCCGAGAGTCGGGACTGTAGGTCAGTCGTCGAGAATCGGGACTATAGGTTAGTCGTCGAGAAGGAAACATGGCAGGACTGTAGGTCAGTCGCCGAGGCAACCCTGATTTGGGATCTATAAAAGAAGTATGATAAGTAAAAGAAGTAAAGCTAAGGAATCTAAGTTGTGACGGTTAGGCCATGCATTTACGTTGATTCTAGGAGTTCTCATAGGTGCGTGGTCATGGGCAACTTGTCGACAAGGTTTTGCACCCTTGATTCGGAAACCTGGGGCCACAGGACCATATCGGCCTAGGAGGGAAGCAAGGTAGTTAGACAAGAACACGCCGCCGGTGATTCAAGGACTTGAGCAGGACTAGCTACCCTTAGCTGCAAGGGCCTCGTCTTGCCCACTTACATGTCCAAGATGGCTTGAATTGCCAGTAACCTTTCATATAGATAAGTTAGCATGCTGAGCGGCAATTCGCATGCACGGTGTCGGTCAAAATAAAGAAAGTGCAAGCACGACACGAATAGGGTAAAGATGGTATGCACGGTTGCAATACAAGTCTTAAGAAGCCTAAGATTTGGCTATAGAAAAGATGTGTGCTTCGGCACGAAATGTGGCGTTGAGTATTTAGTCGTTGGTATAGAGTTGCATAAGTCAGACTCGAGTCGTTTCGAGTTAAGTCAAGAAGGGCCGTAAGGCAAGTTTGGTTAAGTCATGCTAAGTTGTGAAGCACGGCCTCAATATTGAAGCATGAACCAAGTCGATAACACGAATCATGTTGTTGCGTCCCTAAGTATGGGCCATAAGGCAAGCACAAGTCGGTACGTTGATGTTGCAAGCACGAAATCGGTCTGGAGGTAAGGATAAGGAATTTTATCAGTACGATAGCACGATGATAGTCTAGAGACACAAATATGCCAGGTGTCTGTGTCCTAAGAGCTGATCCTAAGGGAAGACTAGAAAAACAATCATAAAGGATTATGTTGCACAAAGTAAATGAACGTGTTGGTTTTAGATGGATGGGCGAGGAGCTCACTCCACCAGTACAGTTGAGTACTGACACCCACACAGTGTTTATGTGCAGGCACAAGTTTTAGTGCCCGTCCCGCCCAGTCAATCGGAGGAATCGAAACGCCGACGTCGTTCGGACTTAGCCTTACAACGGCTTGCTTGGAGACATCGCTCAGGTGGGATAGTTTCGGTAAACTTGCCTCATCTTAGACTTTACTTAATAAATTGAATGTTTTCAAATGCACAAGTAGGCTTGATAATAAAAGAGACGAATCCACATAGCTAAGGGAATAATCCCGACGGGTCGAAATGTGTTAGAACATGGAAAAGGTTCCCACGGTCTGCTTAGAAGTCGGCTCAGCGTGCTTTTAAATGACACTCGATCCTTCGTTCCGTGACTTGGGAGAAGAAAGTTGGCCTAAGTTTCTAAGTTGCCACAACGTCCGAATTAGCCTAAGTCATAGGCGTCACCCGCGTGAATGCTTGATAAGTATGCACGGTCCCGTCATCCAAGGCTTGGCATAGCCTTGATCGGTCCCACGGTTGTAGGCCTCAAAAATAAAGTCACGCTGAGTTGTTCAGAACAAGTCACGCAGAGTGATCCGAGAAGCAGCACAAAAGATACGCTAAGTTCTGCCTGTCCATCTCCTTTAGAAATCATGCAGAGACAGCTCAGCCATACGTCAGAATCATAATGACTGACAACACAGCAATCGAGAAACGTCTCCTCGTATGCCACGTATGCACAGAACTCGAAAGATCATCGCCGTCTTTTGCGTGATTTTCGAAATCTTCCTTAGCAAGACTCACTCTTCACCAAGTTGGCGTGACTTTGGGTCTTATCTTCATTTAATGCGGCTGACAATATAATCAATGTCAGAGATTTTGTGTCAGACGAAGCGTGCCAAATCAAGACAGCTGGCGGTTTGCGTGGATTCTGAACCTTCTCCTTCCTCAAGTTTGCGTGGATTTTTAAGTTATTCTTCTCAAAGCCTGCGTGAATTCTGAAGTATTCTTCTTCAAAGCTTGCGTGGATTTCGCCTTCAACGAGTCTGCGTCAACGAAACTGCGTGGATTTTTGCCTTCAGCAAGACAGCGTGGATTTCATTTCAACTGGAGTACGTGGCAGCCATGCCACCGATCTCTCTCTCGCGTGCCCAGTAACTTGCACATGACCCATGCACTAATGCCATGTGTCCAACAGTTACGGGCCACGTCCAGTAACTACTCACTAACCCTGCGTGTATTTAGAGTCTGCGTGACTTTTCAAATGCACCAGTGGTGAGGTAGTTATCTTTTCAGTTACTGTTTTGACTCTATAAATAGAGTTCTTTTTCTCATTCATTGTACAGATACATTGATATCTACTGTCAAAATTTTGAGAGCTTTTCTTCTTCGCATAGTCCAAGGGATAAAGCGATCGTCTTCTAGATCGGATTCCTACAGTTGTAATTTTTCCAGAAACACAACAAATAAAGAGAATTTCTTTATGGAAAACAAATTGGCGACTCTGCTGGGGAAAAACCATCTCCTCTTTTGAGATGGTAACAACTCAATGCGACACTTCGTCAATTGGCTCGACGAAGAAGGTGATGACGATCAAATTCGATCAACTCGCCTATGAAGAAATGCAGCGGGCTAAGGGTGGCAAGCCCATTCCAGCCTCCATCATCACTGCCAAGTCGAAGGGACACTCTGTCTATGTCCCTAAGAATCAGTTGGCAGTCAATGGTGAAGTCTCTGCCACAGTGTCTACTCCTAACACTGGCAAGAACTCCACTGCAAGCACGCACACTCTTGTGCGCTCGAAGATGACAGTAACTAAAAGTCACGTTGACAGTACTGGCTCCTTAGCCAAATCTATTCCAGCGTGCAAATTCAATTCTAAAAGTCACGCTGACAGTACTGGCTCCTTAGTCGAATCTGTTCCAGTGTGCAAATTCAACTCTAAAAGTTACGTTGACAGTACTGGCTCCTTAGCCAAATCTGTTCCAGTGTGCAAATTCAACTCTAAAAGTCACGCTGATAGTACTGGCTCCTTAGCCAAATCTATTCCAGTGTACAATCCCACATTCAAAAGTCACGCTGACAGTACTGGCTCCTTAGCCAAATCTGTTCCAGCGTGTAATTCTAAAATCAAAAGTCACGCTAACAGCTCTGGTTCTTTAACCAAGTCTGTTTCAGCGTGTATTTCATCAGAGAAGAATAACTCCTTAGTTATCTCTTCTTCTTCACCGAGTTCTACTAGAACTGGGGGTGGTCTTCCACACAAAGTCCCTTCGAAAAGGAATAACTCTTTAGTTGTTTCTTCTGCTCCTGTAGTTTTTACTCCAGGAACAGCTTTGACTGATACTTTTGTTAGTCAAAGGAAAGGAGATGGTCTTTTGACTACTCTTCCTTCTGGACATTCTATGTCTCAACATCTGAATGAGTCTAAGAAGAAACATTCCTTAATGTCTTCTTCTTTGATTTCTTCAAATTGGGCACAGAATCTGTCTATTAAAGAGGGTCTGTTACCAACTCCTAATCAAGGGAGTGGTTTAACTCTTCCTTCTCTGCAAATATCCAGATCAATGGAAGGAAAACTCCATGTTTCCAAAATTAATATGTTACCTTCCACTGATTTAAGAACAAAACTCAGCACTTCTGGTGTTAAGAAACCATACCAATTGGATATGAAGATAAAAGATCCAGATGCAGAGTATGCAAGAAATTATGTGGCTCACATTAATCACTCTTTCTATAATCAAGAGCCATCAAGACCCAAGAACATGAAGTATACTCCTCAATCTTCACAAACAGATTTACGGGAATATCTTCAACAGAAGAGAAGGAGTAATTCTATATCAAAGGAACATGCTGAATGTGACTTCTATCCAAGAGTCATAATTCAGTGCAGATGTGAATCAACAGTTCAAGACCATGGTGATCATGCCCAGCCTGCACCGTTGTTGAGACGGCGGCAGTAAGCTGTTCAGTAGCAGGTAACCATACAACAACACTATATTTGTCACAACTCAAAATTCAGAAATTTAAAACTTTATTAAACTTTTACAATGGAATGAAAGATACAACTTAAACCATTTTCTACATACATCAAGAAAAAAAGAAAACTCTAGGCAAACAGCTCATCAGTCTCGAAATCCTCGTCTTGGAATCGCGGAACAAAGCCTCATCAGTGATACCTAAAATGTTGGGTCTCCAGTCAGGAGGGAGCAAAGTATAATTCATGCTAATTTAAAACAGTTAAAGTAAATAATAGAATCATGCAGTTTTAAACAGTTTGAAGAAAGAATAGTTTTCAGCGGTAAAACAGTGTGATTTGAACAGGCAATGAATTATGACCGGCTTGGGATGTACATTAGTATCCTAGCGATACGATATGGCTTGTCCCCATGTGAAGAGGGGAAAGCTAATACAGTCAGCAGTTACAGTTGGCTTTGGTCATAATCATTACTCTATTCCCCCAGTCCCAATCAGTACAGTAGTCACAATCAGTACTCTCCAAGAGAGTTTCGTGTTTGCATCGTGATTTAAACATGCAGTAAAACGATTATAGAAATAACTGTAAAACTAACACAAACTATACTTGCCTCAGGAAAATGACTGGAGAGGTGAGTTGGTACCGAGGAGGAACGTCAGGTATGTCTTCGAGTTCCTACAGTTGAGAACTCGACTTAGATCCGCTGTATAACCAAGCTAGGTGTGCTAGTTGCAATCTCTAGTAGTAAGTCCTAGTCAGGTTTTAAGTTGTTATTAAGCTACAGCTAACGTTTACGTCGCAAACTACGTGCGTTGATTAAACCGGTTAATTTGATTATTTGGAAAAATAATAAGAACCAATTATCTTTGAAAAACTTTGTGTTTTTGTAATATATCTATAAAAATATAGTTTCTTTTAGTGATAAATCGTGAACTAGTTATTTACTAATATTTAATACTAAAACACTAATAATAATTATTCACAAAATATGGGTTTCACAATCTTCCCTCCTTAGAAAATTTTGTCCTCGAAATTAAAGGCAGGGTAGGAGATTCAAACAGGTACGGGTACTACGCCCGTAACTCAGGTCCAACAATAAGAATTTCCAAGGCAGTCGTGGATGAGACGGTTTAGGGACAAGTTTTATTTATGATATCATCCATGTAGAAAAATACAAAAGCGAACCAAAGTACACGAGGTTGATCAGACCATCATGCACCGGTCCTGATTAGACAATATATTAGTGGGTGCACCCAATAAAATACCGTCATGATCAAGCTTGACAAAAAATAGCTTGCAAAACTAGGCTAATTTAGCAACATCAGTCATGTTTAGAACATTAAAATAAGAAATAGGAGTTTAAATGATGGCTCAAAATCTGATCTTCTTCTCACTTCTGACTACGCTTGCAACTGGTTTCTCTGGCTCTGAAAGGTTGAGTCCAATCTTCAGCTCTGAATTATCCAAAATGTGACTCGGATCCGGAATGTAGTGTCTGAGCTGTGACATAGAAGACGTTGCACACCCTCAAGATTAGCTGTTAGAGCTAACTGGTACGCTACTTCCAACTCGTCTTAAACTTCAAATGACCTGATGTACCTGGCCTCAATTTCCAGCTCCGTCAAAACTGATTGTTCCTCTGGTAGGAGAAAACTTTACCAAAAGCAATTTGGTCTTCCCAAGACCTACCAAATTCCGAGACGCAAAATCTCAATACATCTTCAAGCGTCTGGATTTACCTCTCTGCTTGCTCGTCCCGCGGTACTCCATGAATCCGGTAGATGTGCCTCTCGTACAATGCTGCCCACTTCTTAGTGGATAACCAACTTTGAAGGGAAAAAAATGTGCTGACTTAGTAAGTTGGTTTACTATAATCCAATTGGTGCCCTTTCCTCCTTGGGAACAAGGCAATCCTTACTCAAAGTTCATTGTTATATGCTTCTACTTCCACTCCGAATTGTCCAGCTGCTCCAACAAGCTTGTTGTCCTCTTGCTAAATTCCTCATGTTAACAAATTCACATCTAATCCCATACCTGGAATTGTCCTTCTTTATTCCATAACACCAATCAATGGAGGCATATTTCGATACATCTTATTATCTCCTGAATTTATGGAATACTGCGACTGGTGCATTTCTTTCATCAACTCGTTCCTCCGTTTGTCAGCCGATAGGCAAAGTCTCGTACCATTCTTCAGAGTTCCAATACTGATCAATTTAGAAACCCTCGAGTGTTCCTGCCAACACTTGATCTCTAAGCCTGCAAAGTGCCTTGTTTTGAAACTACGTTCTCTTGATTTTTGTCCCTCAGCCTCGAACTTCATCAATACTGAATCAGCATCCAGCTCCGTCCTTCTATCTCCAGGTAGTATAACCTCCAGTCCAAACTTCTCGATGTCGGAATGGTACTACAGGTTGATGTCGAAAACCTTCATCTGCTTCAACCATCTTCTTAGTCTAACATTCAGCCGTTCCTGAGTGAAGACATATTTCAGACTTTGGTAGTCCGTACATATTTTTACTCCCTTTCCATAAAATCATGCTTCCATAGCTTCAAAGTAAAGATAATTGCAGCAATTCAAATTAGGTGTGGGATAATTCTTCTCATGAGTCTGTAGTTGCCTAGATGTGTAAGCAATTACTTTTCCATGTTGTTGAAGAACGCAACCCAGTCCTTTTCTAGGGACATTACTGTAAATTGAGAAACCACCGGTTCCTGCGGGTAGCGCAAGGATTGGTGTAGTGGTAAGTCTCTTCTTCAGCTCCTCAATGCCGCCTGACAAACTTTCGTTCAGATGAACTCTTCATTCTTCCAAGTGAGCTTCGTCATTGGCTCAGTCAATCTTGGCGAAATCCTTCACGAACTTCTGATAGTAGCCGGCCAAGTTCAAGAATCTTCCGAATTGAACTTGGGGTGTACCACTTTTCAACAACAGCTATCTTCCATCGAAATTTCTTCTTTTGACAACATGGCCAAAAGTCCACCTTGTCAAGAATCCACGTTCAGATAACTTACCATAAAATTTCTTTTTCCTCAAAGTTTCCAAAACTTCCTCATGTGTTCTTCATGCTCTTCTTCAGTCTTCAAATATATCAGAATGTTATCTATGGAGAAGATAAACTGATTCAAATACTCATAAAAATCTCTGTTCATGAGATTCATGAACACAGCAGAAGCATTTGTCAGTCTAACGTCCTGACCAAAGAAAACTATCCATACTTGGTGTTTGAACGTCGTCTTGGAAATATTCTCTTTCCTGACTTTGATTTGATGGTAGTCAAATCTTAAGTCAAACTTCGAAACACCCTAACTCCACACAACCAGATCAAACAGATCCTCGATCCGGGCAGAAAGTACTTGTTCTTTAGTGTCTGGTAACCAATGCACATCCGTTGTTCCATCATTCTTGGGCAAAAACAAGATAGGTGCTCCCTAAGATAAAGTTCCACTCTGAATAAATCCTAGAGCCTTCATTGATCTGGTCCTTCATCTTCTTGGCCACCTTCAGGTTGACTCTGTAATATCCTTTAGAATTTAGGGAAAGAGCCGGGGACTAGGTCAGGGGTGAATCCTATGTCTAGATCTGGGATAATCCGGGGAGACTATCAGGAAAAACATCTGCCATAAGGGTGTAACAAAACTTCTATTCATGTGGAGAATTCTAGCAAAAACTCTTATGATTGATCTAAGGACATCCTGTTACAACTTCCAAAAAGATGATGCTATACAGCGGTTCTAGGTACTATTCTTCATGGTCCTGGCTCTTGCATGAGCAGTCTCCAACTGCTTCCTTTCTATGAACCTCGAGTATGCATCATGCCTTATTGTAAGGGGCAGGGTCTGCTGGATAGAAAGGGGGTCCCTAGGTTGTAGCCTAACAGGTGTTGCTGGGTTATGGGCTCTGGTTTGAGAGAAAAAAAAGGGGCAGTCCTTTACCCGATGTTCAGCAGATCCACATGCCAAATATTGTCCCAATCTCTTGCGGCAACTAACAGCCTAATGACCAGGCCTCTTGCAATAGTTACAAGTCCATAGCTTCTTACGACAAGGCTGTCGGAAAGTAGAGTACTTGATAGGGCCCAAATATCTTCTAGATTCAGGGGTATCCTTCCTAGGACAAAAGTTCTGCTCTAACTTGGTTGGAGATAACTAAGGCTACATCATTGACGTTCTTCATGTCTTCTCTCGTGATATTCATCTATTCCTGCTGGGCTTCATCTTGAGATTTCTGGAACTCCAGGATTTCTTGAAATAGGGCAACCATTTGGAAGATGTTTGCTGGTACTGGTGGGGCAACAAAAATGAATACTCCACCAAGGAAATGTATCTCAGTTTGAGATGAGGTAGGAATCGCCAGTATAGGGAAAACTTCACTGGGTGCACTATGAGGACGGTCAAACAGCCGCGAGGGAAAGGACCCTGGGCTTGGTTGAGGAGATGGGGTATGATCCGGAGATGACACCTCATCGCCAGTAGGATTTGGTCAATGGTCATTCTCTGGAAGGTTTAGGATGCATACATAAGCAAGGTATCCTACCAGTCTATAATCAAGCAAAAATATTTATTTATGTATAAATCGGACCTATGTTGTGATAAATCAATGTTCTAGTGTTCTAATTGTTTCTAGATAGGTTTTCCTAAGTTGTTGTTGTGGACCTGCATGGGCCACCACTAAAAATATGTCACGATCCGATCCCAACTAATTGGGTCGAACCGGATCATGCCCAGCCTGCACCGTTGTTGAGACGGCGGCAGTAAGCTGTTCAGTAGCAGGTAACCATACAACAACACTATATTTGTCACAACTCAAAATTTGGAAATTTAAAACTTTATTAAACTTTTACAATGGAATGAAAGATACAACTTAAACCATTTTCTACATATATCAAGAAGAAAAGAAAACTCTAGGCAAACAGCTCATCAGTCTCGAAATCCTCGTCTTGGAATCGCGGAACAAAGCCTCATCAGTGATACCTAAAATGTTGGGTCTCCAGTCAGGAGGGAGCAAAGTACAATTCATACTAATTTAAAACAGTTAAAGTAAATAATAGAATCATGCAGTTTTAAACAGTTTGAAGAAAGAATAGTTTTCAGCGGTAAAACAGTGTGATTTGAACATGCAATGAATTATGACCGGCTTGGAATGTACAGTAGTATCCTAGCGATACGATATGGCTTGTCCCCGTGTGAAGAGGGGAAAGCTAATACAGTCAGTAGTTACAGTTGGCTTTGGTCATAATCATTACTCTATTCCCCCAGTCCCAATCAGTACAGTAGTCACAATCAGTACTCTCCAAGAGAGTTTCGTATTTGCATCGTGGTTTAAACATGCAGTAAAACGATTATAGAAATAACTGTAAAACTAACACAAACTATACTTGCCTCAGGAAAATGACTGGAGATGTGAGTTGGTACCGAGGAGGAACGTCAGGTATGTCTTCGAGTTCCTACAGTTGAGAACTCGACTTAGATCCGCTGTATAACCAAGCTAGGTGTGCTAGTTGCAATCTCTAGTAGTAAGTCCTAGTCAGGTTTTAAGTTGTTATTAAGCTACAGCTAACGTTTACGTCGCAAACTACGTGCGTTGATTAAACCGGTTAATTTGATTATTTGGAAAAATAATAAGAACCAATTATCTTTGAAAAACTTTATGTTTTTGTAATATATCTATAAAAATACAGTTTCTTTTAGTGATAAATCGTGAACTAGTTATTTACTAATATTTAATACTAAAACACTAATAATAATTATTCACAAAATATGGGTTTCACACTTCACAAACAGATTTACGGAAATATCTTCAACAGAAGAGAAAGAGTAATTCTATATCAAAGGAACATGCTGAATGTGACTTCTATCCAAGAGTCATAATTCAGTGCAGATGTGAATCAACAGTTCAAGACCATGGTGATCATGAATGTGACTTCCAGCCAAGAGTCACAATGCAATGCAGATGTCAAAATAAACGACAGTCTGTCTTTAATAGGATTCAGTATGAACCTATGCCTGATGAAGATGAGCCTTTGTTTGCCTCTGTCAACATGACTTCTCGGGACACCGGGGATGGAGTTGATAGTCCAGATGGAGTATATAGAAACACCAGAGCAAGAGTCCTGGCTTTTAGTCAAAGAAATTTGATCCCTGAAATTGATTCTGAATTTCTTGGAGAATCTAACTTCCCACTTCTTCCTACTGGGGGTAATTCTCCTATAGTTGACTTTGATACACGAAGCAATGATTCAGAGCATACAACATCTACTAGTTCATCAATAATCCCTCATACAGTTACGACTTACATGGTTGATGGGAATACTGATGAACCTTCTTCTTCCCTGACTCCTCAAGATCAAAGAATTGCTTCTTTGGAACAGCAAATGAAGTCTATGACTGACACAATGAAGTCAATGTATGAACTCATGACAGCTCAGTTGCAAAATCGACAGACTGTATCAGATGCCATACCAGTTGATACTGATATAAGTCCAGTACAAGTTTCTCCAGCAGTACAATCCAATACTCCTGGACCTGCTCAACCAAATCCTAGTCTTTCTGGAGCTGGGGGTAGTGCTTACAATGCTGTTCCTCCTCCCAAGTATTCTCTACAAGCCACAACTCCACAATCTTCGGGAGTTGTCTCTGAAGAATTGAAAAATCTCAAAACTCAATTCGAGGCATTCAAACAGAAGGATGGTTTACAAAGGTTAGGCATCAAGCAGCCTTATCCGATAGAATGGAAGCAAGTATCATATCCTCCTAAATACAAGCCTCCTACTATCTCATTCTATGATGGAACCACTTCTCCAAGTCAGTTTATCAATCACTTTGAAGTGATGACTGATCAACTACAACTAAGTGATGCCCTCCTTACTCGGGTATTTATTGGATGTCTCAAGGGAACGGCTTATGAATGGTATAGAAGTCTCCCAGATGGGAGTATTACCTCATTTGCTGGTTTCAAACAGATATTTCTTGAAAGGCTCTATGAAGGGCTTAATGACATGACTATGTCTGCTCTTATTAGAATCAAGCAGAAAAATAATGAATCTACAGAAGAATACATTGAACGGTTTCGAAGAGAAGCTCTGAAGATGCCTCTTGGAACTCCTGATGCTGTCACCATTGACACGTGCAAATCAAACTTGTTGCCAATCATCAGTATGTGGACAGGGTCCACTCAATTTCAAGATTGGCCTTCCTTCATAGTCAGTGCTAAAGCTGCAGAAATCAGTGCTGAAACCTTCAAAGGTTTAGGAGTGCAGATGACTCCTAAAGAAACAGGACAAGATGCTAACAATAAAAATAATGCTCGCAAAGGAAAAGAAACTCTTGAAGTTAATCTTCAGAGCAAAGATGCATCAAATGTTCAAACTCCTGCCTCTACAACTTAACAATCAAGAACACCTCGCCCCAGAGAAGAATATTCTTTTGATGACGACGATGTCCTTGGTATCTTTGAATGTCTGCTGAAAGGTAATAAAATACAATTACCAGAGATCAAGAAACCTGATGAAGCTGGTAAGACAGATCATCCTAAATATTGTCCATATCACAGAATGCTGGGTCATACAATTCGTACATGTTATGTATTGAAAGGAAAGATCCAAGAAATGATTAAATCTGGAGCTATCTCTCTTACTCCAAAAGAGAAGACCGTCACCTCCAACGTCGTCTCTATGCAATTTGGAAATTTCCCTCCTCAACTCCTTAAAAGTGGGATTGTTCCTATTCCCAAGGCAACTCTTGACATAGTGAATCTTCCTCCTCCACAGTCCGAAGGATTAGTGCCAATCACTTTGGAAACATGGGAAATCATGTGGATCCATCCTGATCTAGTGGCAGATTTTGAATCGCCTTCTCCTCAAAAGATTTTTTCTCAAAAATCCAAGAAGGCTGGAAAGATCAAGTCATGTCATATGACTTCTCTTGGGTCTACCTCTGACACAGAGCCAAAAGACAAAGAAGAAGCACTTGTTAGTGCTACTCGAACGGGGAAACCTTACCTAAAGGATTATTCTAAAAATCCTGAAGATCCTACTGATATCCCTTCAGATGCTAAAGATGCTCCTAATGTTCCTCCCGAAGAAGAACCATCTACTGAACCTGTTCCTCCCAAGCCTACGGCTCTGGAGAAAGGCAAACAACAGGCTCGGTTTGATAAGCCAATCAAGAAGTCTTCTCCTCTTGGACTTCAGAAGCCTTACAACTTCGATATTTTGGCTCAGCTTGCTAATACTCCAGCTAGAATGTCCCTTTTTGAACTTCTACGTCTTTCCAAAGAGACTCGGGAGACGTTAAGTGAAGCACTTCGACAAGCTGACTCTTGTCTTGCACAATTGAAGAAGCCGGATGCGGAACCTGTCACTTGCTTACATTGCAACAGTGTACTGGAGATTATCCCAAATATCACCTTTACACAAGACGACATGTTACTGGAGGATAATCGACATGACCGACCTCTCTACTACACTGGTTATATTGATACGATGAAGATAGATCGTATTCTCATTGACCCAGGGTCTGCTATAAGCATAATACCAAAGAGTTTGTTAGATGAACTAAAAATCCCTCTTCACAAGCTCTCCAAGACGGTTACTACTATCTTGGGATTCAATCAAAGCCGAAGTGAGCCTTTGGGAAAGATTCATCTGAAGCTTCAGATAGGTGATTTCAGATCTAAAGTCACTTTCTATGTGATCGAGATCGCGGGATCCTATAATCTTCTTCTGGGGAGGCCCTTTCTTCATAAAATAATGTGGTGCCCTCTACTCTTCATCAATGTTTTCAATACATTGATAGCAATGGAAGAGTACAAAAAGAAGTTGCTGATATAAATCCCTTCCATGGGGTTGAAGCTTATTTCAATGATTCCCGAATGTACAAAGAAGAGTATACAAGGATCATACAAGCTATGGAGAAAGAAGATGCACAAAGTGAGACTTTAATAATCCCTGTTAAATGTCGAACTACTCAGCAACAATCTCCTAAACCCTCTGGAGAAGATTCTTTCATCATTCCAGTGAGTGGACGGATCTCTCCGTTACCTCAGTCATCTACTCAGAATATACTGATCATTCCTGTCAGTGGGCGTACTACAGTTCCTGTACCTTCACAAGATACTCTGCTAATTCCAGTTGGAGGGCGGACTACTCTTCCTACTCAAACTTCAAGGGAGCTCACCTCTTCTGAGCCATTTGTTATCGATCTTAATCGAAACAAAGCTTCTTCTTCTTCTCCCCCTTTAGTCATTGACTTGGCTAAAATCTCTAAGGCTCAGCCTTCTCCCAATGTAAATATTGCTGCTTTTACATTTAATGAAAAGTCTCCACCTTTGCAGTACGTTGATGTGTGTAATTATGTTCATAGTTATTTACATCTGTTAGATGACTTGAACACAATAACCATAGCAGTTGTACAGACTGTTCATACAGATGTATCTCTAGAACCTGTACAATCTTCATACTTTCTAGTTCCCAGCAGAAAGCCAGGAGACATTCCAATATTCTTCTACAAAGGGCCTCAAAATCCTTCTGATCTTGAAGATGATGACAAAAATGATGATACTGGAAGATTACAACTACGTCGTTATAGTCAGCAATCTAGAGACATCATCAAAAATATGGGCTATGACTTCAGGACTGGCCTTAATAATGGAAAAGGAAGAAAAATGCCTGTCCGGATTCCTCCTTTAAAATATGGAAGGACAAAATACGGATTGGGTTATACTGCTCCTACTCCTTTCATCAACATTATCTATGAAGATCTTGAGTCTGACGAAGATAAGAGATCTGATTCTTCTAGTACCACTTCTTGGGATTCCGATACGAGTATCGGTGACTTCTATTGTAACCTTCTGTCTTCCAACATGGTTTCCATTGACCATTCTGAAAAAGTGATGAAGATGAAGAAGAGTTTAAAATCTCACCTGAATCAGAACAGTGGGCCCAAAGATTAGATAATCAATGGGAGTTCCGTTTCGAGCAAAAAGAACCTCCGACTGAAGATAAACTTGTTCAAATAGATGTTGGTGAAGAGGGGTCTCCCAAACCAATATTCATCAGTGAAAGTCTTTCAGAAACTGATAAGAAAGACATGATCAAACTCATTCGTGATTATATCGATGTCTTTGCTTGGAGTTATGAAGATATGCCAGGGCTTGATCCTCAAATTGTAACTCACAAGCTCAACATCTTGCCGAATGCTAAACCGGTCAAACAACAACAGCGACGATTTCGTCCGGACATCATGGATGCAATTGAAGCTGAAGTCAATAAACTCATTACCTCTGGGTTTATTAGAGAGGAACAACATCCCGATTGGGTGGCTAATATTGTTCCTGTTCTTAAAAAGACTGGCAAGATCAGAGTATGCATAGACTTTCGCGATCTCAATGCGGCATGTCCTAAAGACGAATTCCCTCTACCAATCACTGATGTCATGGTTGATAATACCTGTGGATTTGAACGAATGTCATTCATGGACGGGTATTCTGGGTATAATCAGATCAAAATGTTCCCAGAAGACGAGAAGCACACTTCTTTCAGAACGCCGATTGGTACATACTGTTATACAGTTATGCCATTCGGTCTCAAGAATGCAGGAGCAACTTATCAACGAGCTATGAGCACTATATTCCGTGAACATTTGCGGAAAACAGTCGAATGCTATGTTGATGATATTGCAGTCAAAAGTCGACAAAAGGAGGATCATATCCAAGATTTGAAGACTATATTTGATCTAATGCATAAGCATCAATTAAAGATGAACCCTACTAAGTCCTTCTTAGGCGTCTCTAGTGGTAAATTTCTCGGCATCGTCATTACCTCTAAGGGTATACACGTGGATCCCGAGAAGATCAAAGCCATCCAAGAGATGCGTCCTCCACGCACCTTAAAAGAGCTACGAGGATTTCAAGAAAGAATCGCTTATATCAGGAGATTCATCTCTAATTTATCAGGACGCTGCAGACCATTCAACAAACTTATGAAGAAAGGTGTCTCTTTTGTCTGGAATGATGAATGTCAGAAAGCATTCGATGATATAAAACAATATCTGATGAGCCCTCCAGTATTGGTACCTTCCGTCTCAGGAATACCGTTCCTCCTCTATACTCGAGCAATGAGTCATTCATTGGGTGCATTACTCGCTCAAAAGAATCAAAATGGCCATGAACAGGCCATTTATTATCTCAGCCGTACTATGACCGGAGCTGAACCTCGATATTCACCGGTTGAAAAAGAATGTCTAGCCTTGATGTTTGCTGTCCAAAAGACACGTCATTATATCATTGGCCAGACTATTCATGTCATCTCCAGGATCAATCCTATACGGATCATGATGAAGAAACCCAGTGTTTTGAATTCTCGATTGGCTAACTGGGGAATCCTACTTGCTCAGTATGATATGCACTATATTCCTCAGAAATCAGTCAAGGGACAAGCTTTAGCTGATTTTCTGGCTGCTCACTCAATTCCAGAAAATTCAAAACTCTATGATGAGATCCCAGATGAAGTCCTAGATTCAAATCAAATTGCTGAAGAAGATCCTACTTGGCGTCTATTCTTTGATGGAGCATCAAGAATTGGTCCTAATGGCGATATTGTTGCTGGAGTTGGAATTGTTCTTGTATCGCCAGAAGGTCTTGCCATCCAAAGAGCTTATTCTCTCGATCAGCCATATTCAAACAATGTAGCTGAGTACAACGCATTGCTTATTGGTCTTCAACTCGCTAAACATCTGAATATTCAACATTTGGAGGCGTATGGAGACTCTAAACTTATTGTCAATCAGATCAGGGGTACTTATGAAGTTCGCCATCAAGATCTGGTTCCTTATCATAGAGTGGCCATATCTATGGCCTCATCATTTAAGAAATTCTTCATTGAACATGTTAGGCGAACATGTAACACAGAAGCTGATGCCCTTGCTAATCTTGCAGCGGTGCTGGCTATCCCAATCAGACGGCAACAAATGATTATTGTTCGTAGTCGAGAATTATTTTATCTTGAAAATAACCTGACTCTAGGACTTCCAGTTGACATTGAAGAATCAACATCTCATGACGTCAACACAACAAGAGGATTTGGATTTAGTCGTAAATCGATATCATCTTCATCCGATTCTAGCATGGAATTCATCTTCAGTAACTCGACTGAGAATCAGAATACGGATAAAGATTGGAGACTTCCTTTATTAGATCTTGTATTATATGATATTCTTCCGGATGATCCGAGTGAGGCAGCATCTATCAGACGACGATCACTCAGATTCTATTACAATCATACAATAAAGACCTTATATCGTCGAGCTTATGATGGTTTACTCCTTCGGTGCATTGCCGGTGATGAAGCCCAACAAGTTATTCGTGAAGCACATGATGGAATTTGTGGAGCGCATCAACCTGGGCTAAAACTTCAAGACCGTATTCGACGGATGGGTTATTATTGGCCAACTATGGTATCAGATGCCATTGAATATGCAAAGAAAAGCAAGGCTTGCCAAATCCATGCGGATTTTATACATCAACCTTCGAAATTTCTACATCCGACGGCAGCATCATGGCCCTTCGAAGCTTGGGGCATGGACATTGTCGGCCCGATCAATCCACCTTCATCTAAAGGTCATCGGTTCATTCTCGCAATAACCGATTACTTCTCCAAATGGGCCGAAGCTATTCCTTTATCTGAAGTTAAGACGTCTAATGTCATCAGCTTTATTAAGCACCACGTCATCTACAGATTTGGTGTTCCTCGATGCATTGTTCATGATAACGGACCACGGTTCGTCAGCCAGAAATTTACTCGATTCTGTGATGATCACCGGATCAATAATGTTGCTTCTACCGCATATAATCCAGCAGCTAACGGATTGGCAGAAGCTTTCAACAAGACTATCATCAAACTCCTAAAGAAGTTTGTCTCCACTAACAAACGTAATTGGAGTGACAAGCTCGGGAAATGCTTGTGGGCTTATCGCACTACAGTCCGTAATGCTACTAAGTGTACACCTTTCTCTCTGGTGTACGGATCTGAGGCTGTTCTTCCATTAGAGATTCAAATTCCTTCTTTAAGGATAGCAATCGCTAATGAACTCACTGCTGAAAATAATGATCGTCTTCGACTTCAAGAATTGGAGGCTCTGGATGAAAAACGGTTATCTGCTCAACATAATATTGAATTCTATCAAGCTAGAATTTCAAGAGCTTTTAACAAGAAAGTCAGAATTCGAACATTTCAGAAAGGAGAACTTGTGCTTACTGTCAGACGCCCGATGACTATGACACACATGAGTAAGGGCAAGTTTGATGCAAAATAGGAAGGTCCATTCATTGTCAATAAGATCTTTTCTAATAGGGCTTATCAACTCACTACTCTAGATGGTAAAGCCACTATGATGCCCATCAACGGCAAATTCTTGAAGAAGTACTACGTCTAATATTTCTATCAAGATTGTCCTCCCATCACTCTCCAGCTGTTTCATTGTTCTTTCCGAAGAATCATTCTGATATCTATTATCCCCAGTGGAGATAGGTATTCTACTTTGTATCGTTTTCTCAACAAATTTGATATCCAGAAAATCATGTCCACATTACCTCTGAATTTTCTATCTCAATATCATATTTATGAAAATGATATTTAGTCTTTCTGATTTCTGAGTCAAAAGATCAATGAATAAAGGCAAAAATATAAAGTGGGAAGGATATATCGTAAACAAAGTTTCCTTAAACGGAGTTTATTTGAGACAAATCCCTCAAGAAAAAAAGTACATCATCATGGAAGATCACTGTAATCAATTTCATATTTGGGACGAGGACCACATACATAATCAGCAAAAGAATTGAATACATTTTTCCTGACCGCACCAAGAATTGACAGGCAGCCAGCCTCATTGCTTCTTCTTCTTCGGTTTCTCCTGGTTCGACCAGGAAGTCCAGGATATCTTTTGGCGGCTTGGGAGTAGACGAGCTTTCGCCCATTTCCTTCTTCTGCGGAGGTGGATGTTCTTTAACACCTTCAGTAGCTTCAAGGGCGACTTCAGCCTTCTTTATGTTCTCTTCAAAAGGCATTGTGGATAAAATGCGATCCTTCTATTCAAATATATGCTCTATTTATAGGCATATGGTTACAAGGATCGAAGGGACGTATTCTTTCCCGATATTCAGTTCATCCAGTCATTTCTCACATTCATCCGACGTTTCACATGTTCATTAATACTTGACGGTTCGTCCGTTCATTTATTACATTCACTCGACAGTTCATCTGTTCATCGTTTCTTAACGGTTCATCCGTTCATAATCTTCTATCAGTTCATTAAGTGGGGATTCGTTATTTATCATGTTTTCATAACCTCTGAATCAATTCTGAATCTGCTTACTCATTTGTCATGTTTTGACCTCTGCATAGAAATCAATCTATTTTCTTTCGAGTTCCTATATATTATCATGTCCATAATACCTCTGATAATATCATATACTCTAAAACAGAAAAGATGATTTTATTATCTATCATGTCCACAATTCATCCACAAATACAAATCATTGAGCATAGAAGAAGTGTCATTTCCATTCCCATTTCACCACAAAAAGTCTATTACATTTTCTTAGACTTTCCTACAAATCATAATGGAAATCTATTACAAATCTTGGATTTTCATTCTACACCACAACGATAACCTAATAGAGATCTATCTTCTTCTTTGGATCTTCTCCGTCGGACCTTCTCCGTCAGGTTCGTTGTTGGTTGCAATTCCTGACTGTCTGGGTCTCAGTCACGACCAGATCAGCAGGAATCAAACTCTGGTCTTCTCTCTCAGACGAGAGGAGAACCACAGAGTATGGCAGCCCGACGGCGTGTTGCTGCCAATACAGCTCGTGGAGGAACGGCGGCACCTCAAGCAGGTAGGAATGTATCCAGCATTGGGATACGATTCCTAGTTCTGCCGTCAAAGGAACTCTACTACCCGATTTTTCGGTAGTAGAGTTAACTCCACCATCCAACTCTCGTGTATAAAGGCTCTTCCTACCATCTAAGGAAGACCCTTCTATCTCACAAAGAGTTCTGAGTTGTCTGATTTACGCGTCAAAAGCGTATGAGCTCCCTGATGTGGGTGTCAGAAGAACATTGTCCACAGCATCCACATCACCAATGCCAGTTCTGAAGAAGTTTTCAGCCAAAATTCTGCAAGAAACAGTAAAGAAAAATTAGTCAACAGAAACTGGCCAAGCAAAGACAGATGCATTCTGTTCATTTCAGGAAGATGAATTTGTCCTTAGCAAACAAAAAATTCGATGCGTGTATATTGAACTTACCGGTGAGTTTGCTGCTAAGGATTGACAGATCCATGTCTGGTAGCGTGCACAGAGATTTGACATCAGACAACATCGCTTTCCTATTTTTTTCTCATAGAAAATTCATTCTCAGAAGAGAGGAAGAAGAATGGGATGATGAGTTTGCGTGGAGTTCATCCATCTATTTAAAGGGTCAAGTGCAGGTCTATTCTTGGAAAAGATCCGCATAAATAGCGCTCGTAAATTGTGGAATGAGTGTCATGTGTACTTCGGGAGACTGTGCAACATTGGAAACAGTCAAAGAGTGCTAATTAATATTCTTCATTAAAAGGCACGCAGATCAAACACAAAAGTTGTACTTCATTCTTTAAACAGGCACTGATGGCCTTACAAAAAGACAAAAAAGTGTAACAAAAGCGTAGAAAGTTACGCCCTATTTTCCAGAGCGGCTAAGTTTTATGCCTAACTCCTCTACGCTCTTAACTCCCAGGCGATGCAACAGAGTCTCGAACATTTCACGCTTCTCCATTAGGCTCCGCCCATCAAAAGAAGACGAGCCATCCAATCCAAAGTAGCTCAAGAGATTCTTGGCTAACTGCGTGGAGTCGTCCTTGAGCTCGATGACGACAGGTTCGGGTTCTTTGCCCCCAAAAGTGGGGTCACCATGGGAACAAAAGCCCAACTTGCGTGCTTCCTCTTCGGCTGCTTCCTTTGGGGTCATATTTTCGATAGATGAATGTCAAAGCTGAGAATCTCTTCCTGTTTATATAACAGATCTCGTCGACAGTTCATATTCCACCATAAATTGGACGCAATCAGTCTCGAAGAACGAAGAGTCATTATGACATTTAATAAGTTCATTTGGATGTTTTCAAAGAACTTCGAAGTCTTTTCGACTTCCGAAAAATTTTGGAGCCATCTCAGCGTGACTTTAACTCATTTCATCATCTTTATTTTCAAAGTATTTCGAAAATATTTTATCATTTTTCGAAAACTTTGAAGGGGGTTTTGTAGGCCTCAAAAATGAAGTCACGCTGAGTTGATCAGAACAAGTCACGCAGAGTGATCCGAGAAGCAGCACAAAAGATACGCTAAGTTCTGCCTGTCCATCTCCTTTAGAAATCACGCAGAGACAGCTCAGCCATACGTCAGAATCATAATGACTGACAACACAGCAATCGAGAAACGTCTCCTCGTATGCCACGTATGCACAGAACTCGAGAGATCATCGCCGTCTTTTGCGTGATTTTCGAAATCTTCCTTAGCAAGACTCACTCTTCACCAAGTTGGCGTGACTTTGGGTCTTATCTTCATTTAATGCGGCTGACAATATAATCAATGTCAGAGATTTTGTGTCAGACGAAGCGTGCCAAATCAAGACAGCTGGCGGTTTGCGTGGATTCTGAACCTTCTCCTTCCTCAAGTTTGCGTGGATTTTTGAGTTATTCTTCTCAAAGCCTGCGTGAATTCTGAAGTATTCTTCTTCAAAGCTTGCGTGGATTTTGCCTTCAACGAGTCTGCGTCAACGAAACTGCGTGGATTTTTGCCTTCAGCAAGACAGCGTGGATTTCATTTCAACTGGAGTACGTGGCAGCCATGCCACCGATCTCTCTCTCGCGTGCCCAGTAACTTGCACACGACCCATGCACTAATGCCATGTGTCCAACAGTTACGGGCCACGTCCAGTAACTACTCACTAACCCTGCGTGTATTTAGAGTCTGCGTGACTTTTCAAATGCACCAGTGGTGAGGTAGTTATCTTTTCAGTTACTGTTTTGACTCTATAAATAGAGTTCTTTTTCTCATTCATTGTACAGATACATTGATATCTACTGTCAAAATTTTGAGAGCTTTTCTTCTTCGCATAGTCCAAGGGATAAAGCGATCGTCTTCTAGATCGGATTCCTACAGTTGTAATTTTCCCAGAAACACAACAAATAAAGAGAATTTTTTTATGGAAAACAACGGTTCTACGGCTGCATATAGCCAATTGTTCCCATGGTCTTAAGGCTCGTCACATAAAGTATGACTTGGACGATAGGGTCGTACAGAATACATTAGATTTAAGGCACGAAACACGGTTGTTTCGATGATAAAAATGCCACGGGCTATGGCCAGTATTAGACACGTTTGGTGCAAGTTGAGTTGGAAGGCTATGTTGTAGTCGTTCCCTCGATTTCAAAGAAGTAAGTTCATGGGACCGTTTGTCGCTGAGGCGGTCCCTCGGTTGGGAGTCTCACGGTTCCTATGCACGTTTTTAAAGTATGAGGCGGTCCCTCGGTTGGGAGTCTCACGGTTCCTATGCACGTTTTCAAAGTATGTGGCGGTCCCTCGGTTGGGAATCTCACGGTTCCGATGCATGTTATACAAAGTGTTATTTAGAGCACGAGAAGCTAAGTATAGTGTCAGTCGTACCGTAACATTAGGCTATACATTTACGTGAGTCTAGATGTCTCGTAGGTGCATGGTCATGGACAACTTGTCGACAGGGGCATTTGTTTCTTCGAGCGGCACCCCGGGGCCACGGGACCGACTCGGCCTATGAAGAAACACGGTATAGCCGAGCTGGATAATAGTCAATGGTAGTTCGGGGACTTGCGTCGGGGATCGCTACCTGCGGTACAAGGGTCCCGTTTGCCAGGCTATGTCCACGATGGCTTGTCGTGCCAGTGACCTTTCATATAGATAATTGGCGTGCTAAGCGGCGAATCCGCATGCACGGCGTCGGTTGTAACAAAGGAAGTGTAAGCACGGTATGACTTGAGTTATGAAATGTGTGCTCGGTTGCACCCAAAGTGTCACGCCCCGTTTCTCAAATTATAGTAAATTGGGCAGACAACAACATCTCCAGGCTACGCACCCTACGAGTACTTTTGTACCCGTATTACGATTGTCGCCTGTAAAGAGCTAGAATGGAAAAGTACAAGTACAACTACTACATTTAATTGCACCAATTATAGCTATTATACAATAATTGTTTTTCTAAAGATATCATATATACAGTTCTATACTACAAAACAATAATTTACATATGCAGGTTACAAAACGGTGTTGGTCATCTCTCTTGATTCCCTGGATAGCCTACTCCTCGCCATTGTCCTCGTCATAAAGTGGAAGCATGTCAGCAGGCTCGTCGTCTTCTCCTAGTGAACAAATACTAGGTCGTTTAGAAACGACAAGCAAGTCCTCGATCAAAGGCGATAATAAGTAAAACAAAATTTTTAGAAGATTTTAGGAAATTCAAGTAAATAACTAATACACACCTTGAGAAACAAATGGAAGTATTAGGTACTTATAATTCGACAATTTATCATACTAGACAGGACTTTATGCCTCATGATTATGCACTTTTATAGAGAACACATGTGGATCACGATCACCCTCTATTTTCCCGACAATAATCCCATTTACCCGGGACCAGGTGGTGTCTGTATTGGGTACGGCGCCTTAGATTTCGACCCCTCCACATCTTGTGGACAAACTTGTATACATTAACTTTTTAAATTCCATTTTATTTTCGGAATTTACTGGACTGTTCTCTGTTGGTGAGCTAGGCCTCACCCCCCGACATCGTAAGGCCCTACAGATGCGGGACTACTGATCAGCTTTTACTGGTGTAATTATATTGCAGGGATTTCGATGGTTGTGATCCAGTTGTTCTCTCCCACCCCATGATGCAACTATAAATATAGACAAGGTCTATTAACTCTCAAGTCTAATATTATCCTCAAACTCAGTTACCGTCCCGTATTTAAGGACAATACGCCATACGGTAAACTCTTGTTGGAGGAAGTATTTATCCAACCTATTACCATCCGTGTATTAGAACGACACATCATAGGGTAAGTCGTTGGCCAGAAACGCTTCTTAACTTATCATACCATCTCGTGTATTAAGAATACACGCCATATGGTAGGATCAACCGGACTAGTAACTAGATATAATTTTAGACTTCTATTTTAGGTTTTCCAAAACCTAAAGTTTCTAAAATTTGACTAACTCCCAAAATTATTAAAAATTTCGGTACAGTCTCCTTTGTATTGGTTGACTCGGAACAATTTAACAATAGACAAAATACAATAATTGGGTACGTCGACCCCTTCGGTGGAGCAACTCTCAACACCGGACCACGCACTTAATATCCGGTTACGCCGACCCCTTCGGTGGAGCAACTCTCAACATCGGATACTCATGCAGTTTAATGAAATAAGAAAAAAAAATAAGTGTCGAAATGAAGAATTTCCTTTATACCTGAGCATGCTAGCATTTTATTTAATTGCAATGTTCCTTGCTGCTACACAATCCAAGTAAACATATAGCCATTGCATAATGCTATTAAATACATGTTGTGAATAGGTTCAAAAATTAAAAATCTAATATGCTCAACTTCAAATTATACTATATATATTAACCCATTATAGTGTAAATTAGCAAAAATTAACAAGTATGTTTACCCGGTTAATCCGGTATTCATAAATGTTTCTTCTAACCACGTGTTCATGATAAAATGGTCCTTTTAAGCTTGATTTAAATTCTGGACAGATTTAATTATTATATTAAATTAATAATTTGCCAATCATAACTATTACAAGGTCAAGTTTATAAACATTCCTTAATATATTTATATTCACACTCACATATAATTGATAAAACCCATATGAAACTTCTATTTGTGGACATAAGTGGTTCAAAAATATATATTTATATGTAAAATGAATCAATGACCTTTTGCACCCTTTTTAATATAAAATTTCCAGTAGATTATGAATTTGTATCCATATAAGTTGTTTCCCCCTTCCTTACAAAATTTTAAGCAAGGTGTCCATGTTGTATCTACATATTGTGTCCATTTATATTCAAAGTATCTATTTGTGTTGTGTTCAATTAAAATATCTATTTGTGTTGAGTGCAACACGTGTGTCCAACTTATACATTTATATTATGTTGTGTCCAAGTATGTGTTGTGTCCAAATATATATGTCAAGTATATATATATATATATATATATATATATATATATATATATATATATATATATATATATATATATATATATATATATATACACGCTTCCACTTAAATTAGAGTTGAAGTGCCCATACACATATTATCATTCAAGGTATCTATATTGTGTCACATTGTGTCCATATATATATTAATTTCAGTTTTCCAACTACTCGTATCCATAATTTATTTCTTGCAATATTGAATTTACCATAACTTTACTTAAATTCCAGAATTAAATACCGATTATTTTAATTCATGAAAGTTAGGAATTAGGTTTTGAACAATTTCTAGGAGGAAGAGAGATGGAGGACTTGCCTTGCTTGTAGATGACCTAGGTTTTCTCTTCCAATAACTCCCAAATTCACCACCCTAATTACAACAACAAAATTATATACTAGAACTTGACCTAGATCTAAAATCTTAGAAGAAAATTGGGGAAAGTTGAGTTATACCAAAACTTTTGAAGAAAGGAAGAAGGAGGATGACCGGAGAAGATGACCGGAGGAGGGTCGTGACCGACGGCGGACGTACGGGTGGCCGACGGCGGAGGTGCGGGTGGCCGATGGCGGAGGTGGCGTGGTAGCCGGCGGGAGCTACAGCCGTAGGTTATGGTGGTGGTGGTGGGTTGGAAAATGAAGGGGAAGAGGAGAAAAAGAAAATAAAGAATGGAGAGAGAGAGAGAGGGTTTATGTGGCATATAATGGACCCCTTCTCTTCATGCCATATGACAAATGGCATGAAGAATTGCCACTCTCACAAGAGTTTGACACCTAGCTATGTGAGGTGTCCACATGATTTGTACAATTGTGAAATTTGCCTAAGGGTTTCTATGCAAAACTTTAATGTATATAAAAAAAAATTTATAACCATTATGATTATAGTTATAATTAATTGTTAATTAAAAAAATAATTAATTAATATTAGAGAATTATAAGCCATGACACAAAGTATTATGAGGCCTAAGATTTGGCTATGCGTAAGACACATGTTTCGGCATACGATGTGGCATCGTACTTGAGTTCTCAACACGAGTTCCACAAGTTGGGTTAGGTGTTGCGAGTTAAGTCGAGAAGGACCGTAGGGCAAGTTGGGTGAAGTTACGTTGAGTTGCTGGGCACGACCTCAATTATGAGTCATGGCTGCGCTGTCATAACACAAAGTATGGGTAAGTCAGTAGGTGGCGAGGAACTGTCTCAAGGAGGTAGCACGGTCGCACGGAAATGGGGTCTATCGTGTAGTTGCATCTCTGATTATGGCCGTAAGGTAAATACGACTTGATAGGTTAACGTTGTTGGCACGAAAAGGGTCTAGAGACAAAGTATGAGTTAACGTTGTTGTTGCAAGCACGTGATGGTCCTCAAACACAAGTATGTCGAGGCATCTGTCATAAAACAGATCCTAAGACAAGACTAGAAAGACAATTGATAAGAAGAGACTATGTGCACAAAGTAAATCAAGCGTGTCGATTTTGTATGGGTGGGCGAGGATCTCATTCCACCAGTACAGTTGAGTACTGACACCCACATAGTTTTCATGTGCAGGCACAGGTAGAAGTTCGTGGCGCGGAGCTCACTTGGATGTGTCGAGGCACAGAGTTCCTTGGCGATTCGAAGCGTACGGCCACATGGAGTCAAAACTTATACGGGACATAATGTATGGACGTCGCCTTCCGAAGCATCCGCTGGCTCAAGACTTGTATCGAGAGATGAGTGACTTGTAATGTGAGAAGAGTGAGCATGAGAGACTTGTAATCTTGGCCTTGCGCCCCATTGTAACCTTTGTTTTAATATCAATAAAGAGCTTCTTTGAATAACTTATGTTTGTTCTAATTTCCGCTGCTATTATTCAATGTCTCTGTATGGGACTTCTGTGCGACGACCCCGTCGCAGCCGCTGAAATCGGCCGTTATGGAACCCGCCTTGCACGAGCGCAATCTAGGCTCGTGCGACATCACGCCTTAGCGAGGACGATCGCTCCTACGGGAGTGGGGCGTGACATAAATGGTATCAGAGCATGGCTTTACGTCCTTGGACTATCGATTGTATTCTTTAACTCCGTTGTTTCCGTAAACTCTGAAGTATTGCTTCCGTAAGTTGATATCATTGGTGCACTCTCTCTCAATTGTCCCATGGGATGTCCATACAATAAGTCTAATATTTTCAAAAGCTCGTACGAGTACTCGGTTGAACGGGATTGATTGGCGAAGGCCTTTGTGCCAAACTACGACGGACTTGAGTTGAAAGAAAACCGATGCTAAAAAAGTTAGCAAACGTAGTGCGTGCTTGAAAGAACCTTACGCTGACAATAGCGAACAAGTACACGAGACCGAAGTATTGTTCGAACGGGATGGTTATGCACACAGCCTTTTGGCTAAGTTGTGCCGAGTATCGCGTACGTAGACCTTCTGAGGCGAACGAGTTTGTGAGCGAGATTGACTATCGCACGGACGAGAGTAAGTGAGACTTAGAAAGTATGTTGATAGAGACGCTACTTGACCAACGCTAAATCGAACATGAGAAATGGTTCTTAGACCTTGAGGAACGGGCGAACGCACAATTGAAAATGTCGATTATGAATCGTATGACCTCTTTGAGGATTTGTAGAATGACTTGACCCTGAGTGGTGTATGGACGTTATAGAAATTGTCCGAGCGAAACTAAAAGAGTTACAGATAGTACGAGTATGTCGACAAGCGATGATATCGCAAAGCCTTAGAACGAGTAGCGCTTAGTCGGTCATGATTCGAGAGTCGCAAACGAGATATCGTTCGGACGAATTGTAAATGGTAATGCAAGTTACGAAATGGTTGAATGGAGATTCTAAACGATAAAATAAATGGATGACTTGATTGAAAAAATTAATACGGATCGTATACTAAAAGTTAACACGACGGGAAGATAGCGTGCACGAAAGGTTTGATTTTGAAGTTACAAAATGACTCAAAGGATTGGAATGGATGTCGTTCGATGATTTGAGTTAGCAAGGAATGTTACGAAATGAAGAAATACGTTGGTCGATGACTTAAGATAGACGAATAAACGATACGTGAATTTGGGTTGAAGAAATTGATGTTGTGAACGATTCGAGGGATAATGATCGAACTTAAAATTGAGTGTCGAGAAGATTATCCAGTCGGACGATAGCATCATTCGTACGACTCAAAATTCGTTGCAAAGGAAGATTGTCAGGTTACGTATATCATCGATGGTATTGAGGCGTGTCAAAGATCGATATGCGATAACTCGAGGGTACTCTGACATGGTGAATGACGATCATACAAGTGTTATCGTTCTGATGGATGCAATACTTAGGATTTTGATTGAGACGAATGTTGGATAAAAGTGATCGTGTCTTGATGGTTACGCGGATAACCACAGCGTCGACGATCTTTTATTGTGCGAGCACAACTCTAGCCTCGCACATGCGTTCCATCGGATTTGGGGCGATTGTTCTGCGTGAGCGCTGACATGGTGATTCATGTCGCACGAATGATCGAACTCGAAAAAATCAGGATGCGGCAACTTTGATTGTTTCGACTTATTGGTATGATGCGAAGGAGAACTCGAGGATGTTAGGACTTGTAATTGATGATTGAATGAAACTTGAGGATTGAGTAGATCCAATCCGCGCATCGAGAATGAACTAGTCTAGACACAAACAAGAGTTACGTCCCGATGAGGATGATAATCCCGCGGGAGCGTGCATGGTGATTCATCCCCACCAGGGATAATCTGACTCGCGTGAGATCGGGGAGTGGCATATTGTTAAGTCAGACGACCTTGTGATCGATTACGTGAATTGGGATGAATGACTTCAGAAGTATGGAATATGAAATTTTGGTTTAGCGATGAATTGTGTCGTAGCGTGCTTGACTTGGAGATTGATAGGCGGATTATGTCGAACGTGTTCGAAGGGATAGACTATACGAAATGGCTTGATGAACGAGCGATATGTTATTGTCGAGGATTGGTTGAACGTGAATTATCGTAGGATGGCTTTGCTGAACGACTCGGACCCCGTGCGACGAATATTGGGATGTGCGTAGGGAATCGATGTTCGATGTTTAGAAATCGGAGTGATGTGAGTTTGGGTAGAAAAACCCGTACTATCGATTTGGCTTGACCTTAGGATGGGGTCAGTGTTGATATTGTTGTTTGGGAACTATGATTCCAATACTGACGGATGACCTTAGCCTAAAGAAGTAGCCTAGCGGTTAGGCAGACGTTCCGACATGAAGAGATAGGAATTATGGAGGCACCATTCGCGAGTCTCGGCTGACATACACGTATATCAGGGACGTCCGAATATGTGCACGATCCGACTCGAGTGGTGATGGCGGATTCTCTATCACGAGGCTTGGCTGAAATGTATGTATTTTGGGGATGCCTAGAATATGTGCACGATCCAACTAAGTGATACGTTGAATCAAGTGAGACTTGAGGAACGGGAAAGTGTCGAGGATTTTGAGATCGTAAGTTTCGAAAAAATGTTGATGGTAATGCGATCATTGAATTGAGACGAGTTCGAATGTTGGTTGATCGGTTGGTGTGCCTTATGACTAAGTTAGCGATAAGCTCGAGCGTGGCTCGGATTGAGGGAACGCATAGGAGTAGTGTGTGCGAGAAACGTAGGATGTTGAATCAAGTTATAAGCCGATAAGTGTACTCAGTAAGTTTTGAGGATGAAACTTTTTTTGAGTGGTGTATGATGTAGTGCCCCGTCCCGCCCAGTCAATCGGAGGAATCAAAATGCCGACGGCGTTCGGACTTAGCCTTGCAACGGTTTGCTCGGAGACATCGCTCAGGTGGGGTAGTTTCGGTGAACTTGCCTCATCTTAGCCTTCACATAATAAATCGAATGTTTTCAAATGCACAAGTAGGCTTGATAATAAAAGAGACGAATCCACATAGCTAAGGGAATAATCCCGACGGGTCGAAATGTGTTAGAATATGGAAAAAGGTCCCTCGGTCTGCTTAGAAGTCGGCTCAGCGTGCTTTTAAATGACACTCGATCCTTCATCCCGTAGCTTGGGAGAAGAAAGTTGGCCTAAGTTGCTAAGTTGCCACAACGTCCGAATTAGCCTAAGTCATAGGCGTTGCCCGCGTGAATGCTTAATAAGTATGCACGGTCCCATCATCCAAGGCTTGGCATAGCGTTGATCGGTCCTACGGTTCTACGGCTACATATAGCCAATTGTTCCCACGGTCTTAAGGCTCATCACATAGAGTATGACTTGGACGATAGTGTCGCACGTAATACATTGGATTTAAGGCACAAAACACGGTTGTTTCGATGATAAAAATGCTACGGGCTACGGCCAGTATTAGGTACGTTTGGTGCAAGTTAAATTGGAAGGCTATGTTGTAGTCGTTCCCTCGATTTCAAAGAAGTAAGTTCACACGACCGTTTGTCGCTGAGGCGGTCCCTCGGTTAGGAGTCTCACGGTTCCTATGCACGTTTTCAAAGTATGAGGCGGTCCCTCGGTTGGGAGTATGAGACGGTCCCTCGGTTGGGAGTCTCACGGTTCCTATGCACATTTTCAAAGTATGAGACGGTCCTTCGGTTGGGAGTCTCACGGTTCCGATATACGTTATGCAAAGTGTGGTTTAGAGCACGAGATGCTAAGTATAGTCCAATCGTACCGTAACATTAGGCCATGCATTTATGTGAGTCTAGATGTCTCGTAGGTGCGTGGTCATGGACAACTTGTTGATAAGGGCATTTGTTTCTTCGAGCGGCACCCTGGGGCCACGAGACCGACTCGACCTAGGAAGAAAGACGGTATAGTCGAGCTGGATAATAGGCAATGGTAGTTCGGGGACTTGCGTCGGGGATCGCTACCTGTAATGATCGCTCCGTCCTAGCGGAATGCCGATTCAAACGGCAAGTACGACGACTCAAACGAGCCGTCGACCCAAAAAGTTGGCATCTACCTGATGAAGAATCGATGCAAGGCTTACATTGGCCCGTCAAGAGGAAATCCAGACTTAGACTTTCAAAGGCGCGCTCGGAGTATCGTTCGACCGATGCGAACATCGCTAAGGTGGGTGGCTCCGATGAACCCGTCTTTGCTTAGCCTAGACACATAACAATACGGACACTATTGTTAGAATCGCTAGGCGATAACACCGCGCATGCTAATAAATGACTCAACGTACCTAGCTAAGGGAATAATCCCATCTTGTATGCTTGTATAGAATATGGAAAAGAATATGAAAAATGTGAGAACTCTCGTACCGCGCTCCACGCTCGTGCTAAGGCACAAGCTTACGTTCAAGTCCCTTATGCGTTCAACAATAAAACAATAAATAGTTTACAACAATGAAATGAAAGACTATCGACATAGTCGTTCCGAGTAGAGTATAGCAATATTGAAAGACTTCGGGACCGATAGGTCGCCAAGGCGACTCCCGCACTGGGAGTTGCGTAAGGTGTGAATGAATGAATCAACGATTGAATGAATGAATGATTACGTGAATGAATCAATGAACGAACGAACAAGTGAAAGAAAGAAGGAAAAGAAGGAATAAATGAAAGATAAGAAAGGAAAGAATGGTTAGCGACATATATGACGGGCACGTGCAACGGGGCTCGCTACCCGCGCTGCACGGACGCCAACCTGGTCGATAACGCATTATGGCTCAGAGACAGTCTATGGCTCAAAGACAGCCGTTAAGTTAAAATGATAAGACAATACGAAATGGTCGTGGACGGACTCGTGCACGAGTGAAAGGATTCCAAGGCAACGAACGACGATTTCGTGGCCGGCCTAGGCGGAATCATGGCCTACGGGCGGACAGGTGTGCAGGCTTGGGCATATAACCAAACGTAGGGCCGGTACTTCAATTGTCTATCAAGGTGTACCAGCCATCACGCTTGATAGATGAGAATACCAAAAGGAAATGTCCAAATGGCTGACATGCCAGCGACCGGTGCATATAGATTAAGTAGGCTTTGCTGGTAGCAATCCATGTGCAAGTCCTTGCATTGAAATAAAGTAGTCTAAGTTAACTGAATGAAGCGCCTTCTGAACAGGCTTGAAATGTAACACACCAAATGATAAAGAGTGCTTCATGCAAATGAGTTAGAAAACACGCCTACGATGCGCTAGGACTTGAGGCAGGGACACGCCCTTGACATTGAATGTTTACATGAATGACGATACGTTGTTATATATGAATTATTGACTAAGTTGGTTTACTTTGGACAGGAAAGGCCGGACGGTAAGTATGGGTAAGTCGTGCATGTATTTCCATGCGACACTTGAATTCGGCAACACGAGATAAGTTATGAAATATGCCATAAAACTGACCCTAAGGAAAGATTAGAAAGACAATGAATGATAGACGGTACACAAAAGTAAATAGAACGTATTTGGTAATGATAGCATTGTGGGCGAGCTAGCCTCCCCACCAGTGCATAACAATGTACTGATAACCCCACAGATTGCTTGCAGGAAGTAGGAGACATCGTCGGGTGCGGAGCTTTCCTCGAACGTGCTAAGGCGCGGAGCTATCTTTGGAGCCTTGGAGCGTTGCAAGGAGCTGGAGCACCATATACATGACATAATGTATCGGAACATCGCCATGAATCATTCCATCATGTAAGCCACTTGGCACGCCTATTATGTTTCAGAGAGAGAGAGCTTGAGCGATTTGTAATCTCGGCCTAGTGCCGCTTGTAAACTTCTTGAATGTCAATAAAGAGTTTGAATTCGCTTCAATTTGTGCTCATTTACTTTCCGCTGCAAATGAGGACACTCTGTGCGACTCTGTGGCCTAGCTCAAATCGACCGTTTATGGACTTAGTCTTGCACGGGCGCAACCTAGGCCTGTGCGGCATCACGCCTTAGCGAGGACGATCGCTCCTGCGGGAGCGGGACGTAACAGATTGGTATCAGAGCACGGCTTTACGTCCTTGGACTTCATTTCGATTCTTTCAGTTTTGAAAGCTCGCTTGGAAACAAAGAAGTGTACGCTCTCTCTCGTTGTGCCTTGGAATATTCCATACAATAAGTCTAATATTTTCAAAAGCTCATACAAGTACTCGGTTGAACGGGATCGATAGGCGAAGGCCTTTGTGCCAAACCACGACGGACTTGAGTTGAGAGAAAACTAATGCTAAGAGTTAGCAAACGCAGTGCATGCTTGAATAATCTTAAGCTGATAATAGCGAACGGGTACACGAGACCGAAGTATAGTTCGGACGGGATGATTATGCACGCAGCCTTTTGGCTAAGTTGTGCCGAGTGTCGTGCACTAAGACCTTTTGGTGCAAACGAGTTTGCGAGCGAGACGGACTATCGCTCGGACGAGAATAAGTGAGACTTAGAACGTATGTTGATAGAGACGCTACTTGACCAACGCTAAAGCGAACACGAGAAGTGGTTCTTAGACTTTGAGGAACGGGTGAACGCGTAATTGAACATTTTGATTGGGAATCGAATGACCTTTTGGGGATTTGTAGAGTGACTTGACCCCGAGTGGTGTATGTGATAGCTTCAAGAAAGAATAAGAATGAGTGTCGACGACTAGTCGAGTGGCTTGAACCCTGAGTAGGGTATGGACGTTATAGAAATTGTTCGAGCGAGACTAAAGGATATGCGGATAGAACGAGTATGTCGACAAGCGATGATATCGCGCAAGCCTTAGAATGAGTAACGCTTAGTTGGCCATGATTCGGGAGTCTCAAACGAGATATTGTTCGGACGAAATGTGAATTGTAGTACAAGTACAAAACAAGTTGAATAGAGAGTCGGAACGATGAAACGAATGGAGGTCTTGGTCGAGGAAACATAGAAGATCGTGCATATGATTTTGAATTTAGTCGAATGGATTAAAACTTGAGTTAAGACGAAATACTCAGATGAAACCGAAGATAGCACGATCGGAAGATAGCGTGCATAGGAAACGTTGGTTTGAAGATACGAGAATGACTAAGGATTTGAAATAGATGTTGCTCAACGACGAGTTAGCACGAGACAATACGAATTGAGGAATTGAGTTGCACGACTCGGAATTCATTGCAAAAGAAAGATCGTCAGGTTATGTACATCATCGATGGTATTGAGGCGTATCAAAGATCGATATATAATAACTCGGGGGTACTCTGATTCAACAAAGGATGATCGTGTTAGAAGTTATTGTTTTGAAGGATGCTATATTGGAGATTGGATATAATGAATGTTTAGAATGAAGAAGGGAAGTGACTTGATTGTTCGGTGATAACCACAATGACAACGATCTTGTCTTGTGCGAGCGCAACTCCAGCCTCGCACATGCGTCACGTCAGATTTGGGACGATCATTCCGCATGAGCGTTGGCATGCTGATTCATGTCCAGCGGGAATGATCGAACTCGAAATACCTTGACGTGGCAATTTTGATTGCTTCGACTTGTGGTTTGAAGCGAAGGCGAATTGGAGGATTGATCGGACTTATGATGGACGACGAAGTAATGTTGAGGATTGAGTAGGCCCAATCCGCGTATCAAAAATGAGTAAGTCTAGATGCAACGCAAGAGTTACGTCCCGATGAGAACGATTATTCCACGGGAACGTTGAAATGGTGATTCATGTCCGCCGTGGATAATCAGACTTGCGTGAGATCGGGGCGCGACATATTGCAAGGCTAGAAGACCTTGTGATCGACTACGTGGATTGGATAGGATGGATAGGTGAATTGTATCAAAATGTACTTAAAGAGATAGAGTATGATAATTGTTAGTGTGGACATACGATATTAACGTGTCGAGAATTTGGTTGAGGAAAACCTATCGTAGCATGACTTTCCTAAACGAGCTCGGACTTGGAACAGAGAATGTGTTGATACGAATAGGGTGAACGCTGCTTGATGTTTAGAAATTTGAGTGAAGCCAACTTGGGTAGAAACTTTCGTACGAACGAACGAAATAGTTTGACCATAGGATTGGGGCGAGCGTCGTGCAATAACTTTGCACAATGAATCGAGAACTTGACTTATACCTATGACCTTGTGAGCTGACCTAGCGGATAGACGGATGACCCTATGCCGAGTGATTGAACCTGTGCGATTGACATTACAGTATCGTCTGGACGGACGATAGACTTGGGCAACAATACTTAGAGTATGACGGGAAAACTGGGAGTGTACGTGAACGACGACAAGATTGGCCCTAAACGAAGCAAATGATAGGAATGGATGATGCGCAAGTAAAGTTGGGATAACGAATTAAATTATTGATAGGAAGATATACTCGATGATAGTGCAATACTTAGTCTTGAATCGGACGAAAATTACTTATACTTGGTCGACTCCGCTAAGAAGAAATCGTATTGATTTCGTAGACAAGAACGCTTGAGAAGCGAATCGGGTTATCTCGATGACCGAGATAAATGATAGTGAGATGCACACGAGTTCGGTTTTAAATCGAAGTTAGCTAGACGATCGGCAAATCAAAACTATCATGATTAGCTTGTCTGACTTTGCTAATCGCTAAGCTTGGTTCAAATGTACATATTCGGGAGACGTCTTGAATATGTGTACGATCCAAACTCAGTGTCACAATCCGCACCCGGATATACGGGTACGAATACGTGGGCCACGCCCAGCCTACGCTGCAGTATCGGCGGTAGAGCGTTGTCAAGTATACTATACTAACTACAACATCTAAAGATCCATAACTAGAAATGTACTCATGTCACATCACGAAAACTAAGGAAGATAAGACAAGAATAATAACATATCACTAGAACAACTAGAATCTACAATGATCATAAGACAGGAAAATAAAGAAGGACAACAAGACTAACTAAGGATAACTACCAGGCAACTCACATAGAAGAATAGTGAGATCCACCTCAGCTAGCAACATCATGAAGTCCAATACTGAGGGCACAACTACTCCTAAAATTTTGTCAACATATTCAGTCAGGATGGAACGAGCACAAATCTCAAATAACAGTTCTAGTTAGACGATATTAAAAATGTAGCAGTAAATAGAGAGAATATACAAGAAATCATGAAATGTACATGTGAGTATCATGGCAAGGTAAACTGTAAATCTAGAGCTAGAACAAGGCAAGTAAACTGATTATTGCATGTACAAGAATCAAGAATCATCTATCTAGGTGTGTGAGTACTAGCTACAACATGTGGCCGGCTTGGGTCTGTAAAAGGTCTACTGATCAGTCAATCCTACGTGGAGTGTAGGATTGGTATCATTCAAGGTCTACAAGAATAAACAAGGCAGATAATGACCACACATCTACACTAATACTCCCCGTCCCCGACTAGTATAGTGGATCCAACCATGACATATCATGACACGCGATTCTCCGAGAGGGTAGCTAGCCTTCGCAGGAATCGTGTCTATACAATGCACAAGGAACAAGAAGACTTACACAAGATATACCAAAGAAAACGAGGAATAACATCTCATGACGGGATCCAGGGAAATACCAATCCGTGTGAACAATGTGTCAAGAGAACAAGGGTATCTACCCTAAATACAAGAAACATAAACGATATCATAAAACAGAATTGTTATCAGAGAATGTACTCGCCTGCGATCTGGTGGAATATGTCAACTGGTCCAAGAACAGTGCCTCGAGGACCTATTGGTGGAATACTGTATCAATATAAGGGTTTGGAAGTAAAATCAAGTCATACTAAGTCAAACTAGGTCAAGACAAGTCAAGGGTTGATTTACAGTTGACTTTTGGTCAACTGGTCAACTCTGGTCAATTCTAGGTCAACTCTAGGTCAAACTTGACTAACGTTGACTAACAGTTGACTTTGGATCAACTGGTCAACTTTGGTCAAGTTCTGGTCAATTTTAGGCTACGATTGACTTCTGGTTGACTTTTGGTCAAAATAGTCAACTGTGGTCAACCAAGGTCAAAACTAGTCTAACCTAGGTCAAATGTTGACTCGACTTCGATGTTCAGTCAAAGTAGTCAACCATGGTCAAACTGGGTCAAAGCTAGTCTCTACAAACATCTACAAGGTCAACACATTCAATTTCAGTGGTTGTAAAATCACTGGAATCGATGGATCTCAAAATACCACAAAAGGAGAAAGATTATAATAATAGGGTAAAAACCTACAGATGTTGTCGGATGGTGAAACAACCATTACCAACGTGTCCAGAATGGTCGAAATAGCTAGAATAGCCTGTCCATAAGTCCAATTTGGACACAGGGGCAAAAAAGAAATTTTGAGTCAAAACAGTGTCCGTGTCGGACCCGCTTTGCACCGAAAAACGTGCAAGAATACTAGTCTACCAAACCTAACAAATTATATGTCCACGAATCCAGAATGACGATACGATCCCAACGGTATATCCAGAATTGGATTTCGTTGACCCGATCTCAAATTGGTCCGTTGACCAGGACATTGAAATTCTGATTTGCACGGAAAAGCGTGTCGGAGCCAATGTCCTCAAAACTCAGCAAATTATATGTCAATGAGTCCAGAATGACGATACGAACTCAACGGTATATTCGGAATTGGATTCTGATGAGCCGGCATCAAAAACTTTCGTTGATCCGGACTGTGGGGCCCACTTTGTACCGAAATGCGTGCCAAGGCCCACGTCCTCCAAATCTAACAAATTTTATATGAAAACAGGCCAGAACGACGCCACGAGTTTACTGGTGGTGTCGGAAATTGAATCCGGAGTCCCGGGTTCAAAAATAGAATTTTACAAGTACAAATTAAAGAATTCGGACGGCCAACTTTGGCATCGAATTCGACCAACCGAACGTGCTCAAAATGAAACGAAACTTAAAGGAGACGGGAAGAGGGTTATACCAGCTGCACACAGGAACTGGTAGCGCGCCAACCGGAGCTACGATGGAGGAGATACGAACCGACAAAGTTGGCTCCGCAAAATTGTCCAAAAATTACATAATTTAAACGGTCAACTTGGTGGCCGGTTTTGATGTATCAAACGACGAAATTAACGGATGAAATTTGAGAGGAGTGAAGATGGATATACCGAGATTGAGACGGAGCGAAGAAATTGCCGATCCAACGGTCGGATTGTCCAAAAAATTGGTGCGAAGTCGCTGCCTCGAAGCACGAATTCTGAAATTTTCTCCGCGCGCGCGTCGACGGAACTCCGAGAAAAATGCTAAAATCGCCTAGACGGCGCGTCCTGGAGGACGTTGGCCGCCACGGGAAGGTCGCTGGGGCTTCGTCGGAGTGGGGGTGGCCGGCCACGCGGCGCACGACGGCGCACGGCGACCCGCTGCTGTACGCGCGCGCTGTCGCAGCCCTTGCTGCGAGTTGCTGCTGCAGCTGCTGTGGCACGCCGGCCACGTGGTGGCGCACGGCGGCCAGGCGGCGCGGTTGAAGTGGTGGTGGCGATTCGGGTTGGGGAGGAGGTGGTGGTGATGAATGAAGGTGATGGTAGTGTTGGCTAATGGTGGTGTGGTGTTGAAGCTTGAAGGAGAAGAAGTTTAAGAAGAAGGAGTTGAAGAAAAGAAAAGAATAGGAGAGGAGGGGGGTTGCTACTCGTACTGGAGAGGGGGGGTTGTGTTAGATAGAGTGAGTGAGAGAGAAAGATGGTTAGATATTAATGGGTGTGTGTGTGTATATAATATATAAAGGAGTGAGAGAGAGATATTTAGGGAGAGAGAGGAGTATAGGTCGGCTGAGATAGGGGGTATAGGCTGGTGGAGAGAGAGGTATGGTGTTTGTATAAGGAGAGAGAGAGAAAGTTAGATGTTATATATATTATATTATATATGTACATATATATACATATATAAAAGAGAGGGAAATAGAGATATTTTCAAAATAGGAAAAATAGGAAAATTATGTGGAGTATTTGGGCAGTCATAAAAGAATAATATGGATCTTTGGCTCGGGTCCGGTCGAGCCGGGTCGGGTCAGAATCGGACAGGAGGTAATAATTGAATTAAAATGGGTATTAAAAATTATGGGTAAATAAGTAGCATGTGGGAGCTCAAATAAATGGGACACCAGTGTCAGGCGGGTAGTAGGCTTCATATGGGCCATGTCCATATTTTGGGTCGACTAGATTGGGTCGATGTCGGGTCCCGAAATTAAATTGGAAGTCAGGTCACAAATTACGGTAGATAATTAATTGGCCTAAATTGACCCGAAAGTTGTGCGAAGAAAATGAAGCACAAGAGGGTGTGTCTGAGTGGGATACGAAGGTCATGGGCGAAGAGTGTCTCGAGTAGATCAGGCATGATAAGTTGGTTCTGAGAAAATGACTGGTCTGGTGCTCCTAAATTAAAAGTCATGGTAACGTGCATATGATGATCAAGGAAAAGAGTGGGAAATCAATTATTAATTAAATGGTCTAAATTGACCCGAACTTGCGCGAAGCAAAAAGAGTACAAGGGAACAAGTTCGAGTCGGACACGATATACCAAAATGAAGGTAATCCTGTCCACTACAAAACTCATGAAGAAAGTTTCCAGAGATGAACATCCCTGACACTCCAAATATCAAAGGCATGGAAAAGAGCATTTAATCAAATAATAATATCTATTGTGATAATTGAATTATAAAAATTGAAAAAAATAAGTCCTAAATTCAGGGGCTTACAATCCTACCCACCTTATAAAAATTTCGTCCTCGAAATTAAAATCATCCAATAGGTCAAGCTAAAACACGCAACTGCTATGGCTACAGTACCCAATCTGCTACCCTTGGGATCATCTATGTTGTTTCTCTCTACAGGTATTTTGGTTTAGGTTCAACAAGCTTCTTCCATAAACACCATGTCTATTTACCCCTTAGAATCTTCATATCAATAAGAACCTTTACATATACTCTAAAATATAGGTCATCCTCGAGATACGTATATATATATCACAAAGATTGGCCATCAACCAAAATTTCAATCTCAAAAGCAATTTGTTTGTTTCTTTATCCCGTCCTAAATATCCTTATCCTATTAATCACCAGCTCCTTGAAATTGTACATTCAAAATCTATTCTGGGTATTGAGCCTTCTCTCTCTTACTCAAGAACTCCTGAATATAAACCCTCAAATCTAAGCACAAGATTCTAGTCCTAAATCCGTAGTCACTAAATATAATATTTCATTACCCCTTCTTAGATACCTTAAAATCAATCCATACCATCAAACTAATCATCCTTAATGGTTTTCTAAGTCCACTATAATCAGTCACTCATATCTGTCCTATAAGCTTAACCCAATAAATCCCCAAGGAAATATACTCATCACAATCACACATTAACATATTACAGTTACACTACAAAGTCTGTTAACAAGGTCTGGCTATCCAATCGTCAAAAATAGAAGGTAACAAGGGCCTAAGACTGGGTCTAGCAATCCATATTAATATTCAGACAAGGTAAGGGTCAAGCAAGACAGGAAAGATTATCGAAATATTTCCAAGAATAGTACGAGGCCAAACGAAATACATAGGACGTAGTCAAAGTAAAACTCAAGAACCATATACCTCCGTAATTATGTCACATGAAGTTACTATCGCGCTAGTGTGCATCTAGCTGCGATTAACTTCCTTGTTCCATAATACGACGGATGGCTGCAGTACACAGCTGCCACGCCAGATAATATAGGTTCCTGAACTTAACTTGGCTAATATCCGTGAAATATTTTCAAACAATTTTTGTAAAATAAAGGAGAAGATGTTAGTCAAAATGCTTAGGGAGTGGTCCAAGTAGAATTCGAGAAACATATTTAACCATGATGTCGTTATCTGAAGTCATGCCTCGCTAGTATTTCTCTGGATGCAAACTCCCGATTCCGTAATACAAGGATAAATACACTTTTCGAACCTTCCCTGAATCAACCCATGAGGCACTTTCAACAATTATCGGGAAGGACAAGAAGAAGTGCCCAAGTGGTTAGCGATGAAGAGTTTAGTCAAATCATACGAAAGCTGGAACACAAAACAATACTGTCAAGAAATCCTAGTTAGGCTGTAGATAGACAGAGTTAACCAAGACGGGGAAGAATAATGATAAAAATTTGTTCTTGCTCATCCGGTCATAACAAAGTGATCCGATTTAAAATATAATCTGATAACCATATACGTCATCATGAAATTATGTTGCCAGAATTTTTGCCACGCCAGTAAGCATAGCTGCAATAAACGATGAAGTCCATAACTTGGGTATATACCCTATAATTATTTCATCTAGATTCCTTACCACGCCAACCGGTATGGCTGCAAGAAAATCTAAATTTCATAACTAGGATAGTATATCCAACATCAGGCTCCACGTCCTTGTCGTGCTAGCTAGTATGACTGCGATAAATTCTAAACTCCATAAATAAAGTAGACATTTATCATTCTCATCAAATAAGTTTATCAGAATATCTTAACTCAATTCATAAAAATTGATCTTAGATACAAAGTCAAAGTCAGCAACGAACGAACATCAAGATTCAAAATTCAACAACGAATCAAGGATAGGTAATAAAAACTAGCAGAACAGATTTCGAGACAGGATTTAGGAAAAGTTTTCAGGAGAAGTCCCAAAGGTACGATCTAGGTCAAGATAAAGGAAATCATTGGAATATAATCTAAAACAATCTCAACCTGATATGAGACTGGCAAATCATATTCTCGTCTCAACCTAGAAGATATATAAGTTCAACTTATACCTTCTCTCTGGGGTCCACAAACTCATTCCAAGAAAGAATAAAGTTTGATACGGACAAATATTTCAGAAATCAGGACGGACAGGAATGAATGGGAAGAGTTTCGAAAAGTTCGAAATAAGATTCCCAGGGGTCATCCCTGGAATCTACCAAGAGTTCCTAATATGTGACCGAGTACCAAAATCCTAAAATATTCCATGACTCAACCTTAATCCTAGGGCAGGCTCGCAGTAGTACAGATAAGCTCAAGTACTACCACGATTTCGTATTAATTGCAAAGACTGACCTGCATGGGCCACCACTAAAACGTGTTACGACCCGCACCCGGATATACGGGTACGAATACGTGGGCCACGCCCAGCCTACGCCGCAGTATCGTCGGTAGAGCGCTGTCAAGTATACTATACTAACTACAACATCTAAAGATCCATAACTAGAAATGTACTCATGTCACATCACGAAAACTAAGGAAGATAAGACAAAAATAATAACAATATCACTAGAACAACTAGAATCTACAATGATCATAAGACAGGAAAATAAAGAAGGACAACAAGACTAACTAAGGATAACTACCAGGCAACTCACATAGAAGAATAGTGAGATCTATCTCAGCTAGCAACATCATGAAGTCCAATACTGAGGGCACAACTACTCCTAAAATTTTGTCAACATATCCAGTCAGGATGGAACGAGCACAAATCTCAAATAACAGTTCTAGTTAGACGATATTGAAAATGTAGCAGTAAATAGAGAGAATATACAAGAAATCATGAAATGTACATGTGAGTATCATGGCAAGGTAAACTGTAAATCTAGAGCTAGAACAAGGCAAGTAAACTGATCATGGCATGTACAAGAATCAAGAATCATCTATCTAGGTGTGTGAGTACTAGCTACAACATGTGGCCGGCTTGGGTCTGCACAAGGTCTACTGATCAGCCAATCCTACGTGGAGTGTAGGATTGGTATCATTCAAGGTCTACAAGAATAAACAAGGCGGATAATGACCACACATCTACACTAATACTCTCCGTCCCCGACTAGTATAGTAGATCCAACCATGACATATCATGACACGCGATTCTCCGAGAGGGTAGCTAGCCTTCGCAGGAATCGTGTCTATACAATGCACAAGGAACAAGAAGACTTGCACAAGATATACCAAGGAAAACGAGGAATAACATCTCATGACGGGATCCAGGGAAATACCAATCCGTGTGAACAATGTGTCAAATGAACAAGGGTATCTACACTAAATACAAGAAACATAATCGATATCTTGAAACAGAATTATTATCAGAGAATGTACTCGCCTGCGATCTGGTAGAATATGTCAACTGGTCCAAGAATAGTGCCTCGAGGACCTATAGGTGGAATACTGTATCAATATAAGGGTTTGGAAGTAAAATCAAGTCATACTAGGTCAAGACAAGTCAAGGGTTGACTTACAGTTGACTTTTGGTCAACTGGTCAACTCTGGTCAATTCTAGGTCAACTCTAGGTCAAACTTGACTAACGTTGACTAACAATTGACTTTGGGTCAACTGGTCAACTTCGGTCAAGTTCTGGTCAATTTTAGGCTACGGTTGACTTCCGGTTGACTTTTGGTCAAAATAGTCAACTGTGGTCAACCAAGGTCGAAACTAGTCTAACCTAGGTCAAATGTTGACTCCTCTACTTCGACGTTCAGTCAAAGTAGTCAACCATGGTCAAACTGGGTCAAAGCTAGTCTCTACAAACATCTACAAGGTCAACACATTCAATTTCAATGGTTGTGAAATCACTGAAATCGATGGATCTCAAAATACCACAAAAGAAGAAAGATTATAATAATAGGGTAAAAACCTACAGATGTTGTCGGATGGTGAAACAACCATTACCAACATGTCCAGAATGGTCGAAATAGCTAGAATAGCCTGTCCATAAGTCCAATTTGGACACAGGGACAAAAAGGTAATTTCGAGTCAAAACGGTGTCCGTGTCGGACCCGTTTTGTACCGAAAAATATGCAAGAATACTAGTCTACAAACCTAACAAATTATATATCCACGAAGCCAGAATGACGATACGATCCCAACGGTATATCCAGAATTGGATTCCGTTGACCCGATCTCAAATTGGTCCGTTGACCAAGACATTGAAATTCCGATTTGCACGGAAAAACGTGTCGGAGCCAATGTCCTCAAAACTCAGCAAATTATATGTCAACGAGTCCAGAATGATGATACGAACTTAACGGTATATCTAGAATTGGATTCCGATGAGCCGGCGTCAAAAAGTCCCGTTGACCCGGACTGTGGGGCCTACTTTGCACCGAAATACGTGCCAAGGCCCACGTCCTCCAAATCTTACAAACTTTATATGAAAACAGGCCAGAACGACGCCACGAGTCTACTGGTGGTGTCAGAAATTGAATTCGGAGTCCCGGGTTCAAAAATGGAATTTTACAAGTGCAAATTAAAGAATTCGGACGGCCAACTTTGGCGTCGAATTCGACTAAACGAACGTGCTCAAAATGAAACAAAACTTAAAGGAGACAGGAAGAGGGTTTTACCAGCTGCGCACAGAAACTGGTAGCGCACCAACCGGAGCTACGATGGAGGAGATACGAACCGACGAAGTTGGCTCCGCGAAACTGTCCAAAAATTACACAATTTAAACGGTAAACTTGGTGGCCGGTTTTGATGTATCAAACGACGAAATTAACGGGTGAAATTTGAGAGGAGTAAAGGTGGATATACTGAGATTGAGACGGAGCGAAGAAATCGCCGATCCAACGGTCGGATTGTCCAAAAAATCGGTGCGAAGTCGCTGCCTCGAAGCACGAATTCTGAAACTTTCTCCGCGCGCGCGTCGACGGAACTCCGAGAAAAACGCTGAAATCGCCTAGACGGCGCGTCCCGGAGGACGTTGGCCGCCACGGGAAGGTCGCTGGAGGTTCGCCGGAGTGGGGGTGGCCGGCCACGCGGCGCACGACGGCGCACGGCGGCGCACGGCGACCCGCTGCTGTGCGCGCGCGCTGTCGCAGCCCTTGCTGCGAGCTACTGCTGCAGCAGCTGTGGCACGCCGGCCACGTAGTGGCGCACGACGGCAGGCGGCGCGGTTGAAGTGGTGGTGGCGGTTCGGGTTGGGGAGGAGGTGGTGGTGATGAATGAAGGTGATGGTGGTGTTGGCTAATGGTGGTGTGGTGTTGAAGCTTGAAGGAGAAGAAGTTTAAGAAGAAGAAGGAGTTGAAGAAAAGAAAAGAATGGAAGAGGGTGGGGGGGGGTTGTGTTAGATAGAGTGAGTGAGAGAGGGAGATGGTTAGATATTAATGGGTGTGTGTATATAATATATAAAGGAGTGAGAGAGAGATATTTAGGGAGAGAGAGAGATAGTGATATTTGTGAGAGAGAGAGGAGTATAGGTCGGCTAAGAGAGGGGGTATGGGCTGGTGGAGAGAGAGGTATGGTGTTTGTAAAAGGAGAGAGAGAAAGTTAGATGTTATATATATTATATTATATATGTACATATATATACATATATAAAAGAGAGGGAAATAGAGATATTTTCAAAATAGAAAAAATAGAAAAATTATGTGGGGCATTTGGGCAGTCATAAAAGAACAATATGGAGCTTGGGCTCGGGTCCGGTCGAGCCGGGTCGGGTCAGAATCGGACAGGAGGCAATAATTGAATTAAAATGGGTATTTAAAATCATGGGTAAATAAGTAGCATGTGGGGGCTCAAATAAATGGGACACCAGTGTCAGGCGGGTAGTAGGCTTCATGTGGGCCATGTCCATATTTTGGGTCGACTAGGTTGGGTCGATGTCGGGTCCCAAAATTAAATTGGAAGTCAGGTCACAAATTACGGTAGATAATTAATCGGCCTAAATTGACCCGAAAGTTGTACGAAGAAAATGAAGCACAAGATGGTGTGTCTGAGTGGGACACGAAGGTTATGGGCGAAGAGTGTCTCGAGTAGATCAGGCATGACAAGTTGGTTCTGAGAAAATGACTGGTCTGGTGCTCTTAAATTAAAAGTCATGGTAACGTACATATGATGATCAAGGAAAAGAGTGGGAAATCAATTATTAATTAAATGGTCTAAATTGACCCGAACTTGCATGAAGCAAAAAGAGTAGAAGGGAACAAGTTCGAGTGGGACATGATATACCAAAATGAAGGTAATCCTGTCCACTACAAAACTAATGAAGAAAGTTTCCAGAGATGAACATCCCTGACACTCCAAATATCAAAGGCATGGAAAAGAGCATTTAATCAAATAATAATATCTATTGCGATAATTGAATTATAAAAATTGAAAAAAATAAGTCCTAAATTCAGGGGCTTACACTCAGCGATATGATGAACTCGAATGCAGCTGCAAAGTGGATGTTGTGATGCGCATAAACGAAAGTAAGTTAGCCTCAGCCTACGACGCTCGTGTTTGATAAATTAAAACGTGCCTCGTGTGACCATTACAGTCCCATGACACGACAAAATAGCAATCGAGTCGAAGAAACACGACGATTAAATAAGTATCATCAAGTCTAAAATGAGTAAAAAGTCATTCAATAAAATTGACCAAACGTATGCGACACGGAACTTGGAAAGGTATCGAGTATAGTTCGATGCCATCGAACGGTAAAGCCATTCGATAGGAATTGTCTAAGATACGTACATGACATGAGTTAAGGAACGATAGAATGACCTACACTCAGGAAGTCTCGAGGACGAGACTTGTTTTGAGTGGTGTATTATGTAATGACCCGCTCCGCCCTAGCGGAACGCCGATTCAAATGGCAAGTGCGACGACTCAAACGAGCCGTCGACCCAAAAAATTGGCATCGACCTGATGAAGATTCGATGCAAGGCTTACATTGGCCCGTCAAGAGGAAATCCAGACTTAAACTTTCAAAGGCGCGCTCGGAGTATCACTCGGCCGATACGAACATCGCTAAGGTGGGTGGCTCCGATGAACCCGTCTTTGCTTAGCATAGACAGATAACATACGGACACTATTGCTAGAATGGCTATGCGATAACACCGCGCATGCTAATAAATGACTCAACGTACCTAGCTAAGGGAATAATCCCATCTTGTATGCTTGTATAGAATATGGAAAAGAACATGGAAAATGTGAGAAGTCTCGTACCGCGCTCCACGCTCGTGCTAAGGCACAAGCTTACGTTCAAGTCCCTTATGCGTTCAACAATGAAACAAAGAATGGTTTACAACAATAAAACGGAAGACTATCGACATAGTCGTTCCGAGTAGAGTATAGCAACATTGAAAGACTTCAGGACCGATGGGTCGCCAAGGCGACTCCCGTACTGGGAGTTGCGTAAGGTGTGAATAAATGAATCAACAATTGAATGAATGAATGAATACGTGAATGAATCAATGAACGAACGAACAAGTGAAAGAAAGAAAGAAAAGAAGGAATGAATGAAAGATAAGAAAGGAAAGAATGGTTAGCGGCAGGTATGACGGGCACATGCAACGGGGCTCGCTACCCGCGCTGCACGGACGCCAACCTGGTCGATAATGCATTATGGCTCAGAGACAGCCTATGGCTCAAAGACAGCCGTTAAGTTAAAATGATAAGACAATACGAAATGGTCGTGGACGGACTCGTACACGATTGAAAGGATTCCAAGGCAACGGACGACAATTTCGTGGCCGACCTAGGCAGAATCATGGCCTACGGGCAGACAAGTATGCGGGCTTGGGCACATAACCAAACGTAGGGCCGGTACTTCAATAGTCTATCAAGGTGTACCAGCCATCACGTTTGATAGATGAGAATACCAAAAAGAAATGTCCAAATGGCTGACATGCCAGCGACCGGTGCATATAGATTAAGTGGGCTTTGCTGGTGGCAATCCACGTACAAGTTCTTACATTGAAACAAAGTAGTCTAAGTTAACTGGATGAAGCGCCTTCTGAACAGGCTTGAAATGTATCACACCAAATGATAAAGAGTGCTTCATATAAATGAGTTAGAAAACACGCCTACGACGCGCTAGGACCTGAGGCAGGGACACGCCCTTGACATTGAATGTTTACATGAATGACGATAAGTTGTTATATATGAATTGTTGACTAACTTGGTTTATTTTGGACAGGGAAGGCTGGACGGTAAGTATGGATAAGTCGTGCATGTATTTCCATGCGACACTTGAATTCGGCAACACGAGATAGGTTATGAAATATGCCATGAAACTGACCCTAAGGAAAGATTAGAAAGACAATGAATGATAGACGGTGCACAAAAGTAAATAGAACATGTTTGGTAATGATAGCATTGTGGGCGAGCTAACCTTCCCACCAGTGCATAAAAATGTACTGATAACCCCACAGATTGCTTGCAGGAAGCAGGAGACGTCGTCGGGTGCGGAGCTTTCCTCGAACGTGCTAAGGCGCGGAGCTATCTCTGGTGCCTTGGAGCGTTGCAAGGAGCTAGAGCACCATATATAGGACATAATGTATCGGAACATCGCCATGAATCATTCCATCATGTAAGCCACTTGGCACGCCTTTTATGTTTCAGAGAGAGAGAGAGAGCTTGAGCGATTTGTAATCTCGGCCTAGCACCGCTTGTAAACTTCTTGAATGTCAATAAAGAGTTTGAATTCGTTTCAATTTGTGCTCATTTACTTTCCACTGTAAATGAGGACACTCTGTGCGACTCTGTGGCCTAGCTCAAATCGACCGTTTATGGACTTAGCCTTGCACGGGCGCAACCTAGGCCCGTACGGCATCACGCCTTAGCGAGGACGATCGCTCCTACGGGAGCGGGGCGTGACACTACCTGCGGTGCAAGGGTCCCGTTTGCCAGGCTATGTCCACGATGGCTTGTCGTGCCAGTGACCTTTCATATAGATAATTGGTGTGCTAAGAGACGAATCCGCATGCTCGACGTCGGTCGTAACAAAGAAAGTGTAAGCACGGTATGACTTGAGTTATGAAATGTGTGCTCGGTTGCACCCAAAGTATTATGAGACCTAAGATTTGGCTATGCGTAAGACACATACTTCGGCATACGATGTGGCATCGTACTTGAGTTCTCAACACGAGTTCCATAAGTTGGGTTAGGCGTTGCGAGTTAAGTCGAGAAGGGCCGTAGGGCAAGTTGGGTGAAGTTACGTTGAGTTGCTGGGCATGACCTCAATTATGAGGCACGGCTGCGCTGTCATAACACAAAGTATGGATAAGTCAGTAGGTGGCGAGGCACTGTCTCATGTAGGTAACACGGTCACACGAAAATGGGGTCTATCGTGTAGTTGCGTCTCTGATTATGGCCGTAAGGCAAACACGACTTAATAGGTTAACGTTGTTGGCACGAGAAGGGTCTAGAGGCAAAGTATGAGTTAAAGTTGTTGTTACAAGCACGGGATGGTCCTCAGATACAAGTATACCGAGACGTCTGTCATAAAACTGATCCTAAGACAAGACTAGAAAGACAATTAATAAAAAGAGACTATGTGCACAAAGTAAATCAAGCGTGTCGGTTTTGTATGGGTGGGCGAGGAGCTCATTCCACCAGTACAGTTGAGTACTGACACCCACATAGTTTTCATGTGCAGGCACAGGTAGAAGCTCATGGCGCGGAGCTCGCTTGGATGTGTCGAGGCACAGACTTCCTTGGCGATTCGAAACGTGCGGCCACATGGAGTCAAGTCTTATACGAGACATAATGTATGGACGTCGCCTTTCGAAGCATCCGCTGGCTCAAGACTTGTATCGAGAGATGAGAGAGAGCTGAGTGACTTGTAATGTGAGAAGAGTGAGCATGAGAGACTTGTAATCTTGATCTTGCGCTCTATTGTAACCTTTGTTTCAATATCAATAAAGAGCTTCTTTGAATAACTTGTGTTTGTTCTAATTTTCGCTGCTATTATTCAATGTCTCTGCATGGGACTTCTGTGCGACGACCCCGTCGTAGCTGAAATTGGCCGTTATGGAATCTGCCTTGCACGAGCGCAATCTAGGCTCGTGCGGCATCACGTCTTAGCGATGACGATTGCTCCTACGGGAGCGGAGCGTGACACAGGTAGAAGTTCGTTGGTACGGAGCTCGCTTGGATGCGTCGAGGCACGGAGTTCCTTGGCGTTTCAAGGTGCGCGGCCGCATAGAGTCAGAACTTATACGAAACATAATGTATGGACGTCGCCTATCCGAAGCTTCCGTTGGCCTACTCAAATTGTATTAAGAGATGAGAGAGAACAGAGTGACTTGTAATGTGAAAAAAGTGAGCTTGAGTGATTGTAATCTTGGCCTCGCGCCACATTGTAATCTTTGTTTCAATATCAATAAAGAGCATTTGAATGACTTATGTTTTGTATTTAAATTTTTGTTGCTATTATTCGATATTTCTGCTTGGAACTTCTGTGCGACGATCCCGTCGCTTAGCTTGTAATCGGCCGTTATGAAACCTGTCTTACGTGAGCACAATCTAGACTCACGCGGCATCACGTCTTTACGATCGGTCCTACGGGTCCGGGCGTGACAGCTTTCTTTGAAATATTGCTACAAAACTAGTGAACAATACTATGTCGTCAATACGATGAGTAAGCCCTCAGTTAAGGAGTAAGGAAGGTAATATAAGATGATAAAATTGTCAAAATTGAACTGGAGGAAAGGATAATTTTAAAAGTAGATTTACTAAATAAGAATTTTCTTATAGTATTAGCATCTTTTCCCAACAGAATTCAGGTGTCAGTATAAATGTGTAAACCTCAGACAAATCTTGTATGCAAATGCAATATTTAGATAAATACTTCTGGATCACACAACACCTAATATCTTGGCAATAATCCCATTTATCCGGGATCAGGTTTATACTTAATGGGCGGTACTTAGATTTATCCATCCCATTAGTATCAGGAATCACATAATGATGTGATATAATCAGGATAACACATGAGTTATTTTTTGAGTTATCGGAATCAAGTGTTATAACAATTGTCGTATGACGTAAAAATTTTCAAGAATATCAGAACCAGGCTACATTGGACATTACAGGACCGAATTCGGGGATTCGAAATTCAATGAAAAACAGAAAACAGTAAAGTGAGCTAAGCCTCTCCTCGAACATCGTATGGTTGTACGAATGCCGATAACAGGAACTGGTCAATTTTTTTAAAATAAAATATTGCAAGAGTTCGAAGGTGTGATCCAAAGGTTTCTCTCCCATGCCAATGCAATTCTAATCTACAGTGTACTCTAAGTTATGGTTTAAATTTAAATTGTATTTCGTTCTTAGTGTGATAGAAAACACACATAAAACAAAAATAAATTTAAGCAAGAGATTTCCATCTTTAGCGAAAAATAATGTCAAACTAGAATTTGTGTGTCTAAGGTAACACTTTCAAGGATTTCAGGATTAGAATTGTACTAGAAAATTGATAAAATTTAGGAAGTAGGGTTTAACCATTTCGACTTCCCAAAAAAGGATAATCCTGAAATTTTTCAAAAATTTTGGCAGAGTCTCCTTTGTATTTTGGAGCCCGAAATTTTCACAAGAATATAAAACACACCCGGAACAACCCTTCCTAGAATTTTTGGGTACGTCGACCCCTTCGGTGGAGTAACCCTCAATTCTGGAACCACACAATATATACACATGCAAACGCATTCAAAATATCAATCAAGCTCTACCTCAAGAAACTAAGTAAATAATAATAATGAGTCAATCCTAAGGTCTAATAGAATTTCCAAATTAACTAAATATGGGGAAAAAAAAATGTTTTAAATCATAACAAGGTTGTCCAAAGGATTCAATTTCATATATTAGCACTTTAAAATTTTTGGACAGAATTAGCACTTAGAAAAATATTATCTAATAAAAGAAAAACTCATATTTGAAGTCTAAAACAGCCTCTACTGTGTCCGAATTGCATCTACATTTACAAGGATACATGTATAGACTTAATTGTGGTATTATTCCATAGTAAATCCTAGAGACACCAAATTTATCTCTAGCTTTAGATTCGACAACATAGCATTAAGTTCAAATATTAATATTACACGTAGTAATCTAAGGATTCTAGGATACTAATTTCAAATAGATACTTTTATTTACACTATAAATGAATTTATAAATTTACATATAATTTTCTATACATCCCTTTATCCAGACTTGATTTAAAGTATAGGAATATCCTTATTTCCATGTTGAAATGCTATGAATCCTTAGATATACATATCAAGGCTAGTTTGTGTGTGTGTGTGTGTGTGTGTGTGTGTGTATGTGTGTGTTATATTAGATTCGGCAACATGGCATTAAGTTCAAATATTAATATTACACGTAGTAATCTAAGGATTCTAGGATACTAATTTCAAATAGATACTTTTATTTACACTATAAATAAATTTATAAATTTACATATAATTTTCTATACATTCCTTTGTCCAGACTTGATTTAAATTATAGGAATATCCTTATTTCCATGTTGAAATACTATGAATCCTTAGATATACATATCTAGGCTAGTTTTGTGTGTGTGTGTGTGTGTGTGTGTGCGCGCGCGCGTGTGTATATATATATATATATATATATATATATATATATATATATATATATATATATATAAAATATATATATATATATATATGTTGTGTGTGTGTCACGCCCCAGAACCAGAATACTAGAGAGCGGGGGCAGACATAGCCAGCTACGTATATTGAAATGGAAACCACCTCGATATATGGTCACGGCTGTCTAGATATGTGAGAGTTTTCTACAAGCCAACAGTCTCTTATGGTCATGAACAAGCCTAGTGTCTCAATCACCACAAGTAAGTAAAGTCGCAAGATGTATGATCATTAAATATACAATAATAAGGCGTCCCAAATATTACATATTCAGCTGATCATGAAGCTAGTCGTTACAAATGTTAGGACTAGCAAGAGTTTAGTCATACATGATCAACCCTAGGATTTGTTAATCATGTTTACAGCCCGTAGGTAGACAGTAAGTAAAAGTGCAGCGAGCTAACAGGTGCTCGGCGGCTAAACGCCTCAAAAGAATAATTTTACAATAAAGTGGGCAAAACAAAAAGGAAAATCCACTCTTGGCCCGGGTTCCGTCTAGTTGTCACCATTGGGCTGGAAGCTTGGTAGATCCTTGGGAGCTGCTCCAAAATCTGGCCACACAAAACCAGCTGGGTCAACCCCAGAAAGAGCAAGTGCCACAAGGGGGCCATAAAATAAGAACAAAAGCCAGCATTAACACAAGAAGATATAATATTAAAACTAGAATTATGAAAACATGTCAGGATGATATACGACGAGATAACCATGGAACTATTCCGATAGCCAGGTTACAACCCGTAAACCAAACAAGGACCGGGGTTGTAACCCTTCATCTGAACAGAGCTTGATTTCCCACCATTTATCGGCAAGATAATAATGTAAGCAATCAAGACAGGAAACATTCTGGTACTGGATCAAGACATGCCCAGACTGGTTATACTTCATTCAATCAATCACGGCCAAGCAGATACTACGGCTTACTACTTTAACTAACTAGGGTTATCACAGGCCTAATTACTAACAAGATGCAGTGAGATTGTTCCACAGCCACAAGCCCTGCAGACCATCCAGGCTACCCAGGACGAAAGATTAGGGTTGAATTCAGGTGGGTACATCGCCCGGGAGACAAATGTACCCTTAGGTGACTTAGAGGGTGCAACACTCGACGGTGCGCTGGAAATATGCCCTACTCGACGGCAGGCTACAGATCCCAAGAGCGCCCAGGTAACGGGATTGCCTGTAGCTGTGTCATCTCTTCATGACTACTGAGTTATTCTAGTTATTAACTTTAATCCATTTTAGTAGGTACTCCTGACCGTGGTACTCAGGAGTTCCATCCTAGACATGATGCAAGACTGGACAAGTGGATTAACAAACAAGCAAGAAAGAACCACCCACGGTGTCAAGACAGGTCAAGTTAGGTTATCAAGTCATGTCAAGTCAGGAGTGCGCCGCCACGGGCCACTATCAAGTCATCTTGGTCATGTCAGGAGTGCACCACTACGGGTCACTGTCGTGTTATGCTAGTTCCTTGCCATACCAAGTCATGTACAATGGTCATTCCAAACATAACAAGTAAAATCAAGTTCCTGACAAAAAGGCGTAAGGATATAAAATGGGCATAAAATATCTAATAAAATATCAAAATACGGGGTTATAGAAGAGCCAAGCTTAAAGAAATAAAACCAAAACTCCAAGAGTCAGTGGACTAAGCAAGGGGTCAAGGGGCAGCATACGTGCAAAAGCACGCACGCAAGGCTCACTCAAGTCTGCGTACCAAGGCACCCTCAAGTGAGCAGTGTACGTGAGAAGTCACGCACACACAAGGGGCAGCGTATGTGAAAAGTCACGCACGCTACAGAGAGCAGCATAGGTGAAAGTCACGCACACACAAGGGAGCAGTGTACGTAAAAGTCACGCACGCTACAGGGAGCAGTGTGTGAAAGTCACGCACGCTACAGGGAGCAGTGTACGTGAAAGTCACGCACGCTACAGGGAGCAGTGCATGAAAAGTCACGCACGCTCACGGAGACACGCTTCCAACAGGAAGCGTACTCAAGTCTGCGTACGCAGCGCTAAAGAGCGCGCGTAGCTCAGTGTGCGTAAGCTAAACAGCTATGCACACTGCTCACTGTCTTCTCCAAACAGCAAGAACACCAAAGAAGAACCCAAAGCTTCACAAGTTCATAACTTGGTCATCCGAACTCCAAATCCGGATTTCCAAAGTTCCAACTTGGGTGAAACTGAAAGCTCTTCCACATGGAAACATCAGAACTCAAAGAAAACCAACCAAAATGGATCAAAACATGTAAAATCCAAAAATAGCAATAACTTAGATCTACATCAACAGAGACTCCAAATCATAAAAACCCAAGAACTAATTTTGATCTCCATGTCCTAAACTAGCAAATAGATAAAGAAAAGAGGGTCCTCATGTAGTGGCAAGATGCACTTGCCTAGGGGTTGGGGAGTTGTGTTGAGGAAGGAGATGAAGAAGAAGAAGAAGAAGAAAATTAATGGTGGAAGTTATGAGGAGAGAGAGTGGTAGGTGGGGATATAAAGAGGGGAATTGTGGTGGGTTGAGGGTGTAGCATAGGGCTAGGGTGTTCCAACACATAAAACCGAACCAAACCGAACCATCCACAATAAAACCGAGCCAAGCCAAAAACCCAAATACGAGAAATACCGAAATTCCACAAGCTGAGGGAAAAAAAATACATGCCAAAATCCAGATACGAGTATAAATACGAAATACAGGAAAATATGGAAAAATGAGGGTGACAGTGTGTGTATATACACAATACAATCACCACACAATTTTGGGATCAATTTATACTAAAGTATTTGTATCGTGTCCTAGTTCCGTGTCGGCGTTATGTTAACATACATACATACATATAAATTGTAATTGAAGAACTCTATTTGAAGTCAAAATTAAATTTCTAACTTCCAAATCAAACGACACAATCTGATTTCTTAATCAAAGTGACATTGGAATTTAAAAAGGAAAATGAATTCGAGGAAGGAGGGCTTGCCTTGAAAAAATTTGGAATTTGAATTTGGGGAATAGGGTTTCCTCTTTTTCTTCTCCAACTTCTCCATTTCTTTTTAGAAGAAGAGGGGGCTAGGGTTTGATGGTGGTGGTGATGATGATGGAGATGGAGATGAAGATGGTAGAGTTGGAGGTGGTGATAGAGGTTGGCCGGCCGGCCGGCGTACGCGGCGGCACGGGCACGCACACACGCACACAAGAGGTCGGGCACGAGTCCGAGGTCCGCGGGAGAGGCTGAGAGAGGGAGGAGAGAAGGAGATGGTGCAGGTGAAGTGCTAGGAAGAGAGGGAGTGAGAGGGACCGAGAGAGTGAGAGAGATGAAGAGAGGGAGATGGAGAGAATTGAGAGTGATGCTCCTCTCTTTTAATCCATTTCATTTTCCATTTTTTTTCCCAAGATTATCACCAACATAATGATGATACATGTGAAATGTCCAAAATACCCTAGTTACATGCATGATGACACATGGAGATGATGTGTCAATGCTTTACAATTTGCATAATTTACCTAGCGTTCTAAATAAAAAATTAAATAAATTTTCTTGCTAAATACATTCTTTTATAAAACAATTAACATCTAATTTATTAAAAAAAAGTTCATTGTTATGATAATAATTAAAATAAATAATTTTGGTAGATAATCGACCAAGCTCAATACTAAAATAGCGTATTGCAAAATACAACTATTACAGGTTAACTAGTCGTACTCATTGATGTCAGGCTCACACGGTTATTTCTATAGTTTATATTTTCTATAAAAACTTATACTAGTTACCCATAAAGCAGAGAGATGGTCAGTCCAAATAGGGGTAGTTCCGGTAATAGTTATGTAACAAGGGGGTCACTATATTTATGGGATTTTTTGACTTTCATCCCACTTATTAATATGAATTTGTACTTACATCCCACTTTTTATTTTTTTTAGACTTACATCTCACTTTTCGTCACTAAAAGTATTTTTCGTGACAAAACAAATACTTTTTGTGACAAAATGAATGTTTTTCGTGACGAAAAGTGGGATGTAAGTCTAAAAAAATTAAAAAGAGGGATGTAAGTACAAATTCATATTAGCAAGTGGGATGAAAGTCAAAAAATCCCTATATTTATTTCTATTATATATGCATTCATAATAAATATGTTCTGATGTGACTTCCAATAAGAGTTCGGCTACAGAAACTCAAGTATGAAGTCCCAATAAGAACTTTCAAACACGTTATGACACACGTGTTTTTTTTTTGAAATCCCGCGCACACACATAAGTGGGAGGTTTGAACTTGTTGATCCCTTCGGGTGCCCGATCTAATACCACTATGCTAGAGAGCTCGGACGCACACACGTGTATAATTTTTTCTATTTAGACTCTTGACTTTTTTTTAACCCTTTAAAAAACATGTTATCCAAAGACTTTCCATGGCCAATATTAAACAATTAATAACTCATGAGTTCCTTCAGGAAATTTGAAACACTTCGACCCCACAATTAAGTGCTCAAGATTGTTGATAACTGCCCACTTGACATTTAATACAACATGGATAGAAAGATTGTCCACAATCTTTAATTTTAAGGTCAAAAGGTTGAGATTCATCTGCTTAATTAGCTCTGCAACTAATCACCTGGTTTGTATATTTAATCCCCCCTACTCATGACCAACTAGGTGCAAGGAGCTCGATCAACTAATAAACAACGGAACCATGTCGCCTTCTGCTTTAAAAGCATTGTTCCAATAGATATGGCTAGATCAGATCGAGGTCAGACACTCTACTAATGAAGTATGAAACATAAAAACTGTTAGAGTTAATCTTATTTTTTTATTTATTCTGTTAATTGGTTAGGTTGTTTAGATTGTCTGTTAATTGGTTAAGTTGGTTAGGTTGTTTTGGTAGATGGTTAAGTTGGTTTTGTTTGTTAAAACAACTATGGATTTGTTTTTATCTTTTGTTACATGGTCAGCTATATATATAGCTGTCATTTCCTTCAATAAATATCAACCAAGTCTATTAAGTCATTTCCTTCAATAAATATCAACCAAGTCTATTAAGTTTACCACAAAACTTGTGTTCTGTTCTTTCACTTCTGGGCTGTTTCCAACATTTGGTATCAGAGCACCAGGTAGAAGAACAGTGAAGCTATGGAGTCGTTGAAGATCACTTTCCAATACCCAATGCTCACGAAGAGCAACTATGGAGCATGGGCGATCAAGATAAAGGTGTTTATGCAAGCCCAAGGAGTATGGGACGCCATTGCACCTACCGACCCGACGACGACCGTTGAAACCAAGAAAGATAAGATGGCCCTTTCTGTCATCTATCAAGGGATCCCGGAGGAGACGCTGCTTCTAATGACCGAAAAGGAGACGGCTAAAGAGGCGTGGGAGATGCTACGGACAATGCACATGGACGCCGAGCGCGTCCGGGAGGCGAAGGTCCAGACTTTAAAGAATGAGTTTGAGACTCTCCGCATGAAGGAGGCAGAGACGATTGATGACTTTGCCATGAAGTTGACGACTGTCGTCAACAAGATCCGTGCATTGGGAGACGAGGTAGACGAGACCTATGTCGTGAAAAGATTCCTCCGGGTCGTGTCGTCGAAGTTCCTACAGATCTACAATTACCAAAATTATGGGCACTTTGCCTCTGAATGTCGTTTTAACAAAGAGGAAAGGGCTCACATAGTCGAGAAAGTAGAAGATGATGAACCAATGCTGCTCATGGCCATGCTTCATGAAGAGGAGGCGATGATCCATGAAGAGAAGGAGTGGAATTGGGACTCGACGCCAGGTGACTGTCCTACCTCGGAGAACATATTCACCATGCTACTTGAGGAGGATGGCAACACAGGAGATGAAGAAAATGGCAACCCCGTCGGCACCGGCGTCGTCATCATCAACGAGGACCCCTGGCAGAAGCCCGTCCACGTCGAAGACTCCGACGATGAGGATGTTCCACAGGCCGACAAGGACAAGCTCGATAAGGACAAGCTGGAGAAGGTGGAGGCCGCCATCAAGGACGTCCTGGAGTGGCTGGACGACCAGAAGCGGATGAGGAAGCTCGAGGCAATACGGTCTCGGAGGTTCTACCACTTCATCAACGACGACGGGGGAAGCTGGGTGAAAGACACGACTTCTGAACCATCTATGTTGCGAGAAGTGAAGGTGGAGCCCGAAGATGACCTTTCTTCGCCTAGGAAGAGTGGGTCACGATTAATGGAGAGTCTGGGCCTACCGAAGAAAGGTTCGAGGGCGTACGCCCCTCCAAAGAGGAGAAGAGTGTCGGCAGTCCGGCACTTCCCATCCGGATGCAGGAGGAATGCTCTGAGGATTGATAAGGAGAAGTACGTCATGGCTGTGTCCTCCGAGAGCGAGACTGGCGGGAAGAAGTATGACTCTATTAGTGAGCATAGGTCTACAACATATATGGGTGAAGTTGGTAATGTGGCAGTTCCATCCTCAGTCGAGAACAAGCATCAAGATAACATCATTAGCTGGGTGTCACAGAAGCAAAAGATGCGCGAGAAGATCCGGGTGCAACAAGATTAAGGGAGTGATTGTTAGAGTTAATCTTGTTTTTTATTTATTCTGTTAATTGGTTAGGTTGTTTAGATTGTCTGTTAATTCGTTAAGTTGTTTAGGTTGTTTTGGTAGATGGTTAAGTTGGTTTTGTTTGTTAAAACAACTATGGATTTGTTTTTATCTTTTGTTACATGGTCAGCTATATATATAGCTATCATTTCCTTCAATAAATATCAACCAAGTCTATTAAGTTTACCACAAAACTTGTGTTCTGTTCTTTCACTTCTGGGCTGTTTCCAACATAAACAAGTTTATTTTGTGTGTGAAAGGTTTACTTCTAGTGCATCCAAGTTTACAAGTTGATTAGGTAATTTATATAAGAAAATGTTACCTTGTCCGCGGGGTTGGACCGCAGTCCTGGCCCGTGGGCCACGTATCGCCTCCCGATTGGCCTCTTTCCAGCTAACTTCTAGACCCATCAGCCCTCCGGCCAATCAGGAGGCGACACGTGGCCTGCGGATCAGAACTGTAGTCCAAGTCCGCGGACAACGTAGCACTTCCAATTTATATATGAGAAGTACCAATCATGTCTCACCTTACAGCCAGCATACATGCATGCATGTGAGCTATATATCGCGCTATACATGTGATCGGCTTTACCGAGCCTGATTGTTTACGTGATGCTACTCGACTTTTGGGCTTTACTTGCGCAGTGATGGAATCAAACATGATAAATATTCTATATAGATCGCATTAGCATTAGGAACGATGGTAAAGGGGAATTAACCTAACTGCGCCACCACAAGGTCATATTAGCAGTGGTGGTGGATGATGCAAGCAGATGTATTAAAGTCTCTCATATCGAAGAATTATCTTATATTTAATACCAAAAGGTAAGAAGGAAGGGATCGAATCAATATCAACCCTTTATCATTTGAAAAGGAAGTGATTTATAAAGAGGTAATCTAACAATGTGATAGAATAGTAACGTGACTCTTGTGCTCAGGGCCGGCCCTGGGGTAAGCCGGACAAACTTTCGGACTTGGACAACCCTCTTTGTTAGGGCAACCCTCCATGTTGAGCATGATCCTGCCAAAGGTCAGGGTCACGGATGACCACTAGGACCAAGTGACAATAAGGATCAATGGACAACCAAAATTAGTTCCAGGATATTGTTGGAGTGGGTGGGGTTCCCAACCTATGTGGAGAAGACCTTAGAGTGCGACGAGCGCCATCTGTGTGTCAGAGAAGCTCGGGGAGGTGACGAGGCCATTCGGAGATGAAGAAGAAACTCGGGAGCCATATTTTTACATTCTGGAACAGGGGAGGCAGAATTCTGCCCGAATTCTTCCCCCATACAGAATTCTGCCCGAATTCTGCTTTTTGGTTCCAGAACTATTCTGGAGGCAGAACACAGAGTTCTGGCCGAACTCTGTGTCGTCGGGACTGAAGCGTTTTTAGGGTGACTTTTTACCGTTGGATCATATCTGATGGTCCAGATTTTGCTGCGGATTAGGGGAGTTAATATTAGGTTATTCCTAACCCTAATCATTGTAGAACACACAAAAAAAGAGAGAGGAAGGAGGCAAGTGTGCCATTACAACTTTGGGAGAGAAGACGGAGGATCGAAGGTGTTTTTTCGAAGGAGAATCGGATTCGGGTAATCTTTACTCGTCGTTCTTGTTCTTCGTAGCCTTGTAATCATTGCTCTTGCTTCCAAGTGTTGTGGAGATCCGATTTGGATCGGGAGAAGTTTGTAGAGGGTGTAATTCTTCTATTTCATTAGTGGAGGCTTCTCAGGGTTGGACTCCGATCGTCCCGTGGTTTTTTCCGCAAGGGTTTTCCACGTCAAAAATTCTCTGTGTCTGCATGGTTGTTTTCGTGTTTTGGTTTGTGCGTTGTTTGCTCGGTTCTCTCGCAGGTACTCTCTAGTTTGGGAAAAGGTTTTCGCGTTTCTTTCCTAACAAAGTGGTATCAGAGCCAGGTTCTGGAATTCAGAAGGGTGTCAGGAGTTGACAGAAACTAGAGAGAAGAGATGGACGCGAAGCCGGTGCGCATGGTGAATCTGAACGGCACCAACTATCACTATTGGCGGAGCAAGATGAAAGATTTGCTGTTCGTCAAGAAGCTGCATCTGCCCGTATTTGCATCCGAGAAGCCCAGTGATAAATCCGAGGAGGACTGAAAATTCGAGCATATACAGGTGTGCGGATACATCAGGCAGTTCGTTGACGAGAACGTGTACAACCACGTTGCCAATATTGAGCACGCGAAGACGTTATGGGATAATCTGGAGTCTTTGTACGAATAGAAGACCGGGGTAAACAAGTTGTTCCTGATCCGGACGATGATGGGTCTGCGGTACAAAGATGGGGCGTCTATTACGGATCACTTGAGTGATTTCCAGGGCGTGGTTGACCAGTTGTCTTCAATGGGAGTCAAGTTCGACGACGGAGTTCAGGGACTATGGCTGCTGTGTACATTGCCAGACTCGTGGGAGACCGTACGAGTATCTATGATCGCTTCTGCTCCAGTGGGCGTGGTCAGTCTGGAGTTTGCCAAGAGCGGGGTGCTGAATGAAGAGATGCAGAGACGTTCTCAGGGCACTTCATCCACATCCCACCACTCAGAGGCATTGGTTTCAGAGAGCCGCGGAAGGGGCAAAAGCAGGGGTCCAGGTGGTGGCAGAGACAAGAGCGGGGGAAAGTCCAAGGGTCGTTACGAGGACTCAGAGTGTTACTGTTGTCCCATTCCATGGTCACACCCGATTTCGATAATCAACATACACTTAAGTCAATACACAAAATATAGAAAATACTGCTAATCATTTCAGGATACATGAAATCAAATTCAACGGACGATGTATTGCATCAAAAAAAGCGTCAACATCATCAAATCTTCAGAAGACTCATTTCTCATTTTATTCTGTATTTTATATTTTATTGAGTCTAGGAATTATTATGTAAAATCAGTTTTGGTAATACTGGCTTAGGGTTAAAACTGTCCACATTTCAAAAGCCTACCTATTCGTATTTTCATTTACAAAATATTTTCAAAAACATGTTTTGAACATAGTCTTTACAAATGATTTTACAAATAACCAAAAACATATCTTGAAAACTATTTTTACAAATGATTTTTTCAAATATCTCCTGACAGAACTCGTAACCGAGTTCGGCCCTAGTTCGGTCCGAACTCTGACCGAGTTCGGTCAAAAATGATTCAAACTTCTGTTGCCTCCAAATCAGCGAGCAACATCTTTTTGCGAGATATTTGCATCCGAACTCTGTCCGAGTTCTGCCCGAGTTCGGTTCGAGAAAACACCTATAAATAGAGAAGAACTTTTCATTTCAAATCACTCATTCATTCTTCATTCTCTCTTCTCTACTACTCAAGTGTTTTCAAACGATCTAAGATTTTCAAATCATACCTGTACATCTCTTAGCCAAAAGCCAGTACTATCAGAGTTGATTTAGAATCTTTTGGTATTCCAAGAGTTGTAAAGAGGTCGTTCAAGTTCAACAACTTTTCCTGTTGTGGAGCTGGTCGTGCGCTCGTCACCAAGCACGGTGTTGTGAAGCTGGTCGTGCGCTTGTCACCAAGCACGGTGTTGTAAGAGACTGCAAGCTCTCAGTTAAAGCTTGTGCCATAGTGGATTAACATCGAGCAAGAGTACTCGAGACTGGATTAGTCCTCTCAGAGGGATACCAATATACATCGCTGTATCACTGAGTTTGAATTCTCTATCTTTATTTACTGTCTCTTATATCACTGCCATAGTTTAATTTTTAATTGGTGATTATTTTCCGCTGCACACACACACTCTATTCACCCCCCTCTAGAGGTGCTCAACGGTCCTACAATTGGTATCAGAGCAGGTTATATTCTTATATAACATACCTTAGAGAGTATATATATGGAAGCCGTGAAATTTATATTCAACGGTGAAGGGCAATCCACAAATAGACCTCCCCTATTTGATGGAACAAATTATACCTACTGGAAAACACGAATGACTTTCTTTCTAAAGTCTCTTGACTTTGATCTTTGGTCAATAGTCATTGATGGATATAAGAAGCCAGCACCCACAATGGTTGAAGGCATTCTTATGGAAAAGCCTCATGATAAGTACACCGATGCTGAAAAAGCAAAGGCTAGTCTTGATGCTCGAGCCATCAATGCACTATTCTGTGCAATTGACAAAACCGAGTTCAACAGAGTTTCAACCTGTAAGACGTCTCACGAAATTTGGAAACTCCTTGAGGTAACCCATGAAGGGACTTCCCAAGTGAAGGAATCCAAAATTAGTAGACTGACACAGGAATATGAATCTTTTAAGATGAAACCCGGTGAGTCAATTACACAGATGTTTACTCGTTTCCTTGATATAACTAATCCTTTACAGTCTCTTGGTAAAGATTACAGCAATCACGAGAAGATCAAAAAAGTGCTGCGGACTCTAACAAAGAACTGGAATCCAAAAGCCACAGCAATCATTGAAGGAAACGATCTCACCACTATGACTCTGGAAACGCTGATGGGGAAACTCATGACCCATGAACTCGACTTGCAAGATTTTGAAGAAGCAACACCAAAGGTGAAATCTATTGCCTTCAAAGCTCAAGCAAGAAAATCAACATACAACGATTCCGATGAAGAATCGTCAAGTGGTGATGAACGAGCCCTATTGTGAAGAACTTCAAGAAATGTCTAAAATTCACAAGCAGAAAGAAGAAAGATGTCCAAGAAAGCAACGAAGATGAAACTATATGCTTTGGATGCAAGAAGTCAGGGCATATGAAGAAGGACTGTCCAACCACCAAGAAAAGCAGTCCATACGATAGATCAAGATCAAGCAGAAAAGCAACATCTGGTCGAAAGTATGCCAACACAAGCATCTGGCACGAAAGCGACGCCAGTGATACAGAAGAAGAAGACAGACCCTGCGGTAATGCAAATGTTTGTCTCATGGCATTCGATAAGGTATCATCTAACCCTTTGTTTGATGATTTTACTTTCGATGAATTAGAGAATGCCTTTAGCGAACTACTTGAAGATCACAAAACTGTGCTTGACAAGTATAAACAATCTCGAAAAGAGATTAAGGCACACACAACCGAGATAGCTAGACTGTCCAATCTAATTAAAGATATTAAAGAGACATCTACTACCGGTAACACGGATGAGATAGCCAAACTCAAGGCAGACTATCATGAGGCTATCCTCAATATTGAAAAGAAAGAAAGGGACTATGTCAAAGTACAAAAACTTTATGACATAGAGAAGAAGATGCACTTAGTGACTGAACAAAGACTCCTAGATATGACTGCTAGATACGAAGAGTCTATTGCGATTTCTAAAAAGTTAGAAATCAAGTTAGGCAAACAGACAATACCTGTGACACAGCCTAAGATTAGTCCTAATGCTAAGCATACACCTAAAAGGACTAAACACAAGAAAGCACAGAAGAAATACGAACATCATCATGCTTTCACTTATAGGTTCTCCAAGAAACCAAACAAGCATGTGAACACAGTTTCAACCACATCTGGTTCTAAACTGACTTGTACTTATTGTGGTACGTACGGACACATATCACAATATTGTCTTGCAAGAAAGCTTGTTGACAACCATACTTTAGTTTGGAGACCTAAAGCTAATCTGAATGGACCCTTCAGAAAATGGGTACCAAAGGATTCATCTACTTGTCTTGTAGGTGGACCCTCAACCCTCTCATGCTAGAAGCAAATGGATCCTCGATAGCGGATGTTCGCGACACATGACTGGTGATGCATCTTTATTCGCTACGCTATCGATGAAAAAAGAAGGATACGTCTCCTTCGGAAATAACTTGAGAGGTAACATAATAGGTAATAGTACTGTAGGTATTTCTCCTTATCCAATAATAAAGGATGTTTGTCTAGTAACTGAATTGAAATATAACCTATTGAGCATAAGTTATTTGGCAGATAATGGTTATGGTATCAATTTTGTGAAAGATAAATGTACCATATATGGTATGTCATCTGGTGATCCCGTATATAAAGGGATTAGAGAAGACAACATTTATGTTTTCTTTTTGGAGAATACTAATAATGCAGGAAGGTGCCTAGTAGCCAATCAAGATGAAAGCTGGCTATGGCACATGAGACTAGGACATGCAAACATGGATACTATCTCACGTCTAAATACAAAGAAGTTGGTAAGAGGACTCCCTGAAATTCCATTCAAGAGAGATATGGTATGTGCTGACTGCGAAAAGAACAAAGCACATAGGTCTACTTTTAAATTCATCAACGTTGTAAGTACTTCGAGACCTTTGCAGTTAATTCATATGGATTTATTTGGTCCTAGTAGAGTCGCTAGTCTTGGCGGTAAGCTCTACGCTTTTGTTATTGTTGATGATTTCTCTCGATTTACTTGGGTTTATTTCTTATCAAACAAAAGTGATGCAATTTTTGAATTTCAGATATTTTACAAAAAGGTACAAAACGAAAAAGGCTTCATGATTATTCGTATCCGAAGTGATCATGGTGGTGAATTCGAAAATTCAGATTTCAAAAAGTTTTGTGATGATAGTGGATATTACCACGAATTTTTTTGTCCTAGAACTCCCCAACAGAACGGTGTTGTGGAGCGGAAGAATCGTACTCTAAGCGAAATGGCTAGAGTCATGCTGAATCAGTATAATCTTCCTAAATATTTTTGGGCAGAAGCTGTTAGTACAGCCTGTCATGTTTTAATTAGGGTGTTAATTCGACCAATCTCGAAGAAAATACCATATGAGCTTTGGTTTGGAAGAATTCCAAACATTTCTTATTTCAAAGTTTTTGGTTGTCACTGTTTTATCCTGAACACCAAGGATAACTTGGGAAAGTTCGACTCCAAAGCAGATGACGGGATATTTCTCGGATATGCTGCTAAGAGTAAGGGATATAGAATTTTCAATAAAAGATCTATGATTGTTGAAGAGAGTATTAATGTTACCTTTGATGAGTTAAATAGTCACAGATCTAGCGACAGTGATGATGAAGATTCACATACAAAGACTAAGAAGAGTTCTGAGAAAGATCTGACCCAAGAGGCAAAGACTGATAAAAGTTCCGAAGATGCAGGAACTGAGAAGAGCCTTGTGAAAGGTATGGCCCAAAGATTTGAATCATTGAGATTCAAGCCAGATCATCCAGAAACTCTCATTATAGGTAATGTATCCAAAGGTGTAAGTACACGTTCATCTCTTAAAGATTCTGATATAGCAGCAAATGTAGCATTTATTTCACAAATAGAACCTAAGAATGTAGATGATGCTTTTACTGATGAGTTTTGGATTTCTGCCATGCAAGAGGAACTTAATCAATTTGAGAGAAACCAAGTTTGGGAACTCGTTCCTAAACCTATTGGTCAATCGATAATTGGTACCAAATGGGTGTTCCGAAATAAACTCACTGAAGATGGACAAGTTCTACGCAACAAAGCACGTATAGTGGCACAAGATTATAATCAAGAAGAAGGAATTGATTATGATGAGACCTATGCTCCTGTTGCTAGACTAGAAGCCATCCGCATGTTTTGTGCATTTGCATATTTTAATAATTTTAAACTTTTTCAAATGGACGTGAAAAGCATATTTTTAAATGGATTTTTGAAAGAAGAGGTTTTTGTGAAACAACCCCCTGGTTTTGAAGATTTTCAAAAACCTGATCACGTCTTCAAGCTTAAGAAAGCACTTTATGGACTCAAACAAGCACCTCGTGCTTGGTATGAATGCCTAAGCGCCTTCTTACTTGAAAATGGATTTTCAAAAGGAAAGATTGATACTACTTTATTTATTAAATCCATGAATGATGATATTCTTCTAGTACAAATTTATGTAGATGACATTATATTTGGTTCTACTAATAAAAAACTCTGTCAAGATTTTGCCAAGTGTATGCAGAGTGAATTTGAGATGAGTATGATGGGAGAGCTAAACTTCTTCCTAGGACTTCAAATCAAACAGCACTCGAACGGAACATTCATCAACCAAGCTAAATACACGAAGGACATACTGAAAAAGTACGACTTCGAGAATGTAAAGCCAATCGGGACGCCTATGGCTACATCCACAAAGCTTGATGCTGATGAAAGTGGCAAACCTGTCGATCAGCGTAAGTATCGAGGTATAATTGGTAGTTTATTATACTTAACTGCTAGTCGCCCTGATATTATGTTTAGCGTTTGTATTTGTGCACGTCATCAGGCAAACCCTAAGGAATCACATCTTAGTGCCGTTAAGCGTATCTTCCGATACCTTAAAGGAACTTCTACAGTTGGCTTATGGTATCCCAAAACCAAATCCTTTGACCTTATAGGTTACTCGGATGCGGATTTTGCTGGATACAAAGTGGACCGTAAAAGTACCAGTGGCACATGTCATTTCTTAGGAAAGGCCTTAGTCTCTTGGTTTAGCAAGAAACAAAATTTAGTAGCATTATCAACAACTGAGGCTGAGTATATCGCCGCAGGACGTTGTTGTGCTCAAATTTTGTGGATGAAGCAAACCTTAGAGGACTACAATCTGCACTACACAAATGTTCCTATTTATTGTGACAACACTAGTGCCATAAATCTGACTAAGAACCCTATTTGTCATTCACGCACAAAGCACATAGAAATTAGACATCATTTCCTTCGTGATCATCCACAACACGGGGATATCTGCCTAGAATTTATTGACACTGATCATCAACTAGCTGATATATTCACTAAACTATTGGCTGAAAACCGTTTTAACATTTTGAGGCGTGAGCTCGGCATTCTTGAATTCTCAGACTCATAATGTATATGGTAATTAAAATTAAATTTATGACTTGATACTTTATTATTTATTTAACGAAAATTATTTTTTGGTACAAACTTAAAAAGGGTATGTCTGTCACCACGGCTACGGTCGAAGCGAAGCGGTATTTAAGAGTTTCCCGGTGAACCTCCGTTAGCTGGGACAACCCCTACAGTTAACTCAAAAATAACAGTCGTTATTTAATATTAGAGTCAAAGTTATTAAATTCTACTTTTAAACCTACCAGAATGCATTGACTGTCTCGGGAATGCAAGTGGCCGAACTCGGCCCGAACTCTGACCGAGTTCGGACCGAATTCGGACCGAGTTCGGTCGGCGCTGTTATTGTTCCAGAAACAAACAGCCGGCCCTAGTGTCTATATAATCCATCTTTTCTTCCACTTTTTCCACACAACAACTCTATGGAAATTACTCCTCTCTTCCTAGAAGCCTCTCCTCCTCCATCCTAGCAAGATTCCGAAGAGATCTAGTAGGCGCTCATCTTGTTCCTCCTTTCTTTTTCTTCAAGAGGTACTTTCTCTCTATTTTCTCATGGCCCCCAAGCGTCAAAGAGGAACCACTTCCCAAGGTGCCTCCTCTTCTTCTAAATATACCCCTGCAAGTCTATTCAGTCCAGCACGACCTAGAGATCCCGAAGAATATGACTCTACTTTGTTCCCGGACAAAGATCTCTCGGATCTCTGGTTCGACTCTTTTTCTGGTCGTCGTATTTGTACTGGAGCTTTTGTAAATTTTACTACTTTCTTTGAGTATGCTCCAACTTTTGACCAACTTGGGTACCGAGATTTCTTCGAGGTACAAGAAAATATTTTTGACAACGCCGTCCGCATGTTTTACTGCAACCTGCAAGTAAAGCCAAACGGAAATTTTTATTCTTGCGTTGCTGGGCAAGAGTTAGAATTTAGCGCCACCGACATCAGCGAATTCTTTCATATTCCTGATCTTGGTGATGCCTTGGTTGACATCTATCATATTCAATTCCCTGCTGATGTCACTCTTGCTTCCTTCAGGAAACTAATCTGTCATTCTAACCCTGTTCCCCGTAGAATTTTTTTCCAAACATTTGAACCAAACCTTCTATGAACTTTATCGTATGGTTTTCTCCGTACTTCTTCCAAAGAAAGGTTCTACTGATGAAGTAACCTTTCTGGAACTATCTGCTCTTTATCATATTCACTTTGGCATCCCATTCTCTATTCCCAAAACTGTGATGTCCTGGATGCTTAACTGCAAAAATGCAGGTAGGAATCTAGTATATCCGATGCACTTAGCTTCTATCTTTCGACGTTTTGAGATTGATCTTGAGACATGTGCCTTCTCCTCCACTCCTCTCGAGCTGACTAGATCTCGTCGATTTCCTGCTCCACCTATGCCTCCTGGAGCTCATCCTGCTCCAGCTGCTGATGCTGAGGTCCCTCCTGCTGATGCTCCTCCTGCTCCTGCCCCTGTTCTAGGATTTGATCCGACGTTCTATCAGCGCTTTGATGACTTTGTTGCTGTCTCCACGCAACGTCATCAGGATTCAGAGTTCCGGCGTATTTCTCAGGCCCAGGTGCTGAGGAATAGCATTGCTGACCTCCACTACAGCCTGGCTCATGATCATGTCCATCCAGTCGCCATCTTACCTCACCTTACCTTTCCGGGTCCTCGATTCACTGATGAGGCTACCTTTCAGTATTTCGACCCGACTACAGCCTACTTTCCTCATGAGACTCCTGGTACGGACGACCCCACGATGTGACGTGGTCTCAGCTATGGGCTAGTGGACATTGATTAGATGATGATCAATTGATGTAGTTTTCTTTATTTTTCATGTCTAAACTGATTAGTTAGACATTTTCAGTTGTATTTTTTGGATTATTAGTGGAAATTTTCATGACTGTTTCAGTTTATTATGAGCTGTTTCATTCTATATTAGTTGTTTCCATATGTTTTATGCTGTGATTATGTCTTTTTGCTTCACTTTGTCTTGTGTTTGTCTATTGTTGGCTTCACATATTACGGGAGAGCCGAGTCATTTTACTACTTGACAAAGGGGGAGAAAAAGAGTACAATACCAATCAAATCCAAAAACAAAATCAAAACATCTCATTTTTTTCCAGGTACTTTGTATTTTGTTCTATTTTCATATAAATATATTTTGGTATAGACTCAAGTTTGTCAATTATCAAAATAGGGGAGATTGTTGGCCCATTCCATGGTCACACCCGATTACGATAATCAACATACACTTAAGTCAATACACAAAATATAGAAAATTCTGCTAATCATTTCAGGATACATGAAATCAAATTCAACGGACGATGTATTGCATCAAACAAAGCGTCAACATCATCAAATCTTCAGAAGACTCATTTCTCATTTTATTCTGTATTTTATATTTTATTGAGTCTAAGAATTATTATGTAAAATCAGTTTTGGTAATACTGGCTTAGGGTTAAAACTGTCCATATTCCAAAAGCCTACCTATTCGTATTTTCATTTACAAAATATTTTCAAAAACATGTTTTGAACATAGTCTTTACAAATGATTTTACAAATAACCAAAAACATATCTTGAAAACTGTTTTTACAAATAATTTTTTCAAATATCTCCTGACAGAACTCGTAACCGAGTTCGGCCCGAGTTCGGTCCGAACTCTGACCGAGTTCGGTCAAAAATGATTCAAACTTCTGTTGCCTCCAAATCAGCGAGCAACGTCTCTTTGCGAGATATTTGCATCCGAACTCTGCCCGAGTTCTGCCCGAGTTCGGTTCGAGAAAACACCTATAAATAGAGAAGAACTTTTCATTTCAAATCACTCATTCATTCTTCATTCTCTCTTCTCTACTACTCAAGTGTTTTCAAACGATCTAAGATTTTCAAATCATACCTATACATCTCTTAGCCAAAAGCCAGTACTATCAGAGTTGATTTAGAATCTTTTGGTATTTCAAGAGTTGTAAAGAGGTCGTTCAAGTTCAACAACTTTTCCTGTTGTGGAGCTGGTCATGCGCTCGTCACCAAGCACGATGTTGTGAAGCTGGTCGTGTGCTTGTCACCAAGCACGGTGTTGTAAGAGACTGCAAGCTCTCAGTTAAAGCTTGTGCCATAGTGGATTAACATCGAGCAAGAGTACTCGAGACTGGATTAGTCCTCTCAGAGGGATACCAGTATACATCGCTGTGTCACTGAGTTTGAATTCTCTATCTTTATTTACTGTCTCTTATATCACTGCCATAGTTTAATTTTTAATTGGTGATTATTTTCCGCTGCACACACACACTCTATTCACCCCCCCTCTAGAGGTGCTCAACGGTCCTACACTTACCATTGTGGTAAGAAGGGCCACATCAAGCGGAACTGTTTCGCTTGGAAGAGAGAGAAGAAGGGCGACAAAGGAAAGCAAGAAGAGAACACTACAGCGACGGCCTCGATGCATGGAGGCGATGTGATCATCATAGGTGATGAGGTCATTACAAACCTCGCATGCGATGATAATTCTTGGCTGGTGGACTCAGGGGCTTCAGCGCATGTATCTCACAACAGGGCACTATTTGTCACTTACACAACAAGCGACTGTGGAGTGTCGAAGATGGGAAATAGAGATGTGTCGAAGGCGGTTGCCATTGGAGATGTGCATTTAAGAACGAAGAAGGGTGCGGTTCTAGTTCTCAAAGATGTTCGTCATGTCCCTGATATCCGTTTCAACCTGGTGTCGGTTGGAAGGTTGGATGACGAGGGATTCTTCGGTCTCTTCGGGAATAGTCAGTGGAAGCTTTCCAGGGGTTCGATGGTGATTGCCAGAGGAAGCAAGAAGTCCGGTCTCTACTATATGGAGGGGAGCGCATATGGGGCACAGGAGGTGAACGCAGTCAGTGATGCGTCTACCGAGTTGTGGCACAGGCGGCTCGGCCATATCAGCGACAAGGGGATGAGCTACTTGGTGAACATGAAGGTGATTCTAGGGATCAATTCTACAAAGTTGGAGAAATGCACGCACTGCTTAGCTGGGAAGCAAAATAGGGTGTCTTTCCAAAGTCACCCAAGTTCAAGGAAGCCGGCATTGCTCAAGTTGATTCACTCGGATGTCTGCGGTCCTATGAAGGTAAAATCTATTGGTGGTGCTTCTTACTTTGTAACTTTTATTGATGACTGTTCCAGGAAGGTTTGGGTCTATGCCTTAAAGACCAAGGATCAGGTGATGCCTACTTTCCAAGAGTTTCAGGCCTCTGTTGAAAAAGAGACGGGCAAGAAGTTATTGTGTGTTCGGTCCGACAATGGCGACGAATACATCGGTCCCTTTGATGCTTATTATAGAGAGCAGGGGATACGACACCAGAAGACTCCGCCCAAGACACCTCAGCTCAATGGTGTAGCGGACATGAACAGGACACTGATGGAGAGGGTGCGGTGTTTGCTGTCAGAAGCAAACTTGCCGGGCAGTTATTGGGGTGAGGCTCTTCTCACAGCTGCTTATGTTATTAATTTGTCTCCTAGTGCTCCTTCGCAGGGTGATGTGCCTGACAAAGTATGGTACGACAAAGAGCCGTCATACAATCACCTGCGGGCGTTTGGTTATAAGGCCTTCGTGTATGTACTGAAGGACGAAAGGACCAAACTTGAGCCGAAGACGAGGCGATGCGTCTTTGTCGGCTATGGTCGGGATGAGTTTGGCTATAGACTCTACGACCTGGTGGAAAAAAAGCTCTACAGAAGCAGGAACGTGGTGTTCGTCGCAGATCAGACCATGACCAACACTCAGGATTCCGAGACGCCTTCTGAGGCTGAGGAATTGCTTGAGTTAGAGTCATTTTGCTTCGAGCAGTTTCTAGAGGACATCGCAGAGGATCCAATTATGGGGGAGCCAGTACATGGAGTTGCTCCCAACTTTGATCATCAGCCTGCTGATGGTGGCCAGGGTGTCCCTCAGGAGGATGAGTGTCACCCTCATTTTCCCGTATTTCTCGTATTTCGTATTTATACTCGTATCTGGATTTTTGGCATGTATTTTATTTTTCTCAAGCTTGTGGAATTTAGGTATTTCTCGTATTTTTGGGTTTTGATAGTGGCCCGGTTTTATTGGGATGGTTTGGTTTGGTTTGATTTATTGGATCACATTAACCTATGCTACCCCTCATCCCTACCACAACTCCCCCTCTTTATATCCCCACCTACCTCTCTCTCTCTTCATTACCACCACCATTTATTTTCTTCTTCTTCTCCTTCCTCCACCACTCTCCTCCCATAGGCAAGTGCATCTTGCCACTACATGAGAACCCTCTTTTATTTGTCCATTAGCTAGATTAGGACATGGTGATCAACATTAGTTCTTGGCTTTTTGTGATTTGGTGCCTCCATTGCTCTAGATCTAAGTTTTCCTATTTTTAGATTTTGTATATTTTGATCCATTTTGGTTGGATGTTTATGGATTTTGATGTTTTCATGTGGAAGAGCATTCAGTTTCACTCCAGTTGGAACTTTGGAAATCCGGATTTGGAGTTCGGATGGCCAAGTTGTGATGCTTTGAAGCTTTGGGTTCATCATGGTGTTCTTGCTGTTTGGAGAAGACAGTGAGCAGTGTGCAGAGCTTCTTAGCTTACGCCACTGAGCCTTGGATACGCTTCCTGTTGGAAGCGTGTCTCCTGCGTGCGTGCTTTTGTGCGTACGCAGCCTTGAGCGTGCGTGACTTTTCATGTACGCTGCTCCCTTGAGCGTGCGTGACTTTTCATGTACGCTGCACCTTTGAGCGTGCGTGACTTTTCATGTACGCTGCTCCCTTGAGCGTGCGTGACTTTTCATGTACGCTGCTCCCTTGAGCGTGCGTAACTTTTCATGTACGCTGCTCCCTTGAGCGTGCATGACTTTTCATGTACGCTGCTCCTTTGAGCGTGCGTGACTTTTCATGTACGCTGCTCCCTTGAGCGTGCGTGACTTTTCATGTACGCTGCTCCCTTGAGCGTGCGTGACTTTTCATGTACGCTGCTCCTTTGAGCGTGCATGACTTTTCATGTACGCTGCTCCCTTGAGCGTGCGTGACTTTTCATGTACGCTGCACCTTTGAGCGTGCGTGACTTTTCATGTACTTTCACGTACGCCGCAGACTTGAGCGTGCCTTGCGTGCGTGACTTTTGCGTACGCTGCCCTGCGTGCGTGAATTTTACGTACGCTGCCCCCTGAACCCCCTTGTTTGACCCATTGGCTCTTGGAGTTTTGGTCTTAATTCTTTAAGCTTGGCTCTTCTACAGCCCTGTATATTGATATTTTATTAGATATTTTACGTTCATTTTATATCCTTACGCCTTTTGTCCTGAACTTGATAATCACGAATTTGATAATCACGAATTTACTTGATATGTTTGGAATTGATAATTGAGCATGACCTGATAAGTGGCCCGTCGTGGCGCACTCCTGACTAGTACACTTGATATGATAACCTGACCTGATACATCTTGAATAGCTGTTGCGACGTCTACCTGACATGACATGACCTGTATAATTAGTCCTGACACCGTGGGCGATTGTGCTTGTACAAATAATCCAGTCACGTCTTGCATCATGTCCAGGAGGGGACTCCTGAGTACCACGGTCAGGAGTACCTACTGAATTGGACTAAGGTTAATGATTAATATAATTTACTAGTCATGAAGAGATGTTCTCCAGTTACAGGCGATCCCGTTATCCCGGCCGCAAATGATTGGACTTGTAGCCTGCCGACGAGTAGGGCACATTTCCAGCCCACTGTTATGTGGGGCACCTACCATTGTCACTTAAATGATTGAACTCTATTGTCACTATAATGCATTGTACTCTCTAGATTGTCACTATAATGATTGCCTGGATAACCTGGATAGCTGCAGGGCCTGTGACTACTTGGAGCATCTCATTGCATCTTGCTAGTAACTAGGATTGTGATAACCCTAGTTAGTTAATGTAGAAAGCCGTAGGCAATGATTGGCCGTGATTGCTTAGATGGAGTCTAGTCCAGTATAGTATTGTCTAGAATTGATTGATTGTAAGATTGTACCAGAATAATTTAAGGATTGTCACTATAATGATTGTCACTCCAGATTGTCTTTTATAATTATCCATCATGTTTTTCTTAAATTACTGTCTCTTATTTTGTAATTATATTATTGTGCTAATTTGCTGGCTTTTGTTCTTATTTTGTGTCCTCATTTGTGGCACTTGCTCTTTCTGGGGTCTGACCCAGCTGGTTTTGTATGGCCAGATACCGGAGCAGCAGCAAAGGATCTACCTGTCTTCCAGCCCGATGGTGACCACCAGGCGTAACCAGGGCAACGAGTTGGTTTTATTTTGCTCTCCCACTCCCTTGTAAAATATTCTTTTGAGGCGTTTAGCCGCCGAGCAAGTGTTAGCTCGTTTGCAACTTTATTTACTGTCTGCCTACGGGCTGTAAGCATGATTGGCAACTCGAGGTTGATCATGTATGACTTAACTCTTGCTAGTCCTTACATTTTGTACGACTAGCTTCATGATCATCTGGATATGTAATGTTTGGGACGCCTTACAATTGTATATTTGGTGATCTGATATCTTGTGATTATTATTAGTTGGTTGAGATTGAGACAATAGGATAATTTATGACCTTAAGAGACTGTTGGCTTGTAGAAAACCCTCACATATCTAGACAGTCGTGACCGTATAGTTGAGATGTATTCTATTTCAATATACGTAGCCGGCTATGTCTGCCCCCGCTCTCCAGTATTCTGGTTCTGGGGCGTGACAATGAGCATGCCAGGGAGGCAGTTCCTGAAGGGGAGGAGACTGTTGGTAAACAGCCAGCACCAGTGGCTCCACTGAGAAGGAGCGACAGAGATCGTCGACCATCTACGAGATACTCACCAAGTGAGTATGTGCTATTGACTGACGGGGGAGAGCCTGAAAGTTTTGCAGAGGCTATGGAAGACGAACACAGGCAGGAGTGGATGGAGGCTATGCAGGAGGAGATGAGTTCCTTGCACACTAATTCCACTTATGAGCTGGTGCGGTTGCCAAAGGGCAAGAAGGCTTTGAAGAATCGATGGGTGTTTAGAGTGAAGCAGACGGATGATGCTACTCGCCCTCGATACAAAGCGAGGCTGGTAGTTAAAGGCTACGGTCAGCGGAAAGGCGTGGATTATGATGAGATCTTTTCGCCTGTCGTCAAGCATTCGTCTATTCGGATGGTGCTAGCATTAGCAGCCAGTCTCGACTTGGAGGTCGAGCAGATGTACGTGAAGACGGCATTCCTCCACGGTGATCTTGAGGAGGAGTTGTACATGGAGCAGCCAGAGGGATTCTGCGAGAAGGGAAAGTCACATTTGGTCTGCCGGTTGAGGAAGAGCTTGTATGGTCTGAAGCAGGCTCCGAGGCAGTGGTACAGAAAGTTTGAGTCGTTTATGGAAGAGCATGGCTATGCACGGACGACGTCGGACCATTGTGCATTTGTGAGGTACTTTGTCGAGGATGATTTTATCATTTTATTGCTCTATGTTGATGATATGCTATTAGTGGGTCGGAATGCCACTAGGATAGCGGAGTTGAAGCGCCAACTGGGCACGACCTTCTCTATGAAGGATTTGGGCGCAGCGAAGACTATTCTTGGGATGGAGATCAGTCGAGAGAGAGAGTCCAAGTTGCTACATTTGTTCCCAAAGAAGTACATTCACCGGATACTTCAGCGTTTCGGGATGGACGGGTCGAAGAAAGTGAGTTGCCCCCTTGCGGCTCACTTTAAGCTCACTGAGGAGCAGTGTCCATCTACCGAGGACGAAAAGGAAAATATGGAGCGGGTTCCATATGCCTCAGATGTGGGAAGCCTTATGTATGCCATGGTGTGTATGAGGCCAGATATTGCTCATGCAGTTGGTACGGTTAGTAGGTATCTTTCAAATTCTGGAAGGGTACATTGGAGTGCGGTCAAGTGGATTCTATGATATCTTCAGGGCACTGCTAGTTGGAGACTTTCCTTTGGTGGTGACGAGCCGAAGCTGGTTGGGTATACCGACGCTGATATGGCTGGAGATGTAGACACGAGGCAATCGACTTCGGGCTACGTGATGATGTTTGCGGGAGGAGCGGTGTTGTGGCAATCGTGGTTGCAGAAGTGTGTTGCTTTGTCGACGACAGAGACAGAGTACATTGCGGTGACGGAGGCTTGCAAGGAGCTGCTGTGGATGTAGAAGCTGCTGCAGGAAATGGGACTGAAGCAAGAGCAGTATACTTTGCTTTGCGACAGTCAGAGTGCAATTCACCTTGTGAAGAATCAGACGTTTCATAGCCGGTCCAAACACATCGAGACTCGGTATCATTGGATACGGGATGTGGTTGAGAAGAAGGACACGGAGCTTGAGAAGGTTCATACTGATGACAATGGAGCGGACATGCTCACGAAGATTCTACCAAGGGGGAAGTTTGAGTACTGCAGGCAGATCGTCGGGATGACGACATCCTTCCCATAGTTGTGAAGGAGAAGATTTGTTGGAGTAGGTGGGGTTCCCAACCTATGTGGAGAAGATCCCGGAGTGCGACGAGCGCCATCTGTGTGTCAGAGAAGCTCGGGGAGGTGACGAGGCCATTCGGAGACGAAGAAGAAACTCGGGAGCCATATTTTTACATTCTGGAACAGGGGAGGCAGAATTCTGCCCGAATTCTGCCCCCATACAGAATTCTGTCCGAATTCTGCTTTTTGGTTCCAGAACTGTTCTGGAGGCAGAACACAGAGTTCTGGCCGAACTCTGTGTCGTCATGACTGAAGCATTTTTTGGGTGACTTTTCACCGTTGGATCATATCTGATGGTCCAGATTTTGCTGCGGATTAGGGGAGTTAGAGGAAGGAGGCAAGTGTGCCATTACAACTTTGGGAGAGAAGACGGAGGATCGAAGGTGTTTTTTCGAAGGAGAATCGGATTCGGGTAATCTCTACTCGTCGTTCTTGTTCTTCGTAGCCTTGTAATCATTGCTCTTGCTTCCAAGTGTTGTGGGGATCCAATTTGGATCGGAAGAAGTTTGTAGAGGGTGTACTTCTTTTATTTCATTAGTGGAGGCTTCTCAGGGTTGGACTCCGATCGTCCCGTGGTTTTTCCCGCAAGGGTTTTCCACATCAAAAATTTTCTGTGTCTGCGTGGTTGTTTTGGTGTTTTGGTTTGTGCGTTGTTTGCTCGGTTCTCTCGCAGGTACTCTCTAGTTTGGGAAAAGGTTTCTGCGTTTCTTTTCCAACAGATATGGCAACCCAACTCTCCGAGTTGGCCCTGCTTGTGCTAATCCATATTTTTAACTTGTGGGATATTTAATGTACAAGGTGGACATTGTCCATGTTGTATACGATTCGTGTTCAACTAAGAACTACGACGGATATCGTCGGATAAATCTGAGAAGTATGGAAAGAATCAATACATGAATGTAGAGTTGTGTACAATCAAATGGTATCTCGTGGAGTATTGACAGTATGTCAGCATTACACTGATCTTTTGTGTGTGTGGGTCAGATCTAAGGTGCTGTATTTCGACGGTCAAGATTTCTTCTAACTTTGGTAAAGGTCGGAAAAATCTATTTAAGAATCTTGAGAGGCAATTAAGACGGTCGTCAAGAGGAAGAGGAGAGAGCTTGGTTCATTGGAGATCTCGTAAAGAGATGATTTCACATTACCTTATTGTATGTAATCTTTTTAAGGTTCTTCCGTTGATTCAATAAAATTATATTTTCCTTTTTTTCCGTGTAGTAGGTTGACCTCAACAAAACCATGTTAAATATTGCTTGTTGGCGATTTGTGTTGTTTTTGCAAATTATTCGGTTATTTTTGAAGCTTGGTCTTTCTGTGTTGCTTTCGCGTGTGAGTCCACCAATAGCTCGGAAGCTAATAATCGACTCCCACCAACAATTCCTTCTTAGGCCTCGTTTGGTTCGCGGAATCTCCGGGTTGGAAAAGGAAAGTGATTACTTTCCTATGTTTGGGTGTCCAAGGAATTGACGAGGAAAGAAAAGTGATTCCCAATGGAAGGGAAATTAGGGGGGAAAGTGATTCCATCCATCCAAGCAAGGAATCACTTTCCCACATTGAAGTATTCACTTTCCTTTCCAAATTCCTTGGCATTGCCAAACATCGGAAAGGAAAATCAATGGAAATTAAAGTTTCCCAAAGGAAAGGAAATGATGTGGAATTGATTTCCTTTCCCTTCCATTCCGCGAACCAAACGAGGCCTTACATTAATGTCATTCCTCGTTCTGCTTTCTTGCATGATTTCCACCCAGGCAAGTGTCGTTTCAGAGAGGTATTATGCCAATCAAAGCAAGTTATTAGTCGTCACCCATTGGCATCTTGCGAGCAAACAAAATTTAAATGAAGACACACAAAGAAAAGATCTCATGGTGGGCACTCATGATGCTTTAATTGATCGACTGGATGATTTCATGTTTTTTTTTCCCCCTGAGTTTTTACAAGGTTCATATGGATGAGATTGATGATTCGCAAGGCACCAGGCAAGTACCCACTGAATAAAGGTTCACAATGGATATGATATGTCCGTCAAAATTATTGCGTACTAGTGCTTCTAAGTTCTGATACAAATTGCTCTGCAAGCATGTACCATTTAATTTCGTGATTCAACAACTAACATACTCGAGAAGGCAAGAAGCGTGTACCTCATTTTTGAGAAGACAGCTCAAATCAGACTTAAATCTCGTCAAGGATCCTCTTATCGAAATGAAGACGAGCCTATTCTCAATGGCGTTCGCAACTTGGAAAAACTATAACAAAAACAATACAATTTTCTGGTCATACTTATCAAACTGGCTTAACAGAAAATGTGATAAAAAATAAGTCACAACATCATTACTCGCATGAGATCACTGGAAAATCTTATTGCTGGAGATGGATCGGATCATTAGAACGCACTAGCTGTCATAGATTTGGAACACTCATATATACATTTGATAACCAAGCAAAAGGCAAACAGTTAGGTTTTAGGTATAAGTTATAAATAAATATAACATACTGATATTTAAGTTTGGAATAAAAGAATTTGTTGTCGTTCTTGTTGTATTGACAGAGCCGGCCCTGAGTTTACTGGATAAACTTTCAAAATAGGGCCCATATAAATGGTGGCCCATATATAATAAAAAAATAAAATCCTGAAATAAAAGTAAATAAAAAAAATGTTACAACCAAGGACCTCTAGTATGCAAGTATAACCTAATAACTACTACATCACAACTATTTTGTGTTAGAAGAGAATCATGTTACATATTTGTTTTATTTTAGGTACAAGATTATTAATACACGTATGTAAAAATAAATTTTTTTGGCCCCCAAATTTCTTAGGGCCCTGGACGGTCGCCCTGGCCGCCCTGGGCCAGGGCCGGCCCTGTGTATTGATAGATCAGCATGTTCAATTTGGATTGGGAATCCAGAAAAGAGAGGGAGTTCTTAGAAATCTTGAGAATTACTCAGAAAGGAGAAATATAGGGAAATTTGAAATGCAGAACAAGATTGCAGCTTTACACACAGCCTAGAGTTGAATTGCTAGTCAAAGTGCAATTAAGCAGGCAGACAAATACAGAATATCTCAAGTTTATGTGACCTTAGAACAGAGCAGGACCAGAGGAGTTTGGGTTTAGGCTTTAGGTTGAGACGGTGAACCTACACCCAGAAGGCCACATAATGTAGGTTGAACCCTATATATGAAGTGCTCCAAACCCTTGTTAGCAATCACCCGAATAAAACTCGTATTATACGCGAATTTTTCCGTATCTTTCATAAACGTATAATACTTGCGTACTTTTGACAGATCCAAATTAGTACATAAATTTTAAGCATGCGAAATTTTAAACATGTTCTGTATAAATTATTGACAAATTTGGTACAATAAACATGTTAGGAACCTGTTTAATTAACCAAATTTGACAACATATTTAAGAATGTAAAGTTTATAACCTCAATATTTTTATTTTTCGAACATTTGACCGAATTTTTGAACGTATTTTATTTGCACTGAGTCGATTTATACTCGTACTTTTGCCGTCCCGAATTTTTTCCGTTTGCCGAATTGCTAACAAGGCTCCAAACTACGTTTACTATTTCACAAGATTTCTGTAAATTAAGGGAAGGGAAGAATTTTTAACAAATTAACTGGAGGATGAGAAGTTTCGCAAATTGTCAATACTGTTTCTACATAGTCACCATGGCTCGCTGCACACCTTCCTTTGCCGTCCATGTCTCCTACAGTTCGTTCAATACTGGTCTAGCCTGTGCTAGCCCAGGAGATGAGCAATGCAGAGGGCCGGTCCTGACTCAGGACAAGAGTCCAGACCAAAGGGCCCTAAAATAAAAATTGGTGATGCGCTTTTCTTTTTTTTGCAAAGTCATTGTTTGAAAAGTTTTGAGCCATGGCCGACCTTGATGTGGATTCTTTGGATTTATTAGTCTCATTAATGAATGATCTAAAGAGTTTGAATCAATTAGGAAAGCACATATTTATATCGCAAAAACATAGAATACTATAACAAAGGTACATATTATGTAATGTTATTTTGGATTTACCATTCCTAACATAATTACAAATGCGAACTAGTTTTGAAGATTTAGTAGAGTTACAATAACATACAATATCAACTTTTGGATCATCCGAACATCAAAAAAAAAAAAAATGGAAGGTAAAATTCATATCAAGATTGAAGATAGACAATGTGTAGGATGAAGATTAAACATACATGTTTTAGTTTTCGAATGTATTATTCTTTTAATGACTATTTGTTGTAATGCTTTATAGTTTCATCCTCCGCTTTTATTTATATTTATTTATTTTGGTTTTGAAAATTTGTGGAAGAAAAAAAAATCAATTATTCTATCAATAAAGGTGATGTCGTAAAGGTAATATTGCTTAAAAGTTCGGCAAAGTGTTCAAAAACTATGGACCTTCCTGAGTAGGGGTGAGCCTTCGGTTTCAATCGAACATAAATAGTGAAAACCGAATAAACCAAAAATCTAAAAATTCAAAACCGAAACCAGATTGAAATCAGCTATAATCGAATTCGTATCGAACCGATAATCAATTATGTTTGTTCAGTTGTGCTATCTTTATTATTTAATGGACCGGACACAAAGTTGAACTTATGATTAAATTATACTAAAATTTATAATTTTTATACATAAGTTTGTTATATTTTAAAATATTTTCTAATTTAAAATTATAATAGTTCACTGCGTTAACAAATAATAAGGTGTGGATTCTATGTACTCTTAAATTCTTTTAGGCTGAGAAAAATGGCCAAGCCTGTCAGCAAACCCGGAAGCCGCCCTCTCAGTCCATGCCCGGCCTGGCCCGACCCAACTCAACCCGGCTACAGTTCCAAGCTGGGTCCAACACGGTCTAGAATGGACCACTGTCTTCCTATACGAAGATTTCTTTACTTTGTTTAGTCGGCCGGAGAAGCCCACAGGCCGTCCCGTGACACGAAGGGCCGGTCGGATCCAAGCAACTGACCTTCTGCACTTTAGGAAAAATAAAGTAATTTCAATAATAAGTAATACAATTATACTATTTGTCTCCCAAAAAATTTGTATGATATCATTTTCCATCAATGGTTGATGACATAACAACTGACGTGTCAATTTTTAACCCAAAATATTAATTACTCAATTTTTTAATGTTTGTTAATGTTAATTTTAATTTTAACGTTAAAGTTAATGTTAATTTTAATATTATACTAAAATTAGTTTTATTTTTAATTTTAGTGTTAATGTTAATGTTAATATTAATATTAATATTAAAGTTAAAGTTAATATTACTAATGTTAATTTTAATACAGAAATTTTAATGTAGGGTGCTGATATTTGAAGAAATTGACCGGAGAGTAACATGTTTTGAAAATTTATTAAAAGATGTCCATTCCGTCAAACTGTCTGGCAGAAATTGGACGAGTCCAATTACGAACTGGCTGAATTTGTGCAGGGGGTGGTTCCGCCGGACTGGCTGAATTTTCCATAGCTTTATGCTGATAATTGAAGCATCCATGTCATGCCATAAAAAGGTGTTTTGCTTTACTTTTTTCTTCTTGAAATGCCCATAATGACCTAATATGTGACGCATGCACATTTATTTACGTAAGTTCGATCCCCTCTCCTGCGTAAATTCAGCCAATCCGTCTAGCAGAATGGACATCTTCCAATAATTTTTTAAAATGTTACTCTTCGGCCAATTTTTTCAAATATCAGATCCTTACAATTTTTTTTTCTAATTTTAATACTAATAATAATTTTAATATTAATGTTCATGTTAATTTTAATATTAATTTTAAAATTAAATTTTGTCTCATGTTAGCTGTCATATTATATGTCAAGCTAACATTATCTAATTTTATTTTTTCGGGAGACAAATAATATTTTCGTAAGTAATATAATTATATGGAAAATAGAAAATAACGAAAAATCGGCCGAGGGGGCGGGTCTGTTCCGATAGGCTATCCGTCTGTTAGCAACTTTTACTACTCTACTAACGGAACCAGTATGTCTGTTCACACACACAACTCTCTCTTTCAGTTTGTGTAAAATGAAAATCTTATCTATACTTACTTGCTAAGGTTTCCATTTCCCATAGTCCACCACAGCAAAGCAAAGCAAAGCATTATCAATGAAAGAGATGAGAAGCATATTATAGCACTCGGAGAGAAGAGAAAGCGAAGCGAGATGCTTACCGGAAAGGGAAAGTCCAGGTGGAAGTCCAAGCTCTCCTTCCACCACCGCTCCTCCTCCACCACCTCTTCTTCCATCTCCTCCGCCACAAAGATCGTCGAGCCGCCGCCGGCCGAGTTCCTCTGCCCCATCTCCTCCTCCCTCATGGCCGACCCCGTCATCCTCCCCACCGGCCACTCCTTGGACCGCCCCTCCCTCGAGGCCTGCCGCGAACTCTCCTTCTCCCCTCCTTCCCTCGACCTCTCCTTCGACGACTTCTTCTTCATCCCCAACGTCGCGCTCAAGTCCGCCATCGTCGGCTGGTGCGACCGCTCCGGCCTCCCCCGCCCAGTCCCGCTCTCCTCCGCCTCCGCCCGCGACATCGTCCGCACCCTCATGGCCGCGGAGTCCTCCTCCTCCGCTGAAGATTCTTCCAAATCCAAACCGTCCTCCACTTCCTCGTCTTCCTCCATAACATCCGACGAAACCCTAACCCCAAAATCCCCCAAGTTCAAGACCATCGCGCCAGACGTCGTCGTCGACGCCGCAGATCCCTTGGAGGAGGAGATGCTGGAGAGGCTCAAAGACCCTCAGATCTCCGTCAGGGAATCGGCGCTGGCCGAGCTCCGGCAGCTCGCCAGGGAGAGCAGCGAGAAGCGGAGCTCGCTGTGCACGCAGAGGCTGCTCTCGGCACTCATCCCCTTCCTCCTCTCCCGCACCCCCGAGCTACAGATCAACGCCGCCGCGTCCCTCGTCAACCTCTCCATCGACCCCCACAACAAGGTCGGGATCGTCCGCTCCGGCGCCGTCCCCACCCTCGTCGAAGCCCTCAAGTCGGGGCACCCGGAGGCCCGGGACCACGCCGCGGGGGCCGTGTTCAGCCTCGCGATCGAGGAGGACAACCGCCTCGCCATCGGCGTGCTCGGCGCGATCCCCCCGCTCGTCCACCTGTTCTACCAGGACTCGGCGGCCTACCGGGCCCGGAAGGAGGCAGGGATGGCGCTGTACCATTTGACTCTCGCGGCGAACAACACGGCGAAGCTGGCGAAGACGTCGGGCGCGGCGAGGGCGATCGTGCGCGTGGCGAGCGAGAGGGGGGGAGAGGAGGCGGCAGGGCTGCGGAGGATTGCGATGATGGTTATGGGGAACATGGCGGGGAGGGCGGAGGGGAGGGTGGGGCTGATGGACGCGGGGGCGGTGGGGGCGGTTGTGGGGTTGGTGAGGGAAGGGGCCGGGAGGGAGGAGGAGCAGTGCATTGGAGTTCTGTATGGATTAAGCCGCGGGAGCTTGCGGTTCCGTGCGCTCGCGAGGGCGGCAGGGGCCGAGGAGGTGCTCGACGCGGTGCTGAAGGCCGCAGCAGCCGCCACGGCTGCGCCAGGGAAGGGGGAGATTGCGAAGGAGATGGTGAGGAAGATTCTGAGGGTCGTGAGAGGGGAAGAGGACGGGGGAGCTGCGGCAGCTGCAGCGGTGCTCGGAGACGAGGACGAGGATGATGGAGGTAGTGTCGTGTCGGATGGGTTGGTGTCGTTTCGGAGGAGGTATCATGATTTCGGGTCCGGTAAGGGCTATTCCACTGGCTTTTGAATTTAATTTAATTTCTAAAGTTATTGGAATCGTCTTGTGGTTGCTGTGGGCTTGTATAGGGATTTTAAGTTTTATGTGGTTGTGTTCTTCTTTGTTTGCGAAATGAAGAAGAATAAAAATTGAAGTGAGATGGTCCTTGCTCGTTTTCATAAGTGATTGTTGCAAGTGAGATTCTGTATTAATTTTAGATTTTATGTTTGTTTATGTATGGTGCTCTTGTTTTCATAGTTAGATGTGTAATGTAATTTTTTTTTTTCGGTTCTCTGTGGGACCATGATCTGGATTAGACTAGCTAGCGATCTTCGTACTGTTGTCTAGCAATCTTTGTACAAAATTAGAATTAGGTATAAATGAGTTATGAATTTGTACAAAATTAGGTATAAATGAGGTATGAGTGAGTTTCTAATGAGTTATGATTTCTCCGATTGGGATGGGGGATTTGGGGATGTGAGGCCTCAGCGATTGGAGGTAGATGTAGTTGTGAGGCCTCGCCGAATGAGAGAGGGACTACAGCTAAATTAGGTTAAGATGAGTTTGGAGTGAGTCTTACTTCGGCGATTGAGTTGCTGCTAACGTTGTTAGTCAGAAGGCGTCTTTTATCCTTCTTTTTTCGGATATGAATAAGAACACATTTTCGACATTCAAGAACATCCTCTTGTTACTCTAATTACATGTTTTACTACCATCTAGCTGTCAATCCAGTTGAAGAATTTTGATCCATAATGTAAGTTATCTCACAATGTCTCATAATTACTAATGCAAAAAAAAGAGAGGTATAAACTAAGAATCGGTTATAAGAAATTGTCAATAGCTCGTCCAATTCTTCTATTTGTACTGACATTACCGGAACATTAGTCTGAATTTTGCTTCATTTGCAAAAAGATTTTTTGTCGCGCATATATCTAATCGGGATTTGATTTTGTAGGAACTTTGTAGTTGGATGTTTTGAAACATCTGGATATGCAGGGTATTCCCATTTCGGAACACTTGCTGGCCCCTCCGGATGTCCTCTCGACTACTACTGGGCCAGAGAGCTCGGACCGAAAAGTTGGCTTTTTGTCAAGGGTTTCTGTTAAACAAAGACGAAAGAAGAAATTCGAACATTTTCAATGTTCCATTTTTTGGAACGTGTGCAAGTTACATTTTTTTTTTCTGGGTTTTGTTAACATGTGTCGGACACATGTTAAGGATAATTAATACATAGCATTTATTTTAAAATTTGTTATCGATATCTAATAAATATTTAAAAAAATAATTTTTTGTATTGGAAAATGTTATTAAGATACAATAAAATAATTTTTCTATGCAAAAAGTTTTTGCATTGATTCTTGATCACATTTTTCAAAGAAAAAAAATAGTTCTTTTTTAATGTTTGTTAAGTTTTGATAACAATTTTTTTTAAATTTTTTTTTATATATTAATTATGTTTAACATGTGCCTTAAGGACACATGTTAACAAAATTCTATTTTTATTTAATTTTAGTTGGGTACAAGCAAATGCTTAGTCTTATTTCACTTCCTCGTGAAACTGTATTGGAACTCTACCGCAAAACAAAGCATCATCTACTATAGTATGGTTTACAATTACATAGCATCAAATGTCATATAGCATTATTTATGTCTTAGTAACAGCACATGGTCCATATCAGTATTTTAAATGGCGTCCGTCTAGACCGTTTAGAGTCTATACGGCATTTAGGCGGTAGACGGTCTCTTTCCGCACCGCTTTTCGATAGGCGGAGGATTAGGCGGCCAAAAGAGGTTGACGGTATAGACGGAGGTGAAGCGACGTAGGCGTAGCAATACCTAACAAGATATTTTGGCAAAAAAATTTGTAAACATTATAGGCCTATGGATTACTTTTACAAAACTAAAATTTTATAAATCTTCGTTCTACAATTTACTTATGCATGGTACACTTTTAAAATATATACAAATTATGCAAAAAAAATTTGTGATAAAATAATAAAAATATATTCAAAATATATCGACCGTCTACATAGTGTTTAGATAGTTGGTGGATTTTCTCCGCTGCGCACGCCGCTATCGTCGTTTCAATACATACTCCCTTGGGAATATTGTTGCAAGTGGAGATTCATTCAACATTGTAGAACTAAACCCTTTCATTTGTTTGTCTCTATTGAAATTTAGAACTGTCAGCGACGTCATCACAGCAGTGATGCCACCAGATATTCTGGCTTGAACCATGCATTGAGACCAAGTCAAAGATATTGCCACACAGTGATGTCGGCATGAAATGGTCACAACCACCCACTGACATGGGATCTTGGCATTTTGTAGCAACTGTATCGATTGCACTGTAGCTATCATTGTAGTCTGTTAGCTGACCGAATGATCGATTGACTCTCTTACCTGAGTCTTCTTGTTGGCAACTTGGATCAGTTTAGGAAGAGAAAGTATAATACATCGGATTGAACGTATTTGCTTATTGAATTTTTTTTTAAAAAATCAATAAATATATCAGTCGGTAAATATGCTAAGTGTTAATGCCGGGGCACAATTTTTTTTTTCCGATGAAAAACTGAAAATATGAAACTATTGTAAGAACAATGTTCCAACGCAATGCTTCTAGGAAGGTTGCACAAGTATAATGAAGATCTAAGAATATCTCGTTATTATATTACGAGAATCTAAAAAAATTTCGTAATCCATAGCAGCATATGATATACGAGAATCTAAGAAGATTTCGTAATCACATCAGCGAAAAAAATGACAGACGAAAGATGGAAAATGGCCTGCTGGAGTGAATGATCACCTTTACTCAAAGCTATATTCGCCCCACACGAATAGCTTCCAGGAACCAGCAAGTTCGTCGGAGAACTTTGGAACACTTCTGCTCTTCTGACTCCTCGGATCGTACACGGACTCCCGTGCAAAAGCAACGCTGTTGCAAAGCTTCTCTTCTCTCTCACAGACTCTGTTCACTTGTGTTAAGAAACACGTGTAAACTTTCGTAACTCTCTGAATATGTTCTGTATTGTCTATATGCCTGTGAGAGAGCGGCGACCTTATGTAGGTCCGAGTAGCAACTGTCCGGTTAGCACAACATTCGGGACGTGGTAATAACCAGTCCGAAAGTGCAGTAACCGCTCAGATCATGCACAGGCAAGATCTGATGCAAGTTGCGCCACTCTAGCAACCCGCGCGCCTTGCACCTTGCGCACAGAGCCACTTGCGCCACACTGCGCCACACGCCTTGCACGCCTTGCACACCTTGCGCCACACGCACAACGCGCACATTGCGCCACTTGCGCAACCTGGGCGCAACATGGCGCAATCTGTGTGCAACCTACGCGCAACCTGGCGCAACATGTGCGCAGCCTGCGCGCAACCTGTGCGCAGCCTGCGCGCAACCTGTGCGCAGCCTGCGCGCAACCTGGCGCAACCTGTGCGCAACTTGTGCGCAACCTGGCTCGCAACTTGGCCGTGCAAGTGGCTCGCGCAACGAACGCAACTAAAGCGCACTATGCGCCTAGCGACGATGCTGACGTGCTAAGTGCAAAGTGTGTAAGCCCTCTGGATTTTTAGGGTTATTTTAAATTTTTCTAATGATTTATTTTCGATAAATATTTTTATTATAATTAGTTTTGATAATTAAGTATACTATTTGTGACTCTGATTTTTGGAGCGCAAGAGATGTCAACCCCTCGAAACGCTCTTTATGATTTCTGTTCTAGACATTTATCTTCGTGTTGATATATCACGTCCCACCCAAACTTGTTCCCTTGTGCTCTATTTGTATCGCAGAACTTTCGGGTCAAATTAGACCATTTGAATTATTATTAAACTTCCACTTTTATTTTTGATCATTATATGCATGTTGTCGTGACTTTTAAATTAGGAGCACAAGACTAGTCATTTTTTTCAAACCAACTTGTCATGCATGATCTACTCGAGACGCTCTACACCCATGAGCTTCGTGTCCCCCTCAGACACACTCTCTTGTGCTTCATTATTATCGCACAACTTTTTGGGCATTTGACCCAATCTCGATTTATCCCACTGAGTCACATTTACTTCCAACTTAATTTTCGGACCCGACATCGGTCCAATCTGCTCGACCCAGTATATAGTACTGGCCTGTTTTGAGCCTACTATGCACGTGCCACTTGCGTGCCACCAAGTTGATCTCCCTTGTGTTCCCATTTCATCCGTGATTTTAATTGGTTTAAATTTATTTTTTTAATTAAATTATAGTCCAAACTCGACCAAACTTGATCCAACACCCAACCAAGTTTGGTGTGACCCATATCATGACTGTCCATACACCCGACTGGTATATTTCTCCTTTATCCCTACTCACAAATATTTCTTATATATATATATATATATATATATATATATATATATATATATATATATATATATATATATATATATATACATATACATATCTCTCTCTATCTCTCTACTAACACATTAATACCATCACCATCACTCACCATACTCTTCCTCTCTTCTCTCTCCTACACCCCCTACAGCCGAACAACACTCCCCCCTCTCTCTACACATCACCATCATCTCTCTCTCTTCCTATAAATTAAACAAATACTCCCATCCCCATCACCATCACTCTCTCTCTCTCTTCCTATACTATAAACACACACCATCACCACCACCATACTCTCTCTCACCCCACTCTCTCCCCTCACCCGACCAAGAGAGCACCCCCTCTTCCTACAGCAGCACCCTCACCTTCATCATCATTTTCTTCACCAACACCATCATCTACATCATCCTCACCAACACCATCATCTACCACCACCATTACCATCATCTACCACCACCACCACCGTGAACAACACGACCACCATCAACCACCACGCACCACCACCACCCTCACGTTCTCTTCCTCTTCTCTTCCTCCTCCCTAGGGCTATGCCGGCCAGCCGCTCGAGCAGCAGCTGTAGGCGCAACAGCACGAGCAGCAGCAGTGCGAGCTGCAGCAGCCTCACGACGGCGGCGCCAGCGGCCACGCGTCGTCGCAACCCCCCTCCTCGGGCCGCCCGTCGTCGGGCCACCCTCGTCGTGCGTCGTCGGCGCAGGCACGGCCGCTCGAGACAGCAAGCAGATGCAGTAGCCGCAGCAGCACGCGGGCGCAAGGGCAGCAGCTCTGGCGGCCGCACAGCGGCGCCAGCGGCCACGCGCCGCCGCACACCCCTCCCCATGGCCGGGCGCCCCTCCGACGAACCCAACGAACCCAACGAACCACCCCGGCAGCGGCCAGTGCGACAGAAAGTCGATTTCGACATTTACGTCGAAATTCCGTCGTGACACGCATGGGTTCAAGCCAGAACTCGCGTTTCAGAACGTCGACTTCGTGCGTATTTTTTGAGCAATCCGACCGTTGGATCGCCGCGTTCCTTCCTCCGTTACAATCTCGATATAGAGCTCTGTCTCCCCCTAAAGTTTCAGCCGTTAATTCTTCCATTTGATATGTCAAAATTGGCTGCCAAGTTGCCAGAATAATTGTGTTCGTTTTTGGACAGTTTGTGGAGCCAACTTCGTCGGCTCGTATCTCCATCATCGCAGCTCCGTTCGACGTGCCACCAGTTCCTGTGCACAGCTGGTATCCCTCTTCCTGTCCCTTAAGTTTTGTTTCATTGTGAGCATGTTTGATTGATTGAATTCGACGCCGAAGTTGGCCGTCCGAATTCGTAATTTCCAACTTGTTAAATTCTAATTTTGAACCCGGAACTTCAGATTTCAATTCTGACACCACCAGTAGACTCGTGGCGTCGTTCTGGCACAAATTCATATAAACTTTGCTTTATTTGGACGACGTGGGCCCTGGAACGCATTTCGGTGCAATGTGGGCCCCACTGTCCGAGTCAACGGATTATTTTGAGATCGGCTCATCGGAATCCACTTCTGGACATACCGTTGGGTTTGTATCGTCATTCTAGACTCGTTGACGTATACTTTGCTAGATTTAGTGAACTTGGACTCCGGCACGCATTTCTGTGTAAACCGGATTTCTACTGTCCAGGTCAGCGGACCACTTTGAGATCGGCTTACCGGAATCCACTTCTGAATATACCGTTGGATTTGTATCGTCATTTTGGACTCGTAGACATATAGTTTGCTAGATTTTGTTGACCTTGATCTCGACATATTTTTCGATGCAAGGTAGGTCCAACGGTGGACCGCATCTTGATCCGAATGACCATTTTGCCCCTGTGTTCAGAATTGGACTTATGGATAGTTTATCCTAGCTATTTTACTTATTCTGGGAACGTTGGTGATGAATATTTCAGCATCTGACGACGTTCATGGAGACTCCTATGTTGCTACCTTTCTTGGACTTGACGATTTGTCTGCAGGACATCATCGGCCTACTGCTTTACCGCAGGCAAGATACCTTGTCATTCTTTTACTGTTTATATTACTCATATCTATCCTTGTGCTGTTAGTTGATGATACTGGTTGTGTGTATCCAAGAATGACTTGGGTGTTACCGATGATGGCATCGATGTTATGGGTGCGTGCGTGTGTGACTTAGAGTTAGTAGACATACCCGACATGGTGAAGTTATCCCGGATAACTTAATGACTTGACACGAGACATCACACGGCACCTTGAGTGAGAGTCATTGTGTTGGCACGAACTTCCGTATTCGACTGATCATCGGTGCAAGCGGTTCGTGTGACGGTACATATAGAGTTAGATGGTGTCTAGATTAGAGACTCACATTGAGATATGGATTGTCTGAGTCGTGGATACAACTTGTACATTTTCTGGGACGGGGAAGACAACCAGCAGGCGTATGAGACAGACAGTTACATTATTAGATTTTGTTAGCCTCATGGTGGCCTGTTGATTGGCGTGGGCCCTTACTAGTAGGAACATCTCCGGCAGCGGCCACTAGCTGCGCGCTAGGTTCGGCTGGAAGGATGCTAGTATTGAGCTAATCGACTCGTGATCCGACGCTTGGCCCGTGTTCCGACGCAAATCCTTCGGCTCGTGATCCGACGTCGGCCCGTGCTTCGACGAAATTATTATTCACCTACCCATACGTTCCAAAGTTGTCTTCAACATGCATCCACATAGACTGGTTAGTTCGTATACCCATGTCGGACCGTACTATGGGACAATATCTTATCATGGACTGGTATACCATCCTTTAACCAGGAGTGGTCAGAGTTATGGTTGCTGATTGATGACTGGATATTGGACCACGTTATGACTCAGGTTGATCATTATATTCAGTTTACATTATGGCATGTATCTCTGTATCTTGTTACGTCCCTTTGAGGACCTGGTGATCTCTCCAGGTATTCGCTGAGCGGTTAGTACAGAGTAGCTGGCAGGTGCTGCATGATGCACCGAGGTCTCAGGTATATATTTATATTATGTTCTGGCATATTCCATTTATTCTTTCCAGCTTATATATTTATATTATGTTCTGCCAGTAATATACATCATGCAGAATGAGCCCCAGTAATATACAAAGTGCGCCAACAAAATGCTATATTACGCCTCATGAGCCCATGAGTCCGAGTCCGAGTCGCTAAGCCCCTACGGGGCTTAGCTCCCATGAAAATAAATTTTCCAAGAGCAAAAAGCATGAATGCTTTCAATTATTGATTTAGCCTTTTTCCATTAGAAAATTAACCCCACATGGCACATGGTACACACATGTGCACCTCCACACCACATGTGCATCTCTAAACTAGCATAGATAATATATAGAGATATAACTCCTTTGGCCTAGCCGATGTGGGACTAAAATTCACAATGAAAGGCCAAATCCCAACAATCCCCCATATATCTCTATATATGGGTATAAGTGTTTCCCATAATAACTGTTCATCATGCATTAGGAGAGATATCGCTGACGATTTGAATCTTTCTGCATGGGTCAAACAACAGACTATAATACAAGAATGGACTAAGCCTTGAATTCTGCATCATAGCTGAAATTCTTCCCACTCACATAATGTAGTTACATGTGCTTATGGCTACACATTAAAGGCCCTGTGCCAGCCTGGTTTCAGTGTATAATTTTAGACGTCTACAAGTTTACCCTCAAGAGATGGCCTGATATCTCTTTGTCCATACACTATAGGTGAGTTCATTATAAAGAGACATGGCATGAAGTGCTTTGCACTTTCCTTGTTGTGCTACGCCGCTATGACATGGCTTAAAGCCGAGGCCTTACCCCGTACCGGGAACCTCATCGTAATGTCATACTACTGTAGCATGAGGCAACTGCCTCTTTGTAGTGCCAAACTACCCAGCATGAAGTCTTAGGCTCCCTTGCGGTGTTACGCCGCAACGACATGGCTTGCAAGGCCGAGACTTTATCCCTAACCGGGTACCTCATCGTGGTGTCGTGCCACTGTAGCATGGAGTTTCACTCCTTGTAGTGTTGTTCTACCGTGCTTTCTGTAAAGCACACCAGGCATTCACTCTACCTAAGAACTCATTAAGGTATTTAAGCCAACCTTCCCACAGGATCCGTTTTTCGTAGAAAATAATAGTAGTCAACAGTGGTTATAGGTCTGTAACCTCTCCATGCCCAATAGAACATGTACCCACCGTTCCTGATATTCTTCCGATTAGTGGTCCTCCCTTGAACCAAAAGCTAGATGCCGAGTAGATTTCTCTTTGAACTATTAGTATAAAACTTTATGGTAGAAATACAATAATACAATATCATAATGCCTTCAAGCCTATTTTACAAGCTGTGTCATCGACCAGCTGGCGCTTGAGACCCTTGGTGAACGGATCCGCCAGGTTCTCCTGACTCTGAACATCAATCACTGTAATAACACCTCTTTTGATAAGATAGTGTACTGCCCTGTGCTTCAACTGCACAGTCCTCTTCTTTCCGTTGAAGAGGTCATTTGATGCCATCGCCGCAGTCGCCTGGTTGTCGCAGTATATCGGTATTGTCGGTATTTGCGCCCCAACCACTGGAAGTTCATACATGAGCTCCCGAAGCCATTCTGCTTCCTCGGCTACGGTATCAAGTGCAAAGAACTCAGATTCCATGGATGACCGCGAGAGCATAGTCTGCTTCTTCGACTTCCACGATATAGCAGCTCCACCAATTGTGAAAATGAATCCACCTGTGGACCTCTCGCTCTTCACCTCTGAGCACTAGCTGGCATTACTGAAATATTCTACTACCGGCGGATCTCCGCTGTAGAACAGTACATATGTATGAGTCTTCTTGAGATATCTCATAACCCGTTTCACAGCTTTCCAGTGTTCAACACCTGGGTTTCTCGTGAAACGACTCAGCATTCACACGACAAAAGCTATGTCTGGCCTTGTGGCAGTAGTAGCATACATCAAACTTCCGATTAAGCTTGCATACTCCAGCTGTCTGACGCTTTCTCCTGAATTAGGCTTCAGCTTCAGATCACACCTGTACGGCGTATCGATCCCTGGAAGATCTCGATACCCATAACGAGTGATCATTTTTTCAATATAATGAGACTGTGACAGCGCTAGTCCAGTGTCTGTCCGAATGATCTTGATCCCTAAGATCACATCAGCTTCTCCCAAGTCCTTCATACTGAACTTGCTCGAGATGAATTTTTTTGTCTCTGTGACACGGCTCATATCCGTACCTAGGATAAGCATGTCATCAACGTACAGACAAAAGATCACACCTCTTCCATCAGCGAACTTTGTGTAAACACACTTGTCCGTCTCGCTGACCATGTAGCCATTTGACCTTATAACTTTGTCGAATTTCTCATGCCACATCTTGGGAACCTGTTTAAGACCATACAAAGATTTTACTAACTTGCAAACTTTGTCTTCAAGACCCTTGACGACAAATCCCTCTGACTGTTGTATGTATATATCTTCGGTCAGCTCGCCATTTAGGAAAGCCGTTTTCACATCCATCTGATGTATCACCATCTTATGTATTGCTGCGAAAGCAATCAACATTCTGATGGTGGTCATCCGGGCTACTGGAGCATACATGTCAAAGTAGTCAATCCCCTGCTTCTGAGAAAATCCCTTGGCTACCAACCTAGCCTTGAACTTGTCAATAGTTCCGTCTGCTTTTATCTTCTTTTTGAAGATCCATTTGCATCCGATGGATTTCGCTCCTTCAGGAAGATCAACCAACACCCAAGTGTTATTTGAGATGATAGAGTCAATTTCATTGTCAATCGTCTCCTTCCAAAAAATCGCGTCTCTGGTTTTTATCGCCTCATCATAGGTAAGCGGATCTGCTTCCACATTATAGGTGACAAAGTCACTTCCGAAGTCCTTCGGCCTCCTCATACGCTTAGCTGACGTCTCAGCTTCTTCTGATTCAATCGTTGTTTTAACATTTTCTTGGACCACATCTTCATTGAAGACTTCAGTTTTCTGCGCACCCTCATTGTTCTCCGGTACATCCGCAAGAACAATATTCTTGTGCCTTGCAAATTTGTTTTCAAAATATTCTTCGTCGCGAGATTCAATGATATGATTTGAGTCAATATCAAGAAATCTCTGAGCATCACTCTTCTCGGCATACCCCAAGAAGATCGTCTTAGTAGTCCTTGTCCCAAGCTTCTGAATCTTTAGATCTGGAAGCTTGACATATGCCAGACACCCCCACACTCGAATGACATTCAAATTAGGTCTGACCTTGAACCAGAGTTTATGAGGAGTAACGTCAGAAGTTGCATGAGGCACTCTATTTAAAATAAAAGTGGCCGTCAATGCAGCTTCTCCCCAGTAGCACTTAGAAAGACCCGCAGTCAACAACATTGAGTTAATCATTTCTATTAACGTTCTGTTCTTTCTCTCTGCTACTCCATTTGATTGAAGAGAGTACGGAGCCGTAGTCTCATTGACAATTCTATGTTCTTTGCAGAATGATGCGAATTCATGAGACCTGTACTCCCTACCTCGATCACTTCTTATTCTTTTGAGTTATTGTCCAGTCTGCCGCTCAGCTTCAGCTCTGAACTCCTTGAACTTCTCGAATGCTTCGTCTTTAGCCTTCAGCAAGTAGACGAACGCATACTTTGAGAAGTCATCGATAAAGGTTATAAAATACTTCATCCCGGCCTTTGTAGAGAACTATTTGAAGTCACAGATATCGGAGTGTACTAACTTCAGAAGATCTGTACTTCGATTAACCCGGAGAAAGGGTTTTCTTGTGATCTTCGTTTGAGCACAAACTTCACATTTCTCCACCTTATCCCCACACTTGGAGATAAGTCCTAGACTAGACATTCTGTTTATTCGTTTACAATGAACATGTCCTAGCCTATTATGCTACAACTCAAAAGTATAAGCTGAAGGAGTGATTGCATTAATTACATTAATTACATTGGACTGATTTACAAGATAAATTTTGCGGTATAAAAAGCTTTCCTGAAATAGGTTCCCTTAATAGAGATCACCATCTGGCCAGCATTGATGTCCATCCTGAGACCTGCATTGCAGAGTAGGCCTCCTGAGATCAGGTTCTTGGCGATAGCAGGTACGTGCTTTACGCTTTGAAGCGTCAGAGACTTGCCAGAATTCAGCTTCAATACTACCGTCCCGATCCCGAGCACTTCAGCTTGTGCCTGGTTCGCCATCATAACCACTTCAGAAGTAGGTGTGTAGGTGGTGAACCACTCCTTACTGGAGCAGACATGGCAGGAGGCTCCAGTGTCTACCCACCAGTCAGAGTCAGTCCCTACCGCATCAACCCGCTCAATCATAGCAACAACGCCAGTGATCATAGATACCTTGCTAGGCTCTCCTTGCTCTGATTGCTTGGTCTTTGCTTTGCATTCACTTTTGAAATGGCCCTTCTTGCCACACTTAAAACAAGGCATCTGAGACCTCCTTCTTGCTGTAGGAAGCCGTCTGCTTTTCCCTTGGTACGTACCATATTGGCATTAGCCAATTGTTTGGACAGTGCGTCCAACTTAAGTTGAGCCCGATCTGGTACTCAACATAGATTTCCTGTAAGAGATCTTCAAGACTGATCTCAAGCTTCTTCCTATGCATGTTTGCATAAAACTTACTCCACCCAGCGGGAAGCTTTGAGACAATCCCTCCAACAACAAACTTGTCGGGGAGGGGCATCGCCTCGTCTTCTAACTTCTGTCGCAGCTTCAGAAATTCTTTTACCTGCTGCAACATGGACGTCTCGTCCTCAAAGAGCCATTTGTGATATTTTTCAACCACAAATATATTGCTCCTGTTCTTGTCTTCTTCGTACAGTTTCTCCAGAGACTCCCATATGTCTCTGGCAATAGGTTTCTTACTGTAGGATTCTGCTAGGGAATCCTCCATAGCATTCAGGATAAGCAGCCTGCAAATGCTATTCTCCCTTCTCCACTTGGCCTGAAGTTTAGTAGCCGCAGCAATTGCAGCAGCAGACCTAGTATCTGGAACAGTAGGTTCCTCTTCAAGAAGCACGTGATCAACGTCTCTGAGTTGAAGAGTGAGATAAACCTTCCTCTTTCAGACTTGATAATGCTCTCCATCAAACTTTTCTAACTTACTGTCACGCCCCAGAACCAGAATACTGGAGAGCGGGGGAATGACTCAGCCAGCTACGTATTACGGGTAGAGGAATACCATATAATACGATCAATGCTGTCTAATAAGACGAGGGGGTGCATACTACATAAAAGTCACACTATGGTCACTTCACATCTATTGTCTCAATCATTCAAACACGAAATAGAAATAGAGAACATGTAAGATAAAGCAGTAAGGCGTCCCAAACGCTCAGTCAAAATGTTCTTGATATCTGGCTTTATAAAACATAGCCAGATGACGAAGCAAGGTATACACAATTGTTTATCAGCTGCGACTTAGTTACAATTACGTAAAAGTAAGTACACGACGATCCGACTACCATGTCGGTGCTAAACGACAAAATATAAAGTAAGTAGCAAAACGATCGGGGAAGTAAGGAACCCACTCGAGTCCTCATGCGATTATTCCTCTAGTATTGATCATCTTGGAGGTGAAAGTAAGCTGAGTCCTCGGGAACCGGCTCTAAATCTGGCCATGCAAAACCAGAGAGGTTAGACCTCTAATAGCAAGTACCGCAAGGAAGCACGATATGAGGAATTTAAACCAGTAAATAAGAGAATATAATAATAGATCTCTGCTTGCTACTGGGATTCACATAACGTCACGACACTTCGAACCAACCACCCAACCAAACAAGGACAGAAGTTGGTCCGTCATGTCTCGACACTCTGATCATCTCAGTTAGTCAACAGAGTAGGTACAGTACACAACCAAATCAATTTAAACGGCCATGCAACTACTACGGCTTGCTATTGTGGGTTCCAAGTTATCTTGGAATTATGCGATAAAGAATTCCTCAGTTCTTACTATGTACAAGCAAGGCTAGTCTACCCAATCAATCAATTGCGCCAATCATGAATTAGACGAGTCCCAGCGGGTCGTCCGTCATCAATATACAATAAATAATATAAGCAGATACCGCTCCCTGCCCGTGTGACAGATTTATAGTATCTGTGGAAACCAGCCGGCCTGTCGGACACTAATAGTCCCAAAGAGGGCTGCCATATAAGAACTCGGGAATCCATTCTCTCCATGCAATCATTATTTTATTTAACTTAGTAGCCTCTATGTTAAGTGAAATACCATGCCGTGGATCATGGTCATTCAGAATGAGTACTTCCGTACAAAGTACGATATGCCCAACTCTACAATGATACCTGTGCGGTTAGGTTGTAGGTCTTACATAGCGTAATGCAACAATTAAAACTAACCACGGAATAAATCATGTCTTGACCATAAATAAATTGAAGCATGCATATGCCTGTATGCCAATATTCGGGATCGGCCAATCGATTACAATAGTTCATAATTAATATGAACGTGTCTCATTCATTCAATTCAATAAGACGACTAGCCAGTCTCTTAGTTCCAACTAGGAACGCATGATCAATTATTAGTCAAGGTCATAATCAATATCAATCAATGTCAATTCGGGACAAGAATCAGTCAAAAGGCATCATGGGCTAGAGTTCATGCGGCCAAAAAATTATAGAAGTTCATGCGGCGGAGAATGCATATGTGGTCAGGATCTCATACGGCCAGGAAGTGCCATACGGCCACAGAAAACAGCAGTCAACAGCATGCGACCACGAAAAACAGCATACGCCAGGACAACATGTGCCAGGACAGTATGCGTCAGCAAACAGCATGCGCCATCAAACAGCATGCGCCAGAAAACAGCATATGCCAGGACAGCATGCGCCAAGAAACAATATGTGCCAGGAAACAGCATGCGCCAGGACAGCATGCGCCAAGAAACAGTATGTGCCAGGAAACAGCATGCGCTAGGAAACATCATGCGCCAGAAAATAGCATACGCCAGGACAGCATGCGCCAAGAAACAGCATGTGCCAGAAAACGGCATGCGCCAGAAAACAGCATGCGCTAGGAAATAGCATGTCCCATGATAGCATGCGCCATAACAGCATGCACCAGCAAACAGCAGTCAACAGCTTTTTGCCAGCAAACAACATGCGTAAGAAAATAGCATGTGCCAGGACAGCATACGCCAGCAAACAGCATGCGCCAGCAAACAGCAAGTAACAACTTTTTGCCAGCAAACAGCAGGCAACAGCTTTTTGCAAGCAAACAGCATGCGCCAGGAAACGGCATACGTCAGGACAGCATACGCCAACAAACAGCAGGTAACAGCTTTTTGCCAACAAACACCATGTGCCAGGAAACAGCATGCACTAGAAAACAGCATGCACTGCTCATCTTTTCCAACCAGCCTCCAATGGCCATGAAAACCCATGAACCAAAAGACCATAAATCACTCAAAATAAGTCGAAATCAGGACTTCCAAGGGTCTAAATTGGGTAGAATCAAATTCCCTACAACATGGAATCATCAAAACTTGACAAATAACAAAGTTACTACATCAAAACCTAAAAATTCTAAAAATATATTAAACTTAGATCTATATGAAATGAGCCATGGGAATTAAAAATGCTAAGTACTAAAGTATCTAAGAATCTTGAGAGGAAGACAATAGAACAACAAAATTGGAAATCCATCAAGAAGCAAGTTGGCACTTGCCTATGCGGCTGGGTAGGTGGGGAGAATTATGGAGGATGAAGAAGAAGAAGAGTAATAGAGAAGGAGTAAATGAAGAGAGAGAAAGGGTTTTGGAATTTTAAATGGGGGTGGTGGTAGGTGGGTTCATGTTGAACCATCCAAGGCCGAAAAATAAACCAACTCGGGCCGAACCCAAAAACAAAGCAGAAAGTAAATTGCAGAAAGTAAAATACAGAAAAATAATTAGCAAAAAATTAAAGGAATTTAAAAATAGAATAATACATGATAAATATTAAATAAATACATTCCAGCAATACATGTATTTAGAATACGTATTCCGGGAACGGGAAGTGACACTTACAAAAGTCAGTATTGAGGAGTGAATCATTAAAGTTTTCCATCATAGCAATATAGATTTGAGATTGTTAGTGTCGGAGAACAATTTTTTCGATAAAAAACTGAGAATATGAAACTATTGTAAGAACAATATTCCAACGCAACGCTTCTAGGAAGGTTGCACAAGTATAACGAAGATCTAAGAAGATCTCGTTATTATATTACGAGAATCTAAAAAGACTTCATAATCTCCAATAGCATATGATATACGAGAATCTAAGAAGATTTCGTAATCACAGCAGCGAAGAAGATGACAGGCGAAAGATGGAAGATGGCCTGCTGGGGTGAATGATCACCGTTGCTCAAAACTATATTCGTCCCACACGAATAGCTTCCAGGAACCAGCAAGTTCGTCGGAGAACTTTGGAACACTTCTGCTCTTCTGACTCTTCGGATCGTACACGGACTCCCGTACAAAAGTGATACTGTTACAAAGTGTAATGACCCGCCCCGCCCTAGCAGAACGCCGATTCAAACGGCATGTGTAACGACTCAAACGAGCCATCGACCCGAAGAGTTGGCATCGACCTGATGAAGAATCGATGCAAGGCTTACATTGGCCCGTCAAGATGAATCCAGAATTAGACTTTCAAAGGCGCGCTCGGAGTATCGCTCGGCCGATGCGAACATCGCTAATGTGGGTGGCTCCGATGAACCTATCTTTGCTTAGCCTAGACACATAACAATACGGACACTATTGCTAGAATCGCTAGGCGATAACACCGCACATGCTAATAAATGAATGACTCAACGCACCTAGCCAAGGAAATAATCCCATCTTGCATGCTTGTATAGAATATGGAAAAGAACATAAAAAAATGTGAGAACCCTCGTACCGCGCTCCACGCTCGTGCTAAGACACAAGCTTACGTTCAAGTCCCTTACGCGTTCAACAATAAAACAATGAATGGGTTACAACAATAAAATAGAAGACTATCGACATAGTTGTTCCGAGTAGAGTATAGCAACATTGAAAGACTTCGGAACCGATGGGTCGCCAAGGCGACTCCCGTATGGGGAGTTGCATAATGTATGAATGAATGAATGAATAAATACGTGAAAAATGAATGAATGAACAAACGAGTGAAAGAAAGAAATGAAAGAGTGAATAAAAGATAAGACATGAAAGACGTTAGCGATAGGTATGACGGGCACGTGCAACGGGGCTCGCTACCCGCGCTGTACGGATGTCGACCTGGTCGATAACGTATTATGGCTAAAGACACCCGTTAAGTTAAATGACAAGTCAATACGAAATGGTCGTGGACAAACGGCACGGGAGATGGGGGGGAATACCGTGGCCGTCATGAGGAAGGATTCTGCAGCACGGACGATGGAGGGAATACCGTGGCCGGCCTAGGCAGAATCAGACATGGGGATTACGGGCTACTTTGAGTGGGGGCTCGGCCACTCAAGGAGATGTAAGGCCAGGCATTTCAAGAGACTATCAAGGTGTACCAGCCATCACGCTTCGATAGGTGAGAATGCCCATATAATATGTCCAAAATGGCATATGATGCCAGCGACCCATGCATGAAGATTAAGTGGACTATGCTGGTGGCAATCCACGTGCAAGTCCTTGCATTAAAATAAGAAATCTAAGTTAACTAAAGGAAGTGCCTCCTGAACATGCTGGAAATGTAACATCCTGAACATGCTTGAAATGTAACGTCCTGAACATGCTTGAAATGTAACGTCCTGAACATACCTGAAATGTAACACTCTGAACATTCCCGAAATATAATACTCCTGAACATGCTTGAAATGTAACACTCTAAATATGCCTACGACGTGTTAGATAACGTGCCTACGACGTGCTAGAACGTGCCTACGATATGCTAGAACCTGAGGCAGGGACACGCCCTTAACATTGAATGTTTACATGAATCACGTTAAGTTACTACTTGTGAATTATTGACTAACTTGGTTTACTCTGGACAGGGAAGGCCGAACGGTAAGTATGGGTGTAATGTCCCAAATTCGTGATACGTATTTAGTGTATGTATACGTATTTTGGACCCATATTTTTATTTAGTCATGATTAGTTATCTTGGTTTATTTTGTACTGGCTTGGTTTTATTGGCATTGATAGTTTAAATGGTTTTAATGGTTCATTGGTTTATTTTGGATTAGTGAGGCTTGGTTTATTTCATGATTCATTTGGTTTAAATTGCTAGAGAGAGAGTTTATTGGCCTTGACTTGGTTCACCTTGGGCTATCTCGGCTTGGTTTATTCCTTGGTTGGTTCGGCATGGCTTGGTTTTGCCTTGGTTCATCATGAACCAATAGGAGAACCCCCTACCTACCACCACCATCCCCATTTATTAACCCCTTCTCCTTTCTCTCTCTTCATTAATCATCTTCTTCTTTCTTATTTACTTCCTTACCTACAAGAGGGAGAGAGAGGTCTAGGCAAGTGCATCTTGCTTCATGAAGGAACTCCAATTTTATTACTTCATTCTCTTCCTTACAGTATTTTAACTTACTTTAGTACTTGGCATTTCTACTTTCTATGGCTAGATTCTTGTAGATCTAAGTTTATACTATTTTCGAATTTCTTGGGTTTTGATCTATTTAATCTTGTTATTATCAAGTTTTAATAGTTCCATGTTATATAGCATTTCGTTCTACCCTATTTTGACCTATGGAAGTTCGGATTTGGACTCCGGATGAAGGTTCTATGCAGCTTGGTGGCCATGGCTCCTTGGTGTTCTTCTTCTCGAAAACTTGGAGAAGAAGAACAGTACTTGACTTGACTGCATGAACATTTCATGCGGCAAGTGTTCTTCCAGCCGCATGGACTTTCTCCACTTAGCCGCATATGCGCCCTCATCTTTCCTGGCCGCATGAACTTGTACTCCTTCTCCTGGCCGCATGGGCTTGACTTGGCCGCATGACACTTCATGCGGCAAGTGACTCAGCCGCATGGGACTCTCAGCCGCATAGAACTGGATCCCTTTCCTGGCCGCATGGACTTCTCTCCTAATTGAGCCACATATGTGCCCTTCATTCCCTAGCCACATGAACTTGCTCCCTCCCAGCCGCATGAAGCCCACTCTTCTGCTGGCCACATGAGGCCCAACCCCTTGGAGCTGCATGTGCCCTTGTCCCCCTGGCCGCATGCCCCTCCCTTTCCTGGCCGCATGGGGATTGGTTTCCTGACCGCATGTGCCCTTGCACTTCCAGCCGCATGCGCTCTCCTAATTGGGCCGCATGTGTCTTACACTTTCCTGACCGCATATGCCTGAGCCACATGACTTCCAATAGCCTTGTGTACTATTATTTATCCTTATTTTCCCATGTTTTGTAACTCCTTCATGGTATATTTTACGTCCATTTTATATCCTCACGCCTTTTGTCATGAACTTGATGATCATGGATTTGTTTAAGATATTTGGAATGATATCTGAGCATTGACACGATAGTGACCCGTAGTGGTGCACTCTTGACAAGTAATCTGACATGACATGATAGTGGCCCGCCGTGGCGCACTCCTGACAAAGTACACTTGGCATGATAACCTGACCTGATATATCTTGAACAGCTGTTGCGATGGCTACCTGACATGACCTGACCTGTATAAGTAACCTGGACACCGTGGGCTGCTTGTACAAATAATCCAGTCCTGTCTTGCATCATGTCTAGGACGGGACTCCTGAGTACCACGGTCAGGAGTACCTACTGAAATGGACTAAGGTTAATGACTAGTATAATTCACTAGACATGAAGAGATGTTCCCCATTTACAGGCGATCCCGTTATCCCGGCCGCAAATGTTTGGACTTGTAGCCTGCCGACGAGTAGGGCACATTTTCAGCCCACTGTTATGTGGGGCACCACCATTGTCACTTAAATGATTGAACTCTATTGTCACTCTAATGCATTGTACTCTCTAAATTGTCACTATAATGTTCGCCTGGATAACCTGGATAACTGCAGGGCCTGTGACTACTTGGAGCATCTCATTGCATCTTGCTAGTAACTAGGATTGTGATAACCCTAATTAGTTAATGTAGAAAGCCGTAGGCAATGATTGGCCGTGATTGCTTGGATGGAGTCTAGTCCAGTATAGTATTGTCTAGAATTGATTGATTGTAAGATTATACCAGAATGATTGAATGATTGTCACTCCAGATTGTCACTATAATGATTGTACTCCATTGTCACTCTAGCGTATTGTACTCTTCATTGTCACTTTATTCATTGTACTCTCTCCTTTCACCTTAATGATTGTCACCTTTAGCAATAAATGATCAGAGACTAAGTTCTGTTCAGGCGAAGGGTTACAATCTCGGTCCTTGTTTGGTTTAAGGATTGTAACCTGGCTTTCGAAATAGTATCTTCGTCTTCTCTTCATATATTGCCCAGCTATATTTTATTTAGCATGCTTCTCCAGTTATCTTATGTCATGATGCTTGACTTAATCATTTCCTCTGATTGGGATAAGTGCATTGGTAGTACACAAACCTCAATCTGCTTTATTTATTGTTGTTTTCTTACATGTTGAATGCTAATGATTTGTTGGCTTTAGTTCTTAAGTGAAGCCTCCTTTGTGGCACTTGCTCTTTCTGGGGTCTGAACTAGCTGGTTTTGTATGGCCAGATACCGGAGCAGCACCAAAAGATCTCCCTGCTTTCCAGCCCGATGGTGGTCACCAGGCGTAACCAGGACATCGAGTGGGTTTCTTTTGTTCTCCCACTATAATATTGTAAATTATTCTTTTGAGGCGTTTAGCCGACGAGCAAATGTTAGCTCGATTGTACTTACTTACTGTCTGCCTACGGGCTGTAACATGATTGACAAGCTCCGGGGGTTGATCATGTATGACTGAACTCTTGCTAGTCCTTACATTTTATAACGACTAGCTTCATGATTATTCCGAATATATAATGTATGTGACGCCTTACTATTGTGTATTTGGTGGTCTGATATCTTGTAACTATTAATAGTTGGTTGAGATTGAGACAATAGGCTATCTATGACCTTAAGAGACTGATGGATTGAAGTGAAACCCTCACATATCTAGACAGCCGTGACCGTATAGCGGTGTGGATTCCATTCCGTTATACGTAGCTGGCTATGTCTGCCCCCGCTCTCCAGTATTCTAGTTCTGGGGCGTGACAATGGGTAAGTCGTGCATGCATTTCCATGCAGACACTTGAATTCGACAACACGAGATAGGTTACGAAATATGCCATGAAACTGATCCTAAGGCAAGATTAGAAAGACAATGAATGATAGACGGTGCATAAAAGTAAATAGAACGTATTTGGTAATGATAGTATTGTGGGCGAGCTAGCCTCCCCACCAGTGCATAACAATGTACTGATAACTCCACAGTCTGTTTGCAGGATGCAGGAGACGTCATCGGGTACGGAGCTTCCCTCGAACGTGCTAAGGCGCGGAGCTATCTCTGGAGCCTTGGAGCGTTGCAAGGAGCTGGAGCACCATATACAGGACATAATGTATCGAAACATCGCCATGAATCATTCCATGTTGTAAGCCGTTTGGCACATCTTTTATGTTTCACAGAGAGAGAGCGAGCTTGAGAGACTTGTAAACTCGGCCTAGCGCCGCTTGTAAACTTCTCGAATATCAATAAAGAGTTTGAATTCGCTTCTACTTGTGTTCATTTACTTTTTGCTGCAAATGGGGACACTCTGTGCGACTCTGTGGCCTAGCTCAAATCGGTCGTTTCTGGACTTGGCCTTGTACGGGCGCAACCTAGGCCCGTGCGGCATCACGCCTTAGCGAGGACAATCGCTCCTACGGGAGCAGGGCGGAACAGATTGGTATCAGAGCATGGCTTTACGTCCTTGGACTTAACGTCGATTTCTCAGTTTTGAAAGCTCGTCGTTGGAAAAAGAAATGTACGCTCTCTCACATTGTGCCTTGGGATGTTCCATACAATAAGTCTAATATTTTTAAAAGCTCGTTCAGGCGTTCAATCGAACGCATTGGTAGGCTATCACTGAATGCATCGGTAGGTCTTTGTGCCGAACGATGTCAACTTGTCTTGAATGAAAACACGTGCTAAAGTTAACATGTCGCGTGCATGCCTAACTAGTCCTACGATGACCCTAGCAATTGAGCGTGCTAACTCGAAATATAGTCCGCACGAGATGGTTATGCGGCACAACTTAGTCTGCGTGTCATGCACCTCGACTCTTGGCGCTATCAAGTTGCGAGCGATATCAAGTATCGCTCGGTCGGGAACGAAGCTACACTTAGAGTGTATATCGATAGGAATGCTATCGAGTTCACGCTTAGGCGTGCACGAAAGATTGATTTAGACTGTGAGGAACGGATAAATGCACGATTGAACATGTCAATTGGGAATCGAATGATCTTTTGAGGATTGATAGAATGACTTGAACCCGAGTGTGTACGTGATAGGTCCGGAGAAGAATAAAATGGGTGTCGACGATTAGTTGAGTGGCTCGAACCCTGAGTGGTGTATGGACGTTATAGAAATTGTTCGAGCAAGACTAAAGGATATACGGATAGAACGAGTATGCCGGCGAAGCGATGCGATCGCGCAAAGCCTTAGAACGCGCCACGCTTAGTTGGTCGTGACTTCGAATGTCCCGAACGAAATGTCATTCGGACAACTTGTAAATGGGCAACGCGTGTTAGAAAAAGGATTCAGAACAATGAATGGTCTTGATCGAGGAAACTTAGAGGATCGCACGTACGATTTTGGATTGATTCAAATGAAATGTGACTTGAGTTTTGATCAACGATCTTGAAACGAGTTTGAGGAATAGCGATCGAACTTGATCTTGAATATCAAGAAAAAAATAGAATATCCAACTCGGACAACAAGCATTAACGCACGACTCGAAATTGGTTGCAAAGGAAGATCGTCAGGTTACGCATATCGTTGATGGTATTGAGGCGTATCAAAGATCGATATGCGATAACTCGGGGGTACTCTGACTCGGCGAATGACGATTATACAAATGTCATTGTTCTGACGGATGCTATACTCGAGATATTGAAACATGTCGAAGAAAATATAGACATGGCTCGAGGATTTTCTGGTTGAATGAATGACGGTCGGACTATCGAATAGAGATCTCGGCTTGGATGAAAATAAAATGTTTGGATTGCTTCGACGATAACCCCAACGTTGATATTCTTGTCTTATGCGAGCGCAACTCCAGCCTCGCACATGCGTCGTGCCGATTAGGGCGATCACTCCGCGTGAGCGATGATATGGTGATTCATACAGCAGGGGTGATTGAACTAGCATGGCATGGCAATTTGTGTGTTTCGATTTGTGGTTTGACGCGAAGGTGGACTCGGGAATGACTTAGCGTGCTTGGTGATCGAACTTGAGGATTGAGTAGGTCCAATTCGCGTATCGAGAATGAATTAGTCTGGACTCAAACAAGAGTTACGCCCCAATGAGAATGATTATTCCGCGGGTACGTTGCATGGTGATTCATGAACCACCGTAGATAATCGGACTCACGTGAGATTGGGACGCAACATATTGTCAAAGCTAGACGACCTCGTGATCGAATACATGAATTGGTTAGACTTGGTGACTTGAATGGATTCGAATACGCGTATCGAATGCATTGATACGAATAGGTGATCGTGCTCGATGTTTAGAAATTTGAGTGACGCGAGCTTGGGTAGAAAACCCCGTACTATCGACTTTGGTTTGACCCTAGGATTGGGGTCAGTGTTGGCATTATTGTTAGGAAACTATGATTTCAATCCTGACATTGACTTAGCCTTGAGAAATGGCCTAGCGGTTAGGCGAGACGTCCTGTTTCAAGTGTTTATAATCAAAAGATTGATCTTAAGGATTGACATGGATGGATTGAATGATGCAAGAATAGGAAACCCTGCTCACGAGATTCGGCTGACATGCATATGTTTCAGAGACGTCTGAGTATGTGCACGATGCGACTCGAGTGAGAATAACGAATTCTCTATCATACGGCATGGCTGAATGCATGTATTTTGGGGACGCCTGGAATGCGTGCACGATCCAGCCAAATGATACGTTGAGTTCAAGCGTGACTTGAGGAATGGAAGAGTGTCGAGAAATTAAAATCGTGTTAAAAGAAATGAATGATACTAGTACGAGCGTGGCTCGGAATCAAAGAAACGTGTAGGCAGAGTGTGCGTGAACGACGATGAGATTGGCCCTAAACAAGTGAACGATATGGAATCGATATCGTGCAAGTAAAAGTTGGTATAACGAATTGAACCATTGATAGGAAGACATACTCGATGATAGTGCAATACTTGGTCTTGAATCGGACGAAAATTACTTAGACTTGGTCGACCCCGCTAAGAAGAAATCATACTGATTTCGTGTACAAGAACGCTTGAGAAGCGAATCGGGTCATCTCGATGACCGAGATAAACGAAAGTAAGTTTGCCTCAGCCTACGACCTTCGTATTTGACGAATTACAACGTGTCTCGTGTGACCATTTCAGTCATATGACACAAAAAAATAGCAACCAAGACGAAGAAACACTTGAATTGAATAAATACCATCAACTCTAAAATGAATGAAAAGTTATTCAATAAAATCGACCAAACGTATGCGACACGGAACTTAGAAAGGTATCGAGTATGGTTCGATGTCATCAAATGATAGAGCCGTTCGATAGAATTGTCTAAGATACGTACACGACATGAGTTAAGGAACGGTAGGATGACCTGCACTCAGGAAGTCTCGAGGACGAGACTTATTTTGAGTGGTGTATTATGTAATGACCCGCCCCGCCCTAGCAGAACGCTGATTCAAACGGCAGGTGTAACGACTCAAACGAGCCGTCGACCCGAAGAGTTGGCATCGGCCTGATGAAGAATCGATGCAAGGCTTACATTGGCCCGTCAAGATGAATCCAGACTTAGACTTTCAAAGGCGCGCTCGGAGTATCGCTCGGCCGATGCGAACATCGCTAAGGTGGGTGGCTCCGATGAACCCGTCTTTGCTTAGCCTAGACACATAACAATACGGACACTATTGCTAGAATCGCTAGACGATAACACCGCGCATGCTAATAAATGAATGACTCAACGCACCTAGCTAAGGGAATAATCACATCTTGCATGCTTGTATAGAATATAGAAAAGAACATGAAAAAATGTGAGAATCCTCGCACCGCGCTCCACGCTCGTGCTAAGGCACAAGCTTACGTTCAAGTCCCTTACGCGTTCAACAATGAAACAATGAATGGGTTACAACAATAAAACGGAAGACTATCGACATAGTCGTTCCGAGTAGAGTATAGCAACATTGAAAGACTTCGAGACTGATGGGTTGCCAAGGCGACTCCCGTACGGGGAGTTGCATAATGTATGAATGAATGAATGAATGAATGAATGAATACGTGAAAAATGAATGAATGAACAAACGAGTAAAAGAAAGAAATGAAAGAGTGAATAAAAGATAAGACATGAAAGACGTCAGCGATAGGTATGACGGGCACGTGCAACGGGGCTCGCTATCCGCGCTGCACGGACGCCAACCTGGTCGATAACGTATTATGGCTAAAGACAGCCGTTAAGTTAAATGACAAGTCAATACGAAATGGTCGTGGAAAACGGCACGGGCGATGGGGGGGAATACCGTGGCCGTCATGAGGAAGGATTCTGCGGCACGGGCGATGGGGGGAATACTGTGGCCGGCCTAGGCAGAATCAGACATGGGACTTACGGGCTGCTTTGAGTGGGGGCTCGGCCACTCAAGGAGACGTAAGTCCAGGCATTTCAAGACACTATCAAGGTGTACCAGCCATCACGCTTCGATAGGTGAGAATGCCCACGTGATATGTCCAAAATGGCTTGTGATGCCAGCGACCCATGCATGTAGATTAAGTGGACTATGCAGGTGGCAATCAACGTGCAAGTCCTTGTATTGAAACAAGAAATCTAAGTTAACTAAAGGAAGTGCCTCCTGAACATGCTGGAAATGTAACATCCTGAACATGCTTGAAATGTAACGTCCTGAACATGCTTGAAATGTAACGTCCTGAGCATGCCTAAAATATAACACTCTGAACATGCCCAAAATGTAACACTCCTGAACATGCTTAAAATGTAACACTCTGAACATGCCTACGACGTGTTAGATAACGTGCCTACGACGTGCTAGAACGTGTCTACGACGTGCTAGAACCTGAGCAGGGACACGCCCTTAACATTGAATTTACATGAATCACGTTAAGTTACTACTTGTGAATTGTTGACTAACTTGGTTTACTCTGGACAGGGAAGGCCGGACGGTAAGTATGGGTAAGTCGTGCATGCATTTCCATGCTGACACTTGAATTCGGCAACACGAGATAGGTTACGAAATATGCCATAAAACTGATCCTAAGGCAAGATTAGAAAGACAATGAATGATAGACGGTGCACAAAAGTAAATGGAACGTGTTTGGTAATGATAGCATTGTGGGCGAGCTAGCCTCTCCACCAGTGCATAGCAATGTACTGATAACCCCACAGTCAGTTTGCAGGATGCAGGAGACGTCATCGGGTGCGGAGCTTCCCTCGAACGTACTAAGGCGCGGAGCTATCTCTGGAGCCTTGGAGCGTTGCAAAGAGCTGGAGCACCATATACAGGACATAATGTATCGGAACATCGTCATGAATCATTCCATGTTGTAAGCCATTTGGCACGCCTTTTATGTTTCACAGAGAGAGAGAGAGAGCTTGAGAGACTTGTAAACTCGGCCTAGCGCCACTTATAAACTTCTCGAATATCAATAAAGAGTTTGAATTCGCTTCTACTTGTGTTCATTTACTTTCCGCTGCAAATAGGGACACTCTGTGCGACTCTGTGGCCTAGCTCAAATCGGTCGTTTCTGGACTTGGCCTTGCACGGGTGCGACCTAGGCCCGTGCGGCATCACGCCTTAGCGAGGACGATCGCTCCTACGGGAGCGGGGCGTGACACAAAGCTTCTCTTCTCTCTCACAGGCTCTGTTCACTTGTGTTAAGAAACACTTGTAAACTTTCGTAACTACTTTCGTAACTCTCTGAATATGTTCTGTATTGTCTATCTGCCTGTGAGAGAGAGGAGACCTTATATAGGCCCGAGTAGCAACTGTCCGGTTAGCACAACATTCGAAACGTGGTAATAACCAGTTCGAACGTGCAGTAACCGCTCAGATCATGCACAGGCACGATCTGATGCAAGTTGCGCCACTCTAGCAACCCGCGCGCCTTGCACCTTGCGCACTGAGCCACTTGCGCCACACGCCTTGCGCGCCTTGTGCCACATGCACAACGCGCACATTGCGCCACTTGCGCAACCTGGTTCGCGCAGTGGGCCAACAAAACGCCACATTACGCCTCATGAGCCCGAGTCCGAGTCCGAATCCGAGTCCGAGTCGCTAAGCCCCTACGGGGCTTAGCTCCCATGGAAATAAATTTTCCAAGAGCAAAAAGCATAAATGCTTTCAATTGTTGATTTAGCCTTTTTTCATTAGAAAATTAACCCCACATGGCACATGGTACACCCATCTGCACCTCCACACCACATGTGCATCTCTAAACTAGCATAGCTAATATATAGAAATACAACTCCTTTGACCTAGCCGATGTGGGACTAAAATTCACAATGAAAGGCCAAATCCCAACACTAAGACGGGCTAACATATCTTGGTATATCCTTTGTGCATATTGCCCTTTCTATGAGTATACATTTTTGATATCGGAAAACAAAAAATTATTAATAATTTTTTAAAATTTTAGAGGGAAAAAATATTTTTTATATATTTAGTCATAATTTTATCATTATTTTTTAGTAATTTTAAAATTGAATAAAACATTAATCATTATGTCTTATTGGTTTATCTGCGATAATTTTTTTATTATATATTTTACAACTTTACTTTTACATCGATGTTGATTAGTTTAATATTGATATCGATCGATATCAGATCGAGATATGTCAAAATGTATCGTATCAATATCGATATTATCGAATCTATATCGTTCGATGATATTACGAACTTTGATTGGAGAAGTTAACAAAGCCTATGTAGCTAAATAGCTATATCTTGGGTCACGTTTGATTTGTGAAGAGGAAAGTAATTTTTTTAAAAACTTTTTGCTTCTTTCTCCTCAGAGATTATAATTCTTATTATTATTATTTTGGTTGTCTGAACGGTTAAAAAAATAAGAAAAAAAAGTTGAATAATTGGAGTGAAAGTGGATCGAGAGTGGATGGGAGAACTTTTTTTTTTTTAGAATTTACTTCTTTTTTGACATCCGAGAAAAAATAATTTTTTACTTTCTCAATCTTGATTCCGCACTTTCTAATCATATCAGAGTATTGGACCCATTTGAGACACGTTTCAGTTGACTAGCAGAAAAAATCCAAAAGGAGAGACCACAAATTCCGATGCACATTTAATGCTGCCAGTTTCTGAATGGCTGGGAGAAAATACTCCCATCCCAATTTTCTGAAAGTTCATAGACTTTGTTATTTAGTCTGTCTGGTAATAGTACTGTGCACAATTAAACCAAATCCAACCGATCGATTTTAAATCGGTTCGGTAGATTTTGTTTGGCTGTAAAATTTTTAAAATCAATCAATTTAGTTTAGTTCACGGTTTAGTTATGCCAAAAATTATTTAAAATCGATCCGAACCAAATTCTGTATTGGTATTAAATAATTAGGGTTGGGTTACTAACTTATTTGGATATTGAATCGGTTTGGTTCATTCAACAACAGACATCACATTTTGAAAGAACCTCTCTCTAAAAGAGGAGTGACGGCTCCAATTTTACTATTATAAATTGCTGTGCAATCTACAAAGTGCAAGCTAAAGCTGTTTTTTGTTGAATGTACATTTTCATGTTCCATCACTGCTGTATTACTGTTGGTTGAATGCATATGATTTTTTTTTTTCAGTCATTGATTGACACTTATTCCAAATTTTTTTTCGGTGATGACTGAAGTTTCACAAAACAAATAAGCATCAATACCAAAAAAATTAATGACAGTCCTTTTTTTTTGTGATCAAAACCGACCAAGTCGAATCGAACCAAGTCAGTCGGTTTTAAAACCGAACCGACCAGTTGGTTGGTTTGGTTCGGTTTTGCTTATTTTCAAATCGATTAACCGTGGTTCGACTTCGATTGTGACCAAATAGGTTGACCACCGACCGCATTAGTTACTTTTCAAAAAAAAAAAAAAAATTATATAGTCTGTCTGAAGTATTCATTGTAAATATACCAGTCTGACTCGCATTAGTTATTTTTCAAAAAAAGAAAAACCTTTTTTTCATAGTTTTTCTTTGACGAATAAACTTTTTTTTAAAAGTTAATTTTGTCCTTTTCGTGTCTCTTCATAAAAATTTATGATGCAACTCTCTCTCTCAAAAAAAACCTAAAATGCTCAACTATATGCGCATTACTCTCTCATATTGAATGGAATAAAACTTCATTCGTAGAGAATTTACAAATACAGGAGATAAACACGAACAAGTAAGAGCATCAGCCGATAATCATTCATTTGAAAGTCGATAGCATTTTCAGCCAATTTATCCGCCGCTATGTTACCGCACCGTCTCGCAAAGACAATGGTAATATGGAGTTCGTTAGAGATCCATGTTCTTATTTGCTTGACCAGATTGTGAAATTGCCATGGGATTAGAGCATAATCTCCTCGCAACATGCGAACCACATATAATGCATCTCCCTCAATGATCAAGTCTGGATGATTAAGCTTCTTTGCGATTACCTATCTTGAAGGCGTGTAATTCAGCGTTTGACACTGAGACCAAATCAGAGCCGGGTTTGCTAGGGGCGGAGGCACAGCATAGCTGTACTGGGCTGTAGCCCAGTGCAAGTCCAAAAGAAAAGATAATTTTTTTTTCTTTTCAATGATAAGGATGTAGCACAACCCACTTCTCACATTCCTTACACCCAAGTCAACACAACACAACACTTTCTTCCCTGGCTAAATTGCTAATCCCTTACTCTCGACCGACGACCGCCAAATCCAGCAGGCAGCAGCGGCTGCTCTCCCTCTCCAGCCCAAACATCGGTGTCAGCCAGCACGCCGCACGTTGCAGCGGCGCAACCATCAACGACTGCTCTCCTGTTTTTAATAAGTAAATATTACCAAAATTTAGGCTTAAATTTACAAATAAAACTCGGTCGAACCATCAAATTTACAAAGAAAACTCTGACAAATTTTTTGCAAAATTTTTTAGAGCCTTATAGTAACTATTAGCTAGCCCACCGTACTCTAAAATCCTGGCTCCGCCCCTGAGGACCAGTACATGACAGCTAGGAAGGTATGTACATGTGTGATCCCTGGCCAATGCAGCAACTGCAAAGGAACGAGAAGAGGTTGCACCATCAACGTTAATTTTGATCTTACCTGGAGGAGGAGACGTCCATGGCTGGTTGGAAGTAGCATTAGTAATTGTCAGGTGCTGTTGGTTCAACTTACCACTCTCACCAGTGGAAAGAAGATCAGATGCAGGGAAGAAGATTTTAAGTTATGTTGAATTCGGCCTCGATCTGAAGACCAGGTTGCATCTCGACTTCCAGATAGACCAAACCAGGGTGGTTGCTCCTGGGGTGATAGACAATCATTTAACAGATGAACGCTGCTACGTGGACTGTACTTTTGGCCCACGGTAGCCTCCCGTTGGCAGGTCTTCCGACGATGGTTCCCATGCAAATAGTAGGAGACGAATAGGATTCGGCCACGTAGGCCCGTTGTCACGTTCACAGATAGAAACCGCGAGACATTTATCATTTCTGTTAAGATATATGTAGACACGTAACAATTTAGAACTTCTTTACTTTTATTAGAATGAAATATAAATATATTACCTTGAACCACCGTCACTATAATACTGAGAATTTGTACAGGGGAATAGACTTTAACATTGTTGCAGAACAAAGTGGATTCATATTTTCTCTTATACGTATTCTAAATGAATTTAGAAAAATTATACCACTAAGGGGACTTCCACCTGCGAATGGCGGATCCAAGTAGAGGGTGGAGTGGGCTGGAGCCCACCCCAAATTTTTTTTTTTTCTTTTTTCTATATAGTTTTTTTTTTTTTTTTTTTGGTGGGAGTTAACCTGCACCCAGCCCACCCCAACCTACTTTAACCCACCATAGTATATATTTCTGGATCTGCTCCTGCCTGCGATGATGCATTAGAAATTAAATATTTAATCCTCAACACTCTCACGGTAACTCCAGAGTTGTGATCCAGTTGCAGAAAGCTTTATAATTTAGCAAATCTTGTGAAACAATTTAGGGATTTTAACAACTCTAAAGTTTTGGTTTAGATTTGCGACAAGAGTTTGGCCTTTAATGTTGGTACGAGGACATGACAACTAATTGCTCCACTAGCGACGCGATGTTTATTCTTCTCCCTAGGAGAGTTATTTATATTAGTCAATACGTTCTCAAATTGACAACAATGTTCATATCCCTTTGCTAGAAATGAAAAAGGAAGGCCAAGGTTGGTTCCAGAAAGGTTAGGGAACTTGGACGTGCCAATAAACATTTAAGAGCACACCTTCTTCTTCCTTGTGTTCAAAATTAAAGGAATAATGAATGAAGAAAAGGCAGCCAGCTTGCACTTGAAAGATTTGATAGGGGTTGGGAAAGTGAACACCACTACTCTTGGTCCAGCCAGTTCGCAGCACTATTCAAGGAATTTGTTGCAAGCGAGGTTCTTTGGTGTAGACCGCATAGTTGCTTCATTTGCAACAAGAAAGCATGTTATGTGTTACCTTGCGAGTTGATAGAAGGAAAGCCCCATTGATAGCATGCACAACATTGCGTGTGCGTGTTAAAGACACTCCAAAATAGAATAGAACACACGAAAATATACGTCGCCTTATGTTGTTGTATCCTTTTTGTGTTATCTGTGTCCATGCAACATAGATTACATGTCTACTTGACATGTTCCCTCGTACATAATTCCAAAGAAAAATAATATTTTGCCCGCAAGCTATGACCGTAGGACATGTGGTCGAATCTTATTGACTCCTATAGTCCTATATTTGTTCAGATATATCACATAAATTTCTATCAATGGAACGATGACACGTGACGATCACAGCCTGCAATCAAAGACTGCGGGCAAAATAGCAGCGTGGAATCACAAAACAGGCCAAACCTTTTTCATGTAAACCTCTATGATTAATAAGCACAAAGACACTTTCTTTGGGGGTGGTAGTCCATACTAAAGGGGAGTTTGACTTGTGATGTACCATGTCCATCCGTTAAAATAATGTATGAATATATATAATTATTCATACGACGGACACTCTCGCATCAAAACTCTTTACAGTTTGTTAATTCCATACCTTAAAAATTGTAGATGTTCCTTCACTTTCTTATGAAACAGTTTGTAGATGTTGAACAAGTTCTGACAGCAAACTAAGCATCATCTAATATAGTATCATACATTTGCTTGTAAAATTCCATGATTTTTCGTTGCATTAACATAGTTTGCTAACTAAAGCGACATGACAACAGGGTCTCGGAATGTCGAAAAACATTTTATGAAAGTGAGCCTAACCCTTTCGATGATCAAAAATTAGATATTAAACAATCAGAAAGAAAGCACATCGGGAGGATGTGCCTTTTCATTTCAATTCATTTGTGCATCATTCGTGCAGGAAATGTTGTATATATGTCTAAAAGGTTAGACCAATGTTTTAAAAATCGGACCGATTACCGAACCACACTTTTTTGGTATAGGTCGGACCATGCTTCAACCGGAGTTTAAATAGACTTGTTTTGGTTTGGTTAAAATAGATAAAATATCCATATTTACTTCTTGGTTTGGTTTGGATCTTAGGTATGTTGGTTTGGTCTTACAACTATATGGTCTATTAAACATTAAACCAAAAATCAAATGGTCCAAATTTTACATGATAATTTATTTTGAATTTTCTTTAAAAGAACCAATTTTGACCGGTTCAATTGTGAACCGGTTCTGTCGGTTCACCGGTTGAATCCCGGTTTAAAAAAAATGACGATTTTTTGAAAGACCTGGTTTTAGTCGGACCGGACCGATTTTTTGGCATAAACTGGTTGTATTCGGTCCAACCGCCGGTCCGGTTGTTACAACACTGGGTTAGATAATTTATTTTAAATTTTCTTTTAAAAGAATCAATTTTGACCGGTTCAATTGTGAACCGGTTCCGTCGGTTCACCGGTTGAATCCCGATTTTGGAAAAAAAAAAATGATGGTTCTTTAAAAGACTCGGTTTTAGTCGGACCGGACCAATTTTTTGGCATAAACTAGTTGGATTTGATTCAACCGTTGGTTGGTCCGATTCTTACAACACTGGGTTAGACAGCAACAAAACCAGTTATTTGACTAAACAATTTTTTTAAAACTCTTAGTTAGCGGCATGCGAAAACTTGTAGGCAAGCTTCTTGATATCATAACTCTGAACTCGCCTCTCACGGGGATAAAAAGAATTTGTTAGGTTTGCAGGTCAGGTTGGCTTTGTTCTGTCATGACAGCAAACTCATGATGGTTGGTTTAGGTTCTATTCTAGCAAGTGATCACTCCGATGTCATGTTAAAGTCCCTTCCCTTCCGTTAACCGGAAAAAAAAAATATATATTTATTTAATTTCACTAGCTTGCATATCGGATGACAATGTCGTGTATCAAACATATTTACTCTCCTATAAAAATATGGTTTCATTTATTGTGAGTGTTATCTTTTAACATAATCAGTATGACCCATATTTTTATAGAAAAAATGAATATATTTGGTACACAGAATTTGGAAACAGATATCGTATCTGCTCTCCGATGTTGGTATCCCATCGCTTGAAACTAAAAAAGAAGATGAGGGGGAGTTGGATCATTGGATGTGTGAAAGCATTGAGAGCTCAAGTACTTTTCTTCTTCCATGCTGGTTCAATTCCTTTGCAATTTGGGGGTGGTGGGGACACTAGAAAAGAGCAATGCGCAAAGGCAGCCAGCAAGGTTTGCACTTGAAAGATTTGAGGGATTGGAAAAGTGAACACCACAACTCCTGTCCAGAAAGAATAAATCGCTTTTGCTTTGGGATATGATCGATGATTCCGACACTTTACCATTATTATTAGCCAGCTTTTCTTTCCTTTGTAGTTCCATTGTAGGATTATGACAAACAACAAATTGTCCCAAAAGTCATATATAATAAAGATATTAAACATGATTAGACATTAAACACGATTAGGTTAACCGGGGGAGTACTGCTTTGAGACTCTGAACCATGTCTTCTGCAATTAAAAGGAAAGACATGTTTCCCTTGCATGGAGGTCACTTAAAAGAAATGTAGCTTAGCATGATCTCTGCAGAGGACTGGGTCAAAGTAATCTTCACTTGTAGGCTAATCGTGGCATGGACAACCCCAAAGCTAAGGAAGCAAGGCACATGGTGGATATTCTCTGAATTATAAAAGACATGCGTCAGCGTGAATGCATATATATATATATATATATATATATATATATATATATATATAGAGAGAGAGAGAGAGAGAGAGAGAGAGAGAGAGAGAGAGAGAGCAACCCCTACTTGCACACTTTCACAGTCCTTTCACACCTTGAATGTGGGGTTATCTTATCTTGTAACTTTGTATCTCGAGGGTGTCAGAGGAGGTAATAGTTACCGTAAGGTAAAGCGATAAGATATTAATCAAATGATCGGCTTTAGTTTTTGTTAATGTTATAGCAGACGCGGCACTTAACAGAATTAAATGGAAGAAAATGATTCAAATAGTTGAATTCCAAACATTTGCCATGAAAGCTTTGTTGTTGTTGAGGTAATATAATTATCGCGAGATAACAATCAAATTTGCTGATTAATTGTATTGTTATATAAAGTTTTGGTCAAGATCAAGCTCAAGATCACTTTCGTACATTGATGTAGTGATAGTTTGGCATTCCTACAGACCCAAAGAGACATTGATCAGGTTAGAATACTGGTTTATCTTTGGGCAAGGAGCACAAGAGTAACCACTCCGAGAGAAACCTTCAACACCGTGATGTCATCAAGAAATCAAACAACTCTGATACGAACAGGAACCATTTTTGCTTGCACACATGTACAATGTGGAAATAGAGAGAGTTAAGTTGTGTGGTCCTTCTACATTATTCAGTTTCAATTATTATTATTTTTCCTTTCCTCTCCCTTATTTTCTGTGGAACCAAGCATCCTTGCCCTTGCTTTTCATTCCGTGTGATCATCTTTGTTTCCTTGTTCTGATCGTCCTACTGTGGTAAAACATCACATTATCTCAAATAGGCGGAAATTGGAGTTCTTTGTTCTTGAAACGCAAACATCCATGTACTGAAAAGGAATTGCATCTACTTCACTGATCTCAATCTAGATTTTTCAGAAACATTGTGAAGGTACGTGGAAAGTTTAGAAAGATAATTTTTAAAGGCACTCCACATTTTACTCCAGAGCAATCCATTAGGACTGCCAACTTTGTGGACAGCCCATTAGGACTGCCAACTTTGTTGGCAGTTCTAACATTAAGGAGGACTGCCAACTTTGTTCACAGTCTATCTTAATATTCAAAAAATTTAGGACTGTCCTAGGACTGAACTGTCATGTCCTGTCCTGAAGTAAAATATGGAGTGCCTTTAAAAATAACCTTTAGAAATGGAAAGCAGAAGCACTGTGCATGGTGGACGAAGATCAGAAAAGAGGAAAAGGACACAAGTTGGGTTAGCGAAGGATAAGGCCCTCTTTCGAGTTTCAGAGATGAACCCTCATACCAAAAGGTCCCATCCTCGGATACTAAAGGTACTACAATGCGAAAATCAATACAAATGTCAAAGTGTATGAAGAACTTCCTTTTGTATTATGAGAACAAAAGTTTGAATAGAACCATCAAACATCAGTCTGTTGAGCATTAGGTTAGCAATTGATCCGACATTGGTAGCCCTCGTCGTATACGTCATAAGTTTAGAGGCTTCGCCCGTTCATTAGTAAAAGTAGTCACACACTTTGATAATAGCTTCAGACTAACAACGATATCATCAAAAGTCCTATTGTCCCTCCTCAAAGATGCACCAAATTAAAGCCATAATGGCATAACCACTTCGTGTCTTCCTTTCTGCTCAATAACATGAGTCTCTTAGTAGCTTCCATGAATCATAGAGATTATGAGCATGACAATTAACCCCAACAACTTCATATACATGCGTCCAAAGATCAGAGGTGAAATTAAAGACAACCAATAATGATGGATTCCTCTGTGGTGTAGAAACCTGTTTTTTAAATTATCATTAATAAGGTGAGCCACACACAAATTTTCAATTTCTGAGACTGATTTCTTGTAGTCTTTAGTACATTGACTTAACCGAAATTTTTTTGGAAGAATTCTCTCTCCATTTTCTTTGATCCGGACAATGCTTCAAAGAAACTTGATGCAATCTGATGCAAAGTTATGAAATTTCTCATTAACATCATCTGATATAGCTATGTTAAATTTATGATGCCAATGTCATATATTGTTGTCGATCCCAAATGACTTGTGTTGATACAATAGCATCTTGACTAAAGCCAAATTGAAAATATGGCGATATATAATAGAAAAACAATCATCTTTAACCCATGGTTCGTTTCAAAATTTAGTGATATCATGTTCACATTTCAAAGAGATACATTGTGCAACAAATTGATCAGTGCCAAATGGAAGACCCCAAAAGGAAATATAATATAATGGTTTGCTCAGGCCAATTTGACCCATGTGCTTTGTAAGTCATTTCCATCTTCATTTACTTAAAAGTGACAAATTGAAGTCCTTCAGATTTAGAATACCAAAACCATCTTCATTTTTATTTTTGCATGCAGATTTCTAATTAGCCAGACACTTGATGATGATGTAGTGTCAGATCCGTTCCATAAGAATTATCTTATAAGTCAGTCATTTTTTTCAAGCTTATATATTTGCAACTTGATACCTTCAACTATTCATGTTTTTGAACTTGACACCCTAAACTTTTTTAATCAACAACTTAATACCATCAACTATTAAATATTTTTAACTTAATACCCTAAAAAAAAAAAAAAAAAAAAATCCAAAACTACCCATGCTCCCCCATCAGTGTTGGATTGTATCCCATTTCCGGTTGAGCCCTCAAAAGGGGGTGACAATGGTGTTGAAAATTTAGTCGCATATCGGGTAGGAGGTGAGATCATGAGGTATAGATAATTGGAATTGGTTCATGCCTTACATAAGAATTCTCTTTTAAGGCATATGAGCCTAGTTCAATATCGCACCTCATGGGCCAACTCCGGTTGGGATCAAACTGCGTTCCCAACAAGTGGTATCAGAGCACATGGTTATAAGACTCGTTTGGACGGCTCTAATTGGTTCGAGACAGACGGTGTTGAACGTTCATGCGTATGCACGGATATACTGACTCTCTTCTCAAGGTGGAGTTAGGAGCATATGCAACTACACGGATTGGCTTCAAAGGTGTAACCTATGTTTTCAAAATTCTCGATTATTTTAATATTTTATGATAATTTTTGAAATATTTTATTTAGAATATTCTACTTGAATTTATTTTAGATTATGACTTTCCATTAGAAAATTTAATTGGATTAATTAACTATAGTTTCCTTTTATAGAGTGGCAGATTTGTAATTACTTTCTAATTAGATTGGTTATTTAGGAAAGCCATTATGGAATACTTAGCCACATAGCTTGGTGGGAATATTCTGGAATCATCATTAACTAGTCAGGATTGATGTTGGTTAATCATGTTTAGTCTAAAATATTTCAGGAATATTCGCCTAGCCCATGTGCCTATATATTCTAGTTCTTTCCTAATCATGGCTACAAATAGCCTCATTAATTGCGGTTACTTATTCCTAATCTATTTGCCTAACTATTGTGTCCCCGTGTCCAATCCACTAAAAGTATTTTTATAATTACATTTGTGTCTGACACGAACATTTCCCGTGTCCAACCCCATTTTCGTATCCTATGTCCCCCAACACATGATTACATCTAGACTACCTCGTGTTTCGTATCACCCCGACACGGACACACACAAATCTCAAATCTAAACCCTAACCCTAACCCTAGATCTACTAGCCCCGCCGTGTCCGGCCGTCCTGATCGTCGGAGAAGCCGCTGTCGTGTCCTGAAGGAGTCAGGACACGGGTTCCATCGTCAAGAACGTCGACGACGCCTTGCTGTGTCGTGTCTGTCTAGATCGAGACGGAGTACACCTCGTCGTGCTGAAGATTCGACCAGATCTTGACAGATTTGCCGTCGTTCGAGTTGTCTCCACCGGGGAGACCTCATCGAGTCACCGTAGTGTTCAGATCGAACACAGATCGGTGTGGCCGACTCCTCGCCAACACCACCTCGAGCCCACATCACCGCCGTGAAGCCACCGGGCACGTCGTCGACATCCTCCCGCCTCTCCACCGTCGGATCGACCCAGATCTGGTCGTCCCTACCGCATCAGCAGATCTGAGCCTTAACTCGATCCCAACAGTCTTGTCGCCGTCAGGAGCCACCTCTGGGGTCATCGTTAAGGACCGGAGCTACCATATCTGGAGCTAGACCGCATCGTCACTAGCCGAGTCTTCGCCGCCGCCGTATGAGGAAGCAGATCTGGTTGTCCATCACGAGAGTTGCAATGTTCCAGTCGAAGCTACAGGAGTCCGACGTCATCTGCACCTTCGAGCTTCACTGCCATCGAAGAACCCTAGCTGTCGAGTCGTCACTCGCCGCTGCGAGTCGTTGTAAGCTCTCTAAAATTTTGATTAGATTTAATTAGAGTAATTAGGGATTTATTATGATTTAATATGATTTTCTAAGTAATTAATAATTTACAACTTTTATTTTTGATTATTATCGACACGTTACCGTGACTTTCAAATTAGGAGCACAGGACTAGTCATTTTCTCCAAACCAGCTTGTCATGCATGATCTACTCGAGACACTCTACACCCATGACCTTTGTGTCCCACTCAGACACACCATCTTGTGCTCCATTTATATCGCACAACTTTCCTGACATTTGACCCAATCTCGATTTATCCCACCGAGTCGCATTTATTTCCAACTTGAAGTGGGGACACTCGTTAGACCTAAACTTGTCGACCCAAGATATGGACACAGACCATTTTGAGCCTACTACACACATGCCACTTGTGTTCTATCCAATTGAGCCCCCATATGCTATTTATTTATCTATGATTATAAATGACTAATTAAAGTCATTTAATTCCATGAGACCAACTTGTGATCCAACCCGACTCATTTGGACTCAACCCAAGCACCATGACAACCCACTCACCCATATCTATACACACAACACCAATTATTCATGCAAAACACCAAAACCCTAACAACCATTCCATCTTAATTACAAATGAAAAACTTCTAATCCTAATTTAGGGGGGAGACCCTTTAATTAGGTCCACATAATTTCTTTCATGACAAATAGCCATTTTGGCCATGCACACATAATCATGGAGAGAGTCTCATGACACACTCTCTCCCATGCCCCCATCACATCACCACATACCTCCCCACACTTTCCAAAGCACACACACACACCACCATAACACCCCTCTCTTCTTGGGAACAACACACACTCTCTCTCTCACTCAAACACCCCCCATGGCCGGCCATAGTTTCAATCTCTTTCAAACTCCCTTCCTCTCTCTCTCTCCTCACAGCCTACTCTCTCCCCCTCTACAAACAGACCACCACAGCCCCCCTCTTCTTCCTTCTTCATAAACACCACCACTATCTCCCTATTTATCACTCCTCTCCCTACTCTCCACCACCACAGCCACCCTCTCTCCACCTCTTCCTAGGCCGACCACCACAGTTTTCCCTCACCCCCTAGGCCGACAGCAGCTTCCCTCACTGTTACGCCCCGATTCGGGGAATCGCTCGCTTTGCTTCGATTCACGCCGAATCGATCGTCCTCGCTAAGGCGTAATGCCGTACAAGTCTGGAGTTGCACTTGTACAAGGCTAGAACATACACAATTATATCATTTCCACACATTTGAAAAAGAAGCCACAATTGCAGAAATATTGAGTAAGCGGAATACGAAGAAAATATTTATTTTATTGATGATTGTAGTCAAAATACAACTTTTCTCGATAATATTTGAAATGCCTTTTCGGCTACATTGATTCATGAAAAGAAGTACAACTGATAGGCTGCCATAAAATAATTTTTCGTTCCATACATCATGCCCCTTAAGTACTTTGAAATATAAGAAGCTATTTTTGAAATCTTCGCAATACTTTGTGCGTCTTTAGGGAAAATAACTTGAAAGGAAACAGCAGTTCAGAAAGCTTTAGTTGCGATGTACGCCCGAGCCTTCTCCAGTACCTGTGGAGGAGGGGTCAGCACATTATAACAATGCGCTGGTGAGCCCCGTTGGCCCACTCAGCTAAACCAATATTTTATTAATGACAAGCATTTTAAAGATATGAACTTGTTAGGGACATGCAACATTTAGTGTAAATCAAAATTCAAATGACATGGTAGTTCATAAAATCATATTTATTTTACCATTGGCCGAATCCCAGCTTTCCTGCATAAGATACATGATAATAATAATATACTTACCGCCCCTGCATAAGACAATGATTAGTATACATTCCCACAATGTGACCACTGGTGTTGTTAAACCATATGGACTCTTTTCATTCATTCATTTGCATTTGGGACTTCAAGATAATGAGATGACAGCACAGTAGGGAGCTAGCCTCTATGATGCCTCGCATTACTCATGTTCCCCAAAGCACTTCATTATTTCCTCCTAGGTCGAATCGGTCTCGGTGCCCCGGTACCGTTCGAGGAAATTATTGCTCAATCCTTGTATACAAGTTGTCCATGGTCAGGCAAATGTGTGTCCGACTCGATATACACAGTATGCATAGAATATTTTAAGTAATAGACAACATGATCATTCTTAGCATTTTATAACCATCATTCTAGGCATCAATTCATTTTAGTTCATTGCAGTAATATCAATTCATTTTAATGTTCGATCTCTAGCATCTTAGTGGTATTGTGGCATTAACATCTTGATATCGATCAACGGATGTTGCAAGACAATTATTTAGTTGGCATGAAGGAATAGCGAGAGGGACAATACCACCACAGAGATCCACACTCACCAAATTAGAGAATCGCCGAAAGAGAGAGGAACACTTGCACGCTTAGCCTTCCATCACGCGTCAGTCTGCATTGGCACCAAAAGTTTGGTTAATATTTCGTCTTGTTGTGTTCTCTTCTCTCAGAATTCTCAAGAATGAATGCTATACAAATCGATGAAAACGGGCAAGAATCAAATCATCGAAAATCGTTCAGAAAGCATTCATCAAAACCAAGCAACAAAACCAGCAGCAAAACATCCAGAGAAAACTCTTGGACGCATTTCAAGAGAAACTAATCCATTAGTTGGAAAGGTTCTTATGTACTTGTCTGTGATCGATTCGATATCGACGGTAAGTTTTCCCAATACTCGGTTCCGATCGAGTTAGCCAAGCCACAAGTCTTACATAGTGAACTGCTACGAGCGGGACACTACATAATATACCACTAAGAAAAAGTTTCTTCCTCGAAACTTAAAGCAAAGGTCCAACCTCAAAATTATCAAACAGCGAGGGGTATTTCACTCGCATCTCCTCTTCTAATTCCCACGTCGACTCCTCGACAACATGGTTCTGCCATAGTACGTTTACTAAAGACACTGTCCGATTCCGCAAAACTTTCTCTTTCCTGTCCAAAATTTGGACAGGCTCTTCAGTATAGGATAGGTCAGCACTCAACTGTAACTGATCGAAGTTCACTACGTGACTTGGATCATGCACATACTTTCGCAGTTGGGATACATGGAAGACATCGTGCACATCAGCCAGAGCAGGAGGTAGTGCAAGTCGATAAGCCACCGAGGCTACCTTCTCCAAAATCTCGAATGGTCCAACGAATCTCAGGCTCAACTTTCCTTTCATTCCAAACCGCATCACACCTCGCATGGGTGTGACCTTCAAGAAGACATGATCGCCCGCAGTAAATTCCAAAGGTCGTCGTTGTATGTCCGCATAACTCTTCTGTCGACTTTGAGCAACTCTAAGTCTTTCTCGAATTAAGCGAACCCTCTCGATGGCCTGTTCCACAAGTTCTGGTCCGAGCACTTGCCGTTCACCGACTTTATCCCAGCATATCGGTGATCGACATTTACGTCCATACAAGGTTTCTTACGGGGCCATCTGGATACTTGCCTGATAACTATTGTTATAGGCAAATTCTGCCAATGCGAGATGTGTGTCCCAATTTGCCTTCGAATCGAGCACGCACAATCTCAACATATCTTCAAGAATTTGATTTACTCTCTCTGTCTGACCATCAGTTTGTGGATGGTATGACATACCGAAGTTCAACTTTGTGTCCATTGCCGAATGCAGACTTATCCAAAATCGCGACAAGAATCTTCCGTCTCTATCCGACACTATAGAAGCTGGTACCCCATGTAATCGGATAATTTCATTTATGTAGATCTGAGCCAACCATTCTACACCCCACGTAACTTTTATTGGAATGAAATGTGCCGACTTGGTTAATCTATCCACGATAACCCAAATCGCATCATTCCCCTTCCGAGTTCTTGGCAATCCGACTATAAAATCCATACAAATATTATCCCACTTCCATAGTAGAATACCCAAATTTTGTAGTTCTCCACCTGGCCGTTGATGTTCGACCTTCACACGCTGACAATCCAAGCATTGTGACACGAATAGCGCCACATCCTTCTTCATGCCATGCCACCAAAATGTCGTGCGCAGATCCTTATACATTTTCGAGCTTTCCGGATGTAAGGAATACTTCGCAAAATGAGCATCGGTCATTATTTCCTTCCTGATATCCTCATCCTTAGGGACGCACAATCTCCCCTTGACACGAATAGTGTCATCTTCAACGGTAAAGTTCGACGCCTTTCCTGCTAGAATCAACTCGCGTATCTTCTGCAGAAACGGGTCATCCTTCTGAGCAATCTTAATCCTTCTCTGGAGATTCGGCTCAAGTTGTAACTGAGCCATCTGCACATTCTGCGGACGGATCCTGAACTCGATGCCCATCTCTTCAAGATCTCGTAGTACCTCTTTTACTATTGTTAGGGACCCAACAAATTTTTGACTCAAGGCATCAGCTACCACGTTTCCTTTACCCGGCGTGTAGGAGATTGTCAAGTCATAGTCCTTGATCAATTCTAACCAACGCCGCTGCCTCAAATTCAATTCCTTTTGCGTGAATATGTACTTCAGGCTTTTGTGATCCGTGAAGATCTCACAGGACACACCATAGAGATAGTGTCGCCATAATTTCAACACGAACACAATTGCCACCAATTCCAAATTATGTGTTGGATAATTCTTTTCATGTTGTTTGAGTTGTCTCGACGCATAAGATATTGTCTTCCCACGTTGCATGAGAACACATCCCAAACCAAGTCCCGATGCGTCACTATAGATTTGAAATCCCTCAGAGCCCTCTGGAAGTGCTAAAATTGGAGCCGTGACGAGCCGCTGCTTGAGTTCTTGGAAACTACTCTCACAGTCGTCGGTCCACTTAAATACGACTCCCTTTTGAGTTAGGCGAGTCAAAGGCGATGCGATTCTTGAAAAGTCTTTCACAAATCTACGGTAGTATCCAGCTAAACCAAGAAAACTTCGTATCTCACTAGCTGATGCAGGCTGTTTTCAGTCTACAACTGCCTCAATCTTCTTTTGGTCAACGACAACACCTTCTTCCGAAACAACATGTCCTAGGAACGACACATTGTTCATCCAAAATTTGCACTTGTTTAGTTTTGCATACAGCTGGTTGTCCCGCAGCGTTTGAAGTACTTCTCTCAAGTGCTCGACATGAGTCTCCCTGTCTTTTGAGTAGATCAAGATGTCATCGATGAACAAAACAACAAACTTGTCTAAGAACGGTCAAAACACTCTATTCATTAAATCCATAAAGGCTGCTGGAGCATTAGTCAAGCCAAATGGCATGACCAAAAACTCATAGTGTCCATATCTCGTACGGAATGCTGACTTAGGAACATCTTCGGGTCTGATCTTCAATTGATGGTATCCTGAACGAAGATAGATTTTAGAAAATACAGTAGCCCCTTGTAGCTGATTGAACAGATCATCTATCCTTGGCAAGGGATACTTGTTACGGATGGTTGCCATGTTTAGTTCTCTGTAATCGATGCACAGTCGCATCGTCCCATCATTCTTCTTTACAAACAGTAACGGAGCTCCCCATGGAGATACACTCCCCGGTCTAGCAATTCTTATAGTTGTACCTTTAATTCCTTAATTCTGCCAGAGCCATCCTGTACGGCGTCTTTGATATCGGACGAGTATCCGGAAATACATCAATTGTGAATTCAATTTCTCTATCCGGCGGCATTCCAGGTATCTCGTCCGGAAATACATCGGAGAACTCTGCCACAATTTCGGTCTGATTCGAATCTATACCCTTTATTCGAGTGTCATAAACAAAAACGAGGAATCCTTCTCACCCTGAGTACAGCATATGCCTTGCTGTAACTGCCGATATGACCATGGGTCCTTGGAACGCCGAGCCGCACGAGTAAGAGAACTCTGTTTCTCCATGTAGGCGAAACACAACTCTCTTATTCGCACAGTCGATTATTGCATGATAGGCGCTGAGCCAGTCTATTCCCAAGATGATATCGTACTCTTTGATGTCGAGTACAATTGCGTCCAGAGATAAAGTTTTGCCTCCAATTTTAATGTATCCGTCCCTGCAAATTAAAGTTGCAGGCATATTGTCACGACCCGTTACCCAAATTGTTGGGCCGGGCCGAGCCATGTCCAGCCTACGCTTGGTCAAAGCGTAGTAAGCTGTTCTAAGAATAGACAATAAATAATCTAAGCAGCTAACAGTTCTAAAACCATATTTAAAGTTCATTACAACACAGCATCTATAAGCGAAGGTAAATAAGCACAGACTTAATAATACATAACCAAAGTATCTAACTGGAGACAAAGTCCAGTATCCAAATATAAGTACAGACAAAGTCTAAGTCCCAAAACACAAGAAAGATAACTAAGCAAGGTTTCCCGCTGGGGCCTCTTCTGGAGCTAAGGCCAGGTCCTCAATGCAGTACCATAATATGTAACACATAGCGTTTCCTTCTCGAAAAGTATACCTACACCGTTATCCTGTCAGGACGGGAGCAAGTACAACCTCTACAACTAAAGTACTGAACATATAATGAAAGAGATGTACAACAAGAAACATGGTGTGATAAGTCTATAAAACAGAAAATACTGAAAAATATGGCCTCATGGTACAACTGGGATCACAGTATCATAGTAACACAGGGAACATGGCATATCTGGAATCATGGTATAACTCATAATCTATCATGGCAAGGACACATATGTCATATAGACAGATGTATATGTAATGTTTAAAACTGTAGCAGGTACGTGATCGGTCGAATAGATGTACAATGTGCTGTGGCACATAATAAAATGTACTTCCGTACAAGTGATAGGGCGATAGATGTACATATGCACAAATCCGCCTTGATATAAAGCCTACGGCAAGGTATGCATATAAAATGCGACCTCGCTCGCTACTATGAGGGGGGGGCATGATCACGTACTCAACTGTCAGTTTCCCCATAACCCATATATATAACATGTGAGAGATACGAGAACAGTAAAAACATATAAGAGATACGAGAACGATATAGAACATGTGAGAGATACTGGGATCGGTATAAAGCACGGTAGGTACTGATAGCAGTATAAAGCATAGTGAAACATGTACTGAGAACCAGTAAGATGCATGTGAAGATATAAGAACTGTCCTAAGCATGGCAGGTACTGAAAGTAATACAACATGTGAAGATTTAACTTGCTACCTCAAGGATCAGTATTCTAACAGGGTTAATACATGTTCTAGCATTAAAAGACAGTAAATGAGCTTGTAGATGTACTTGCCTCGAGCAAAGCAAGAATACTAGTACGAAGATATAGATGTCCGGTGTCCTGTCAATAATGATATACAAACTCAGTTCTAAGCTATGTTCAATAATACACTAGTGGTGTGATACGACTCCTAACTGGACACTAACTAAGTGGGAACCTAGCATAAAAGTCTAATGTGAAGTGCCACTATACTCAAACTAACTCTCTAGGGTCTTTATACTAGTGCGGAGTGAGGTCCAATACTATAACAACTCAAATCAACGCAAAACTTGCAAGTTGTAACTACTCAATAAATAAATCAAACGGTACACTAAGTTCCAACAATTTTAGAGATAGACAAAAAGCTTAAATATATATAAAATAAAGTACCAAAATAATCCTTGTTAATTATAGAAATTTATACTAATTTTTCTGGGATTTATAAACCCTCATAAATATTTATTAAAAATCAGCAAACATAAATATACTGAAAATGAGTTCTGTTTTCCTATTTTTATAAAACACCAAACTATTTATTAAATGCTAGAAAAATTATAATAAATTAGCTAAATTAACATAATATTTAAATACAATTTTTCCAAGATTTTTACAGCAATTAAAATATATATAAAAATTTAAAACCAGAAAGTAACAATATCTAGAAAAATAATTAATTATAAATTAAGGATAATACATAATCAAAATCTACAGATGTTGTCGGATGATAAAATAAATATCACCAACGTGTCCAGAACAGTCAAATCAGCTAGGATAGCCTACCCATAAGTCCAATTTGGACACAGGGGCAAAACGGTAATTTCGGGTCAAAATGATGTCCGCCGTTGGACACACTTTGCACCGAAAAATGTGTCGGGATAGAAGTCTACAAAACCTAGCAAATTATATATCCACGAATCCAGAATGACGATACGAACCCAACGGTATGTCCGAAATAGGATTCCGATGTGCCGATCTCAAAATGATACGTTGACGCGGACACTTGGTATCCGGTTTGCACCGAAATGCATGCCGGAGCAAATGTCTTCAAAAATCAACAAATTATATGTCAACGAGTCCAGAATGATGATACGAACCCAACGGTATATCCGGAATTGGATTCCGATGAGCCGATCTCAAAGTGACCCGTTGAGTCGAAAAGTGGGACCCGCTTTACACCGAAATGCGTGCCAGGGCCCACATTCTCCAAATCAAGCAAATTTTATATGAAAACATTCCAGAACGACGTCACGAGTCTACTGGTGGTGTCAGAAATTGAATCCGGAGTCCCGGGTTCAAAAATGGAATTTTACAAGTGCAAATTAAAGAATTCGGACGGCCAACTTTGGCGTCGAATTCAACCAACCAAACGTGCTTAAAATAAAACGAAATATAAAGGAGACATGAAGATGGTTATACCCGCTGTGCATCGGAACTGACGGTGCACAAAACGGAGCTGCGACGGCGAAGTTACGAGCTGACGAAGTCGGCTCCACGAAACTGTCCAAAAATAGTTCAATTTAAAGTGTCAACTTTGTGACCAGTTTTGAGGTATCAAACGACGAAATTAACTGACGAAAATTGAGGGGAGTGAAGATGGATATACCGAGATTGAGACGGAGCGAATAAATCGCCGATCTAACGGTCGGATTTCCTAAAAAATACACACGAAGTTGCTGCGACGGGACACGAATTTTGAGTTCCAAACTCGCGCGCGCCGACGGGATCTCGTTCAAAATGCACGAATCGTGTGTTTCACACGTCGGGGAGGCCGGAGACTCTCCCGGGGAGGTCGCCCGGGTTCGCCGGAGGCGTGGGGAGCTTGCGGGGGCGGGCCGGCCACGTGGTGGCGTGGATGTGGTGGTGGTGGGAGTGGTTTTGATGGTGGTGATGATAATGAAGATGATGAAGTTGATGATGGTGATGAAGTGGTGGAGAGTAGGAGGAGGAAAGGGAGGAGCTCGGGAGGAGGAGAGGGTGGTGCTCGGTGGGGGTCGACAGCCATGGGGGTGTTCGGCCAAAATGGAGTGGGAGGAGAGAGTTGTGTGTGTGTGTTGTGTTTTGTATGTGTGTGTGTGTATATATAATGAGAGGGGGTGAGAATAGAGAGAGAGAGAAAGATATTTGAAAGAAAAGGGGGGGGGACATGAAGTCGGTTGAAGGGGGGGATGTTCTGCTGTTATGGGGAGTGAGGGGGTGAGGTGTGTGTTTGTATATTTAATGGGAGAGAGAGAGAATTAGATATAATATATATATATATATATATATATATATATATATATATATATATATATATATATATATATATATATATATATATATATATATATATATATATATATATATATATATAAAGAGAGATAGAGAGATATTTAGAGAGTGAGGGGAGAGAGAAAAAAATGGGTAGAGAGAGGGGAAGGTTCGGCTGTGAGGTGGAGGGGGAGGGAAGTGTGTAGGTGTTTGTGTGGAGAGAGAGAGAGAGAGAGTTTAATATATATATATATATATATATATATATATATATATATATGTATATATATATATATATATATATATGTATATAAATATATATATATATATATATATATAGGATATTTGTAAAGTGGAGAGAGAAAAATAGATATTTAAAATAGGAGAAATAGGGGAAAAATATGTGGGGTATTTATGCAGTCATGAAAGAACAATACGGAGCTTGGGTTCGGGTTCGGTCGAGCCGGGTCGGGTCGAAATCGGACAGGGGCAATAATTAAATTAAAATAGGAATTTATAATCATGGGTAAATAAATAATATAGGGGACTCCAATAAATGGGACACAAGCGTCATGCGGGTAGTAGGCTTCATGTGGGCCACGTCCATACTTTGGGTCGACTAGGTTGGATCGATGTCGGGTCCCGAAATTAAATCAAAAATTAAATCGGGTTTCACGGTAGATAATTAATCGGCCTAAGGTTCGGCTGTGAGGTGGAGGGGGAGGGAAGTGTGTAGGTGTTTGTGTGGAGAGAGAGAGAGAGAGTTTAATATATATATATATATATATATATATGTATATATATATATATATAGGATATTTGTAAAGTGGAGAGAGAAAAATAGATATTTAAAATAGGAGAAATAGGGGAAAAATATGTGGGGTATTTATGCAGTCATGAAAGAACAATACGGAGCTTGGGTTCGGGTTCGGTCGAGCCGGGTCGGGTCGAAATCGGACAGGGGCAATAATTAAATTAAAATAGGGATTTATAATCATGGGTAAATAAATAATATAGGGGACTCCAATAAATGGGACACAAGCGTCATGCGGGTAGTAGGCTTCATGTGGGCCACGTCCATACTTTGGGTCGACTAGGTTGGATCGATGTCGGGTCCCGAAATTAAATCGAAAATTAAATCGGGTTTCACGGTAGATAATTAATCGGCCTAAATTGACCCGGAAGTTGTGCGAAGAAAATGAAGCACAAAATGGAGTGTCTGAGTGGGACACGAAGGTCATGGGTGGAGAGCGTCTCGAGTAGATCATTCATGAGAAGTTGGTTTCGAGAAAATGGCTGATCTGGTGCTCCTAAATTAAAAGCAACGGTAACGTGCAAACGATGATCAAAAAATAAAAGTGGGAATAATATTCAACGATTAATTGGTCTAAGTTGACCCGAACTTGCGCGATACAAAAAGAGCACAAGAAAACGAGTTCAAGTGGGACATGATATATCAAAACGAAGATAATCTTGTCTACTTCAAAACTCGTGAAGAGAGTTTCCAGAGATTGGCATCCCTGACGCTCCAGAAGTCAAAGCTACGGAAAGGTACATTAATGATCTAAACAATTAAATAATAAAACATTTATCGAAAAATAATTCATTAAGAAAAATAAAAATAAACCCTAAAATTCAGGGGGCTTACATCCTACCCACCTTACAAAAATTTCGTCCTCGAAATTAAAAATTATCCAACCGGTCAAACTATAATATGTAGCTGCTCTGGCTACAATACTCAATCTGCTATCCTTGTAATCATCTCTTTTGTTTCTCCTACAAACTTTTTGGTTCCGGTTCAACTAAGTCCTTCTATCATAAACTTTGTCATACATCCTTTAGAATCTTCCATACTAACATGAAACATTTATGTATACCCTAAACTATAGGTCATTCTCCGGGTATGTCTATAAGCCTATAATGCTTAATCATCAATCATATTTCCAATCTTAATTGTAAATACTGAATTTCCTTATCGTATCCTAAGTATCCATATTCTATCAATCCACAGTTCCTTAGCATCATTTGTCGTCAATCATTTCCTACAGCTTCTCCTTGAAATAATACTTTCAATTCTTATTCTTGGCGTAGAGCCTTCTTCTTTTTACTCAACAAGTCCTCTGAATATAAATCCTCGATTTCAAAACTCCCGATTTATTAATTACCAATGTACATATGTCTTTGCCTCGTTCTTTATCGTTTTAACTGATATCTTCCCGATTGTCACGACCCGCACCCACTGTTAGGGTACGAGAACGTAACAACGCCCAGCCTACGCCGCAGTGTCGGCGGTAGAATGCTGTCCTAGGTAATCATCTAACAATATAAGGTACCTGTACAGTTCATACTCTCCGAATGGAGGTAACATCAGAAGTAATCTCAATCACATCTAGGTAGAGAAGGAAGAACAGATAGATAGTAACTCAAATAGAACCATAGCATAGATGAAATAAGACTAAGTGTCTAAGATACATAACATCCAGAATGTCAACTCATAATACAAGTCTAAGAGTACATAACTCAACATCTCAAAATACAACTCAGATGTGAGACAAAAGACAACTAGAAAGACTGCCTAGACTAAACTGGTCTAGACTACTGGAACATCCTCCTCAGCTGTAGGTGGATCCTGCTGAGGGTCCACAACATAGGTGTCATCTAGTCCTGCTCCGTAATAGGTAGATACCAGGGCCTCCTCCTCATCCTCTGTAATATTTTTAACAGGTCCAATCAGGACAGGAACGAGCACAATACATCTCACACAGTTCATAACAGGTTAGGAAATACGATACAAGCAATAGAGTAAGATACATGAACTGCTGAAAGGAAATATACGCTGTAAAAGAGATAGCTGTAATGAAATATCTACTGTATATAGAGAACTGTAGTGACTAGTGATGTAGAGCACAAGATAGGCATGTGAATGGCTAGAATTTGCACATGATTACACTACTGAGTTTGCACATGATTACACTACTTTGGAATTATTCACATGACCACTTCTACTCCCCCGTACCCCAATCAATACACAAGGATCTATACAGGTTACGTTATTGTACATGATATCACATGGGGCCCATGAAAGGGTGCACATGATAGTATACATGAGAGCTCTGTGAGCATGAGAGTACATGATCACATGAGTGCACATGAATGATGAAAGCATAGGTGTACATGATGATAGTGAAACACACATAACATGAAGTACCCGATGCTCCCGAGGGGGATAACATCTCATGTAAAGATCCATATAGTACCAATCCGTGTTACAAATGTGACAGCAACAAGTAAAGTAATCTAGAGCAAGAAGTAAAGCCTGAACAAGTATGAAACGGTGAGAGAATGTACTCGCCTGATAACTGAATGTCTGAAGAGGATATACTGTCTGAGGAGAGGTGTCTGGCTCCTAACCAGAGCAATACAAGTCACAATGTATCCACAATGATAAAAATAAAGTATACAATGCATACTACATGATTCTAGGTCAAACTGGTCAAAAGTCAACTCTTGGTCAACTCTAAAGTCAAACTAGTCAAGGTTAAGTCAATACTAGTCAAACTAGTTAGGGTTTTAGTCAAACTAGTCAAACTAGTTGATTTAGGTCATTCCTAGTCATTTCTAGGTTAACTAGGTCAACTTTGACCTATAGTTGACTTTGGTCAACTTTCAGTCAACAAGGGTCAACACTAAGGGTTTTGGGCCATTAGGGTTAGCCCCAACCATAGGCCAATAACCCTGGCCATAGGCCATAGTCTAGGTTTTAATATAAACCTATAACTAAAGGTTATACATATATATATATATATATATATATATATATATATATATATATATATATATATATATATATATCACTATATCTATATATATATAATTAGATACTAGCCACCCATATACCCATATATGATTATCATATACATACAACCCCTATGTATATAATACACTAAATATACATTAAGAGACCTAAAATAAATATACACATATATCATGTATATATATATATATACAATACATACATATATATATATATATATATATATATATATATATATATATATAACTATACATATATTACAAATATATGTAGAGACATAGAGAGAGAGAGACAAAGGGAGAGAGAGAGAATGAGAGAGAGTGGGACAGTGAGGGAGAGAGAGAGGAACAGTAGACAAGGGGGGGGGGGGGTATCTCAGGTTTCCTGAGACAGGAAACACCCCACACACACCACACATTACATATATACATATATGTATATACATATGTATATACACACACACACTACCAAAACTCCCCAAATTCGACCCACACCCTCAAATACATATATACTACACGTATACATACTAAAATACACTAGTCTAATGGATTAATTCAATCAAAATCGTGTTTGAAATCCATTTTCAAAAACTGGAAATTAAACCCAACAGTGAGACTGTGCACTGTGCACTCGATTTGAGGTAAACCGAAATACACGAACCTAATCGAGCTAAGACTCCCAACCAAAGGTTGGTAACTGACACCCCACACATACCCTAGTGTCCTAGGTCACTGACACGACACCACGACACGGTTTCACGTGTCCAAACACACGAAAACCACACCCGGGTAAATTAGGATACACAACACTAACCGCAGTGTCGTGCACGCGTGCACTTAGCTCTAGGACACGACACACGTGTCTAGAAGTCTCGTGCACGTGTGGATAGGTTCGCCTAGGGTTGGTCTAGGGTTTAGGTAGCCTGTCTCGTGTCCACGTGTCCTCAGGACACGGCACGAACTCCGTATCAGTCGAAGGAAATCGACTGATACTCAGTGTTCTGCACCGCGTCGTGCAGCGATGCACACATCTCGTGCTCGCGACACAGGACACGACGCACCTCGTGCTCGTGTCCTCGTGTACGCCAACTATAGGGCTACACTCTCGTGTCACTACGAGGTGTCATCGTGTCGTGTCCGTGCGACACGAGACACTCGAAGTTGGTGTCTGTGCGTGTGTGCGCTGACAGCCCGTGTCCAGTGCGAGTGAGATTTCTCACTCGACACGACACGAGGCGACACCAAATTTTGGGGGCATGTGCGCAGACATTGCCCCCTCGTGTCCACAAAATTTCTCGTGTCCTAGTGTCGTGTGTAGGGAGAACTAAGGGGGTGGTAGCAGGGGATTTTTACAGTGCACTGTGCAGTGTGTCCTGTGTGTTGAAACTGAGAGCTTCGTGTCCAGATTTTGGACACGACACAACCCAACTTGTGCTCAGTGTTTTAGGGTTAGGTTTAGGGAACCTAGGACTAGGTTTTGGTTCAAAAAGTTTTACAAAACAGTGTGTGTTATCAATGTGACAGTGTGCAAAAACAGTGAACATAAATAGGGTTTTACATGTAGGATACGTGTCCGATACGACACCAAACGATTCCTAGATTTCACCAAACTTTACCCACAGCTAGTATACACCTATATGCATGCATTTATGAAGAAAAACTACAATATTAATATGGTTTAGAGACATTTACCTATATGTGCAAAATTCTTGAAAACTCAATAAATGAGGGGGTGTCCAAGTCCACTTATGGGTGTGTCCAAGTCCTTGTGTCCAACTTGCTAGCCTCCCTTAGCACCTTCTAGGTTGTAGGAACCCAATGCAAGAGGTTTGAAGTGATTTGGATCACTATGTTGAGAGTTATGAATTTCTCAAGAAAAGGCTATTTACAATGATTTAAAACATGTAAAATTTGATGCAAGGAAATGAACGAAATATATAGGAATGATCAACCAAGGGGGGGGGGGGGTGTCTTGGCCGGCCATGGCATGGCCAAGGCATGGGGGGGTTGTCCTTGGCTTGCTTACAAGCTAAGGGAAGGACTTTTGGTAAAGGGTTTTGGATATTTTGCATAAATCAAGCAAAATATCAATAAGTAAATATCTAGATATTTGTATAGCTTTGACTACCATGAATATCTAATCCTCTTAGTCATTCTAGGTTAGGGTTTAACCTATAGATTAGGGTAACAAGGTTAGGGATTATCAAGTCACTAATCAAAAGTCCATGAATAGTAAAATCTCACTAATCCTACTTAATTCCTAGAAAATTACCAAAATACCCCTTAGGCTAAAAATCACTAAAATGATATTCTAAGCCTATGGTCAAGTTCTCATGGTCATGACAACTTCTAGGTTAGAGAAACTAGGGTTTACACTAAGTTATACTAACCAAAATCACAAAGTCATAAGTCATGACTTAGCATGACTTTAGAAATGGTTTAACTTAACTAAATTCACCAGAAAATCACACCATGACTAAAATACCACTAATAAATAATAAAAATAATAAATTTTCAAAAAATCCCCCAATTTTCAGAAACAGGGTGTTACACCGATCTCGTACGCAATACGGTAACTCATTCTAACTTATTCTATATCAATCCACATATCGTTCTATATTTAATCACATGTAATTAGCTATAGATAACCAACCAAAATTCTATAAATGCTAAATCCTCAAACTGCTAAGCACAAGATTCTAATCCTCAATCCATAGTCATAACAATATAATATCTCATTATTCTATCTTGGATACCCTATCATCAAGTCATACTATCAATACAATCGTTCTTAATGGTTTCCAAGTCTACTACTGTCAGTCACCCATACTTGTCCTATAAGCTTAATCTAACCAATCCCTAGGAAAAGTATTTATCACAAACACACAATACATTTATAGTTATACTACAAAATCAGTTAACAAGGTTTGGCTATTTCGGTCGTCTATCAAATAAAAGCTAACAAGGCCTAAGACTGGGTCAAGAATCCATAACAGTGTCCAAACAAGTTAAAGGTCAAGCAAGACGGAAAGTTCGTCAGAATATCTCCAAGAATGGTACGAAGACAATGTAATACATAATGAAAAGAATTATCCAAGAGGTTAAAAAAAAGAGTTTAGTCAAGTCATAGGAAAGACGAAACACAAAGATAATTATGTCCAAAAAGATAACATGAAAACAATTCTGTTGGAGAGTCCTAGAGAACCTATAATCCTAATTGTAGATGTAGATAGAACGGAGTTAATCAAGATGGGGAAGAATAATGATAAGAACTTATTCTTGCTCATTCGGTCATAACAAAGTAAACCAAGTTGAGATATGATCTGATAACCATACACGTCTTCCTGAAATCATGTTGCTAGAATTTTTGCCCCACCAGTAAGCTTAGATGCAATAAACGGTAGAGTCATAACTAAGGTATACACCCTATAATCATGTTATCTAGAATCCTCGCCACGCCAACCGGTATGGCTGCGAGAAAATCTAAATTTTATGAATAGGATAGTATATCCAAAATCAGGCTCTATGTTTTTGTCATACCAGCTAATATGGCTACGATAAATTCTAAACTCCATAACTAAAGCAGACGTTTACCTTATCAGAATATATCACAATTTAATCCATAAAATTTATCACGATACAAGATCAAAGTTAACAACAAAATCAGAAATCGATTTCAACAACAAATTAAGGAATAGCAAATGGAAACAGGTGAAAACAGATTTCGAGATAAGATTAGAGTGAGATCCTCAGGGGTCATCCCAAGGGTACAAACTTGGTCTAAATTGACCCACTGAAATACAAACAAGAGGCTAATTATAGCTCACGGTCCTATGCTGTGATGAGTTCTCCTATGTTGCAATCCTAGTAATCCTCTACGTGTTCTAAATGTCATCCATAGTATTATCAAGTTGTCCTAGATCCTAATTGCAGGCATGCTTGGTACAATAACGTAACCAAACAACTTAAGTCTGGACCTGCATGGGCCGCCAAATAAACATATCACGACCCGTTACCCAAATTGTTGGGCCGGGCCGAGCCATGTCCAGCCTACGCTTGGTCAAAGCGTAGTAAGCTGTTCTAAGAATAGACAATAAAGAATCTAAGCAGCTAACAGTTCTAAAACCATATTTAAAGTTCATCACAACACAGCATCTATAAGCGAAGGTAAATAAGCACAGACTTAATAATACATAACCAAAGTATCTAACTGGAGACAAAGTCCAGTATCCAAATATAAGTACAGACAAAGTCTAAGTCCCAAAACACAAGAAAGATAACTAAGCAAGGTTCCCCGCTGGGGCCTCTTCTGGAGCTAAGGCCAGGTCCTCAATGCAGTACCATAATATGTAACACATAGCGTTTCCTTCTCGAAAAGTATACCTATAACGTTATCCTGTCAGGACGGGAGCAAGTACAACCTCTACAACTAAAGTACTGAACATATAATGAAAGAGATGTACAACAAGAAACATGGTGTGATAAGTCTATAAAACAGGAAATACTGGAAAATATTGCCTCATGGTACAACTGGGATCACAGTATCATAGTAACACAGGGAACATGGCATATCTGGAATCATGGTATAACTCATAATCTATCATGGCAAGGACACATATGTCATATAGACAGATGTATATGTAATATTTAAAACTGTAGCAGGTACGTGATCGGTCGAATAGATGTACAATGTGCTGTGGCACATAATAAAATGTACTTTCGTACAAGTGATAGGGCGATAGATGTACATACGCACAAATCCGCCTTGATATAAAGCCTACGACAAGGTATACATATAAAATGCGACCTCGCTCGCTACTATGAGGGGGGACATGATCACGTACTCAACTGTCAGTTTCCCCATAACCCATATATATAACATGTGAGAGATACGAGAACAGTAAAAACATGTAAGAGATACGAGAACGATATAGAACATGTGAGAGATACTGGGATCGGTATAAAGCACGGTAGGTACTGATAGCAGTATAAAGCATAGTGAAACATGTACTGAGAACCAGCAAGATGCATGTGAAGATATAAGAACTGTCCTAAGCATGACAGGTACTGAAAGTAATACAACATGTGAAGATTTAACTTGCTACCTCAAGGATCAGTATTCTAACAGGGTTAATACATGTTCTAGCATTAAAAGACAGTAAATGAGCTTGTAGATGTACTTGCCTCGAGCAAAGCAAGAATACTAGTACGAAGATATAGATGTCCGGTGTCCTGTCAATAATGATATACAAACTCAGTTCTAAGCTATGTTCAATAATACACTAGTGGTGTGACACGACTACTAACTGGACACTAACTAAGTGGGAACCTAGCATAAAAGTCTAATGTGAAGTGCCACTATACTCAAACTATCTCTCTAGGGTCTTTATACTAGTGCGGGGTGAGGTCCAATACTATAACAACTCAAATCAACGCAAAACTTGCAAGTTGTAACTACTCAATAAATAAATCAAACGGTACACTAAGTTCCAACAATTTTAGAGATAGACAAAAAGCTTAAATATATATAAAATAAAGTACCAAAATAATCCTTGTTAATTATAGAAATTTATACTAATTTTTTTGGGATTTATAAACCCTCATAAATATTTATTAAAAATCAGCAAACATAAATATACTGAAAATGAGTTCTGTTTTCCTATTTTTATAAAATACCAAAAGTACTTATTAAATGCTAGAAAAATTATAATAAATTGGCTAAATTAACATAATATTTAAATACAATTTTTCTAAGATTTTTACAGCAATTAAAATATATATAAAAATTCAAAACCAGAAAGTAACAATATCTAGAAAAATAATTAATTATAAATTAAGGATAATACATAATCAAAATCTACAGATGTTGTCGGATGATAAAATAAATATCACCAACGTGTCCAGAACAGTCAAATCAGCTAGGATAGCCTACCCATAAGTCCAATTTGGACACAGGGCAAAACGGTAATTTCGGGTCAAAATGATGTTCGCCGTTGGACACACTTTGCACCGAAAAATGTGTCGGGATAGAAGTCTACAAAACCTAGCAAATTATATGTCCACGAATTCAGAATGACGATACGAACCCAACGGTATGTCCGAAATAGAATTCCGATGTGCCGATCTCAAAATGATACGTTGACGCGGACACTTGGTATCCGATTTGTACCGAAATGCGTGCCGGAGCAAATGTCTTCAAAACTCAACAAACTATATGTCAACGAGTCCAGAATGATGATACGAACCCAACGGTATATCCGGAATTGGATTTCGATGAGCCGATCTCAAAGTGACCCGTTGACTCGAAAAGTGGGACCCGCTTTGCACCGAAATACGTGCCAGGGCCCACGTTCTCCAAATCAAGCAAATTTTATATGAAAACATGTCAGAACGACGCCACGAGTCTTCTGGTGGTGTCAGAAATTGAATCCGGAGTCCCGGGTTCAAAAATAGAATTTTACAAGTGTAAATTAAAGAATTCGGACGGCCAACTTTGGCGTCGAATTTAACCAACCAAACGTGCTTAAAATGAAACGAAATATAAAGGAGACATGAAGATGGTTATACCAGCTGTGCACCGGAACTGACGGTGCGCAAAACGGAGCTGCGACGGCGAAGTTACGAGCTGACGAAGTCGGCTCCACGAAACTGTCCAAAAATAGTTTAATTTAAAGTGTCAACTTGGTGACCAGTTTTGAGGTATCAAACGACGAAATTAACGGACGAAAATTGAGGGGAGTGAAGATGGATATACCGAGATTGAGACGGAGCAAAGAAATCGTCGATCCAACGGTCGGATTTCCCGAAAAATGCACACAAAGTTGCTGCGATGGGACACGAATTTTGAGTTCCAAACTCGCGCGCGCCGACGGGATCTCGTTCAAAACGCACGAATCGTGTGTTTCACACGTCGGGGAGGCCGGAGACTCTCCCGGGGTGGTCGCCCGGGTTCGCCGGAGGCATGGGGAGCTTGCGGGGGCGGGCCGGCCACGTGGTGGCGTGGATGTGGTGGTGGTGGGAGTGGTTTTGATGGTGGTGATGATAATGAAGATGATGAAGTTGATGATGGTGATGAAGTGGTGGAGAGTAGGAGGAGGAGAGGGAGGAGCTCGGGAGGAGGGGAGGGTGGTGCTCGGTGGAGGTCGGCAGCCATGGGGGTGTTCGGCCAAAATAGAGTGGGAGGAGAGAGTTGTGTGTATGTGTTGTGTTTTGTATGTGTGTGTGTATATATAAAGAGAGGGGGTGAGAATAGAGAGAGAGAGAAAGATATTTGAAAGAAAAGGGGGGGGACATGAAGTCGGCTGAAGGGAGGGGATGTTCGGCTGTTATGGGGAGTGAGGGGGTGAGGTGTGTGTTTGTATATTTAATGGGAGAGAGAGAGAGAATTAGATATTATATATATATATATATATATATATATATATATATATATATATATATATATATATATATATATATATATATATATATATATATATATATAAAGAGAGATAGAGAGATATTTAGAGAGTGAGGGGAGAGAGAAAAAAAATGGGTAGAGAGAGGGGAAGGTTCGGCTGTGAGGTGGAGGGGGAGGGAAGTGTGTAGGTGTTTGTGTGGAGAGAGAGAGAGAGAGAGAGTTTAATATATATATATATATATATATATATATATATATATATATAGGATATTTGTAAAGTGGAGAGAGAAAAATAGATATTTAAAATAGGAGAAATATGGGAAAAATATTTGGGGTATTTATGCAGTCATGAAAGAACAATACGGAGCTTGGGTTCGGGTTCGGTTGAGCCGGGTCGGGTCGAAATCGGACAGGGGCAATAATTAAATTAATGTAGGGATTTATAATCATGGGTAAATAAATAATATACGGGGACTCCAATAAATGGGACACAAGCGTCATGCGGGTAGTAGGCTTCATGTGGGCTACATCCATACTTTGGGTCGACTAGGTTGGATCGATGTCGGGTCCCGAAATTAAATCGAAAATTAAATCGGATTTTACGGTAGATAATTAATCGGCCTAAATTGACCCGGAAGTTGTGCGAAGAAAATAAAGCACAAAATGGAGTGTCTGAGTGGGACACGAAGGTCATGGGTGGAGAGCGTCTCGAGTAGATCATTCATGAGAAGTTGGTTTCGAGAAAATAGCTGATCTGGTGCTCCTAAATTAAAAGCAACGGTAACGTGCAAACGATGATCAAAAAATAAAAGTGGGAATAATATTCAACGATTAATTGGTCTAAGTTGACCCGAACTTGCGCGATACAAAAAGAGCACAAGAAAACGAGTTCAAGTGGGACATGATATATCAAAACGAAGATAATCTTGTCTACTTCAAAACTCGTGAAGAGAGTTTCCAGAGATTGGCATCCCTGACGCTCCAGAAGTCAAAGCTACGGAAAGGTACATTAATGATCTAAACAATTAAATAATAAAATATTTATCGAAAAATAATTCATTAAGAAAAATAAAAATAAACCCTAAAATTCAGGGGGCTTACACATATCTACTCCCGAAGGAGTGCTAACACATAAAGCTGTCTTTAATTGAGTCATACATGAAAACACGTGTAGGCAACTCTAGAGGGGGGTAAATAGAGTTTGTGTCAATAATCACCAAATAAAAATTAACTCTATATCACCTCCACAAAAACAACTATCAAGATAGTAAATAAATCAGAAATAAATGCGGAAGGAATAAAGATCAGAAGAGCATTCGCAGACACAGCAGTTTTAACCTGGTTTCCCTCGTGGAGGACTAGTCCAGGCCTGAGAACTCTAGCTCAGGATTCAAATCCACTATTTGTGAAATAGTAGTTTACAACCCGTGCCTTTTCTTCAGAAGAGCACGTCAACTTCTTACAGAGGATCGCAGTGGCGATTTGCTTAGATTTTTCCAAGCGACTTGGAATTGTCCAAGTGACTTTTCTTTTCAACTCTTACACAAAAACTTCTAGCTGAATCGCACTTGAGCACCTTGGGGCTTAGGAAGTTTTGTGGCTAGTAGATTGGAAGAGTAAGGCTCTTGACTATATAGGCTATGTAAGAGAAGAAGAATAGAAGAGTGGATGGTTTCAAATGAGAGAAACCAAGGCCTATTTATAGGGTTCGGGACAAGCAGAATTCGGCCAGAATTCGGTATGGATAATTCAAATTTTTTTGGCCGTTGGACAGCTTGTAGCAAGCAGGCCCTAAAAATCAGCTCCTGAAAATCAGGGGACAGAGTTCGACCCGAACTCTGTGTGGAGGCAGAGTTCGGCCCGAACTCTGTCTCCAGAAGACAGAATTGGTCCATTGGCTTTTGGGCTTTGTGGAGCATGGGCTTGGTTCAGGAATTGGTCTGTTTGTATGGTAGAGCTTGGAGAGATATGTCTAGGGGTTGAAATGACTCAGTGCGACTCAACGTACACATTCTCCTAGACTCAATAAATTGAAGATTACAGACTTAGAACAATTAGGAAAACCAAGAGCCCTATTTATGAAACCTTTCTTCTGATATTTGAGCAGTCCTGAAGACGTCTTTTCCCTTGACAGCAGTCGTCCGAAGATAAACAGATCTGGAAATCTGAATACCTTTCGGGGGCTTCGCCCCCGAACCCCCGACGGGGGGCGCTGCCCCCTCGACCCCTGTCCGCTGACCGGGCAGCGGAACCCCCGATGCGAGGCCCCGGATAGGTCGCTAGGCGGTTCGGAGAAATCTTTTTCTATGACGCCGTCTTCGCTCCATCATTAATTCTTCATTGCCTATGTCCTGTTTGATCATGTTTGATCATGCTTACTGTATGTCTACAAATACATGTTAGGCCAGCAAAATATGTTGCAGTACGATAGAAGCATAGCAATATAATACAGGACAATTAGGACATTGCTAAGTTTAAGTAACAACATGATAGCATGTTAGGCCAACAAAATATGTTGCAGTATGATACAAGCATAGCAATATAATATAGGACAATTAGGACAATGCTAAGTTTAAGTAGCAACATGATAGTGAGTATATGAGTATTAGTGACATCATTATGTTAAACTTAACTGATTAGCCATATTCAAAAACACAATATAATCATTGGGCCAACAATCTCCCCCTTTTTGATTATGGCAAATCAGTTAAGTTTAAGACAGATACGATAGATGCATATATCACTAATAAACACATACTACGAGAAGATAGTGTGCTAACTTAAACTTATTTCTCCCCCTTTGTCATGATCAAAAAATAAGCTCCTCCGTAATAAGAGATAAAATGAACTCAAGCATAAGGAGGAAGGCATAGACAATCATGATCAAGATATACTAAATGAGGAACAATGGAAGAAGTGTGTAAAGACAAGTATAGAAACTACATACCAAATGTAGAATGCCAGAAAGTAACTTGTCAAAACACAAATAGTTGGTAAAACTAAAAGAATTTGAAAATAATCAATAGATACTTTACCAACATGAAATCCAAGAAAGACATCCAAAAACATAGTATTACATGAAATCCAAGAAAGACATCCAAAAACTTTTGGAAGAAAAAAAAAAATCAGTCAAAAACCATAAGGATTAGATAATTGCAAATAATAGATATCAAAGAAGAAAGAAACCAATTGAGATATTGAAATAGACAAACTTGATATCAATTGAAATATATAAACTTGAAACAATGATCAATAAAACTATGATAGTCATAATTGTCCACAGATAAATAGTGAAACAAAATAAATGAATGATCAATGTAAAATAGAAGCAATTGATATAAAAAGATCTCATTATTTGCAAATCTATTTGCTTATCCAAAATTCGTGCATTTGAACTCAATTACCTTATCATGCTATATGAAAACCCTTTGAAATAAACATGAAGGTAAAGGAGAAACAATGTTTGAGAATGAGAAATTCAGTCGAATTGAATGCTCCCCCTCAAACTATGACCAATATAGATAAAATCATGAATATTGGATAAGTCCTCAACAAGGAAAGCCAAATGAAACAAACAAAGAAAGCCAAATCAAAGAAATCACAAACATCATCAAGATAAAATACGAAATTAAATATTAACGAAATGACTCATATAAAAGACAGAGATAATATGATGAAAATAATTGCATAAACTCTCATAAATCTTTCACAAAATATCAGTATCAAAAAATGGGTCAATGATGAACTACGTATACGACATATTAAAGGGTATAAATGAATTAAACCAATTTATTTGCTCCCCCTTAAAATATGCGTATCTAGTTCCAAAGCACTTATAAAAAAAATGATAACCTCAAGATATAGGGGTAAATCAACAATAGATTTCTCTCCCTTGCTTAATGCTATAAAAGCGTCTACAAAATGATAACTTATGACATAAAAAATGATATAAGGCTATAAAATTATCATAGAACGAAAAATATCATCTTTAGTCAAAAAGATATATCCACTAATAGTTACTAAAGATCAAAAGAATATTTCAATTTAGCACATGTAATCAAAAGACGACATACACTAACCTATATAGAAGAATATCATATTGAAGTATGATAGGTCAATGCATGTTATCTTTTGAGAAGAAGATCATCATGAAAAGAAATAAGGTCCATTAGAAAAATATTATTATGATCGAGAATAATAAGGACCATTAGAAAAATATCATTATGAAAAGGAATAATAAGGTCCATTAGAAGAATATCATCATGAAAAAAGTCAATTAAATCAATCACGAAGAAAGTCAAAATATAGCAAAAAAAAAATAAAGCTCAAATATCATGTCCATGATTATCTAATTAAGAAATGATCAACCAACTTATTGCTTTGCAAGGACTATGTATGTTTTACCACATATGTACCCATCAACGGGTAATAATCCAACCTTGCTAGTACTAAATAAGAAACCAATGAAGTTCAAATAGCAAAGAGCATATGTGATAATCCATGAGTAGTCAAAGTAGAGTAATAAATTAACTTGATAACCACATAATTAGATAATATAGGACTACTTTATCAATAGGATCATTCATAAAGTAAACCAATAAATAATTATGATCCGTCATAAATTCCATCTAAAAACCATATAAACAAACCAATGAAAAATATAGAAAAGAGTCAATCATATTTAAATCATTGAAAAATATATAAAAACCATATAAACAAACCAATATAGGTCGCTAGGCGGTTCGGAGAAATCTTTTTCTATGACGCCGTCTTCGCTCCATCATTAATTCTTCATTGCCTATGTCCTGTTTGATCATGTTTGATCATGCTTACTGCATGTCTACAAATACATGTTAGGCCAGCAAAATATGTTGCAGTACGATAGAAGCATAGCAATATAATACAGGACAATTAGGACATTGCTAAGTTTAAGTAACAACATGATAGCATGTTAGGCCAACAAAATATGTTGCAGTATGATACAAGCATAGCAATATAATATAGGACAATTAGGACAATGCTAAGTTTAAGTAGCAACATGATAGTGAGTATATGAGTATTAGTGACATCATTATGTTAAACTTAACTGATTAGCCATATTCAAAAACATAATATAATCATTGGGCCAACAATACAAAATTTATTTTTTATTGCAAAATCAGACGAGATAAAGTAATGAGTAGCACTGAAATCAAAAAATACTCTTGCAGGTGTGTCTTTGTATAGCAACGTACCTGTTATTACATTCTTTGCGGTCTGGGCCTCTTCTTGAGTCAAGGCATAAACTCTTGATTGCGCACCTTGTTCTTGATTCGGTACATTCCCAGCTGGAGCCGGTAAGGCTGGTGGCGCTTGGCCACGATGCTAGTTGTTATATTGGCCTCGGTTATGATTGTTGTTATGCCCACGATACTGATTGTTGTTATTCTGCCTACGAGAAGGATACTGATTCCCTCCTCTATTTCTGCAGTCAGCTTCCTAATGGCCCTGTTCGCCATATTTGAAACACTTAACCCGACAATCTTCAGATCAATGTCCCCAACGGTTACATGATTTACAACGTTCTGCATGTTGAGACCCCCTATTGTCTCCAGTATTGTGACGCTTAGGTGCGTCGTTCCTGCTAGCAGACCAAGGTCGTTTCTGATTATTGAGTCCTTGGTTGCTCTTCGTTGTCTCACGACTAGCCGGCTTATGAAATCGCTCCATCTCGAGAGCTGTCTTGTACGCCTCCCGGTAAGACGTACATTTTTGACTTAGCACATCCCGCTGCAGGCCCTCATTCAAGTCTTACACGAATCTTCCTCGCTTTGCATCATCATTCGGTACCATATACCCAGCGAATGCGACTCTCTTCAAAAATTCTGTCTCGTAGTCATCCACTGACATACTGCCCTGCTTGAGTGCTATGAACTCATCTTCTTTCTGTTGACGGACAGCTGGTAGAATAAATTGTGCAATGAAAGCCTGCTTGAAGGTCTCCCAAGAGATCTTTATATCCTGATTATTCCCGCAAAGTGCCTATCTCTGCGAATTCCACCATTCCTGGGCCTTGAGACGAAGTTGTACCGCGGTACACTCTACTCTCTTGCTGCCCTGTATATCTAACATTCGAAAATAGCCCTCAACTGTGTTCAAGAAGCCCATCACCTCATCTGGCTTCTCTCTTCCTTTAAACTCAGGCGGGTCACAACTTTTAAATTCGGAGAACTTGAAGCTCGTTCTCTTTCATGTCGACATTTCAGGTTTCTCTGTCGGCACTTCTACGGTCTCGGTTGCTGCGACCTTTGCAGAAATATTAGAATCGACCGTCAGCATGGTGACAATCTGAGATAGATTATCCACTTATTTTTGTTGAGCATCTAGCTGCTCCTGAAACTGATACTGAAGCTACTCTTAAAGTGCGCGATGTTGAGCTTCGCTCTGCTTCCTCTGAGCTTCCATTTGTTTAATCAGTTTCTCAATTGGGTCAGACGATGAATTCGTCTTTGCACTGTCACCTTTGGTCATTCTACAACAAAGAAATAATTCTATTAGCACTCATAAAATATTTTTGGGCTTATTGCATGGAATATTATTTCATGCTAGCGCTATCGACACCATAAATCGAGAAAATTTACATCAAGACTTCCTTTTTGAAAACATTTTCAAAATTCGAGGAAGTGAAACCGTGCTCTGATACCAACTTGTCACGCCCCGATTCGGGGAATCGCTCGCTTTGCTTCGATTCACGCCGAATCGATCGTCCTCGCTAAGGCGTGATGTCGTACAAGTCTGGAGTTGCACTTGTACAAGGCTAGAACATGCATAATTATATCATTTCAACACATTTGAAAATTAAGCCACAGTTGCAGAAACATTGAGTAAGCAGAATAGGAAGAAAATATTTATTTTATTGATGATTGTAGTCAAAATACAACTTTTTTCAATAATATTTTCGGCTACATTGATTCATGAAAAGAAGTACAACTGATAGGCGGCCATGAAATAATTTCCCGTTCCATACATCATGCCCCTTTAGTACTTTGAAATATAAGCAGCTATCTTTGAAATCTCCGCAATACTTTGTGCGTCTTTAGGGAAAATAACTTGAAAGGAAACAGTAGTTCAGAAAGCTTTAGTTGCGATGTGCGCCCGAGCCTTCTCCAGTGCCTGTGGAGGAGGGGTCAGCACATTATAACAATGTGCTGGTTAACTTGAAAGGAAACAGTAGTTCAGAAAGCTTTAGTTGCGATGTGCGCCCGAGCCTTCTCCAGTACCTGTGGAGGAGGGATCAGCACATTATAACAATGTGCTGGTGATCCCCGTTGGCCCACTCAGCTAAACCAACATTTTATTAATGATAAGCATTTTAAAGATATGAACTTGTTAGGGACAGGCAACATTTAGAGTAAATCAAAATTCAAATGACATGGTAGTTTATAAAATCATGTTTACTTTACCATTGGTCGAATCCCAGATTTCCTGCATAAGATACAGGATAAAAATAATATACTTACCGTCCCTGCATAAGACATTGATTAGCATACATTCCCACAATATGACCACTGGTGTTGTTAAACCATATGGGCTCTTTTCATTCATTTATTTCCATTTAGGACTTCAAGATAATGAGATGACAGCACAGTAGGGAGCTAGCCTCTATGATGCCTCGCATTACTCATGTTTTCCAAAGCACTTCATTATTTCCTCCTAGGCCAAATCGGTCCCGGTGCCCCGGTACCGTTCGAGGAAATTATTGCTCAATCCTTGTATACAAGTTGTCCATGGTCAGGCGAATGTGTGTCCGACTCGATATACACAGTGTGCATAGAATATTTGAAGTAATAGGCAACATGATCATTCTTAGCATTTCATAACCATCATTCTAGGCATCAATTCATTTTAGTTCATTGCAGTAATATCAATTTATTTCAATATTCGATCTCTAGCATCTTAGTAGTATTGACTTATGGCATTAGCATCTTGATATCGATCAACGGATGTTGCAAGGCAATTATTTAGTTGGCATAAAGGAATAGCGAGAGGGACAATACCACCACAGAGATCCACACTCACCAAATTAGAGAATCGCCGAGAGAGAGAGGAACACTTGCACGCTTAGCCTTCTATCACGCGTCAGTCTGCATTGGCACCAAAAGTTTGGTTAATATTCTGTCTTGTTGTGTTCTCTTCTCTCAGAATTCTCAAGAATGAATGCTATGCAAATTGATGAAAACGGGCAAGAATCAAATCATCAAAAAATGTTCAAAAAGCATCCATCAAAACCAAGCAACAAAACCAGCAGCAAAACATCCAGAGAAAACTCTTGGATACATTTCAAGTGAAACCAATCCATTAGTTGGAAAGGTTCTTATGTACTTGTCTGTGATCGATTCGATGTCGACGGTAAGTTTCCCCAATACTCGGTTCCGACCGATTTAGCCAAGCCACAAGCCTTACATAGTGAACCACTAGGAGCGGGACACTGCACTCACCCCCTTGGCCGACAGCCACCTCCCCTCTCTTCCTCTTCCTCTTATTCATCATCATCTCCTCACCACCACCACCCTCTTCATCATCATCTTCACTCCACCACCACCATCACATCCACTACCACCTCCTCCTAGGCCGACCACACAGCCACCCCCTCACCCCCATGGCCGACAGTACCCCCCTAGGCCGGCAGCAGCCACCCCCCTCTCCATCATCTCCATTACCTCTATTATGGTACACCTCTTCTCCTCCTTCATTCCTTTGAATATATGTATATATCTAAGTTTATTTTCTATATAAATGTATGTGTTAAATATTGGTGTGTGATTAGAAATTTACATTTTATGTCTTGGGGTTGTGAAGGATGGAATGGTTATGTTCACCATTTTGTTATGTCATTCTCTTATGTGTATACAATGTGATGGAGAGATTTAGTTCCTAAACTTTTTTTGCAAGAACCCATGAATGTTCATATATAGTTTCACAAGCATATACTTTAATTACATATACACATGTCCTTTTATATATATATACTCTTTGTACATTATGTACATATATATGTATAAATACTCTTTCACTATATATATATATATATATATATATATATATATATATATATATATATATATATATAAATGTATACTTTTTATATATACATACACTTTTTCATATGTGAACATACACCTCTCATCTCATTATGTATATATGTATATAAATATACATATATTTTTCATATATATAATTACTTCTAGTCTCATTATATATATATATATATATATATATATATATATATATATATATATATATATATATATATATATATATATATATATATATATATATATATATATACTCTTTCCATATATACAAATGTATATATACACGTAGTTACTTACTTTTCCATGCTTGTATGAAATACCCTTATATATATAGGCTTTCTAGAACTATGTGTCTTCACCCTAGTAACCTCATTTGTGAACACATTTTATATGTATACAACTTGTATATATATTTCCTTCACAAAATGTATACTTGTATATATACATGCTCTATGTACACTCATATACATATATGTGATTCCAAATATAGGACTAGTGTACGTACATTCCTATGCTTACATATATATACTTGTCACATGTAACTTGTGGTTGTACACCTTCTTGGATAAATGTAACTTAGTATTTGAATGTGGTGCCTATTATGTTAAACATACTCTCTACTTTGTGTGTGATTAGATGCATAGTCATGGATGTTCTTTTAGCGTGTCGTAAGTCTTGGTTGTGTAATTGTAGGTCTCTTGGACGGCGTGATTGAGGCATAAGGGACCGGAGCACTACTTGTACATTGCGGGATTGAAGGTAAGTATACCTTGCCTTGCATTACTGTCTTACATATATATCATTATACTCTTGTTAGCGCAAACTTGGTTAGTAGAGACCGGGAATTATCTCCGGCGTAGTCGATGATGGCATCGACACTTAGGGCCACCCACTTGACCTAGTAGTAGGTGACGTGCCCTTAGTTGCGGAGTTGTTGTTACAACTCCCTTGACCATGACATGTGTTTTAATACGGCACTAAGTGAGAGCAGATCATGGCACGTGCTGTCGCTCTCGACTGTCCATCAGTGCGAGTGGCTCATGTGACGACACATATAGGGTAGTGATGGTTATATATAGCTGACTCTTCATAGAGAGTAGATGTTTGGGTCGTAGATGCGACTTTTACGTCACTGGACGGGGAAGGCAACCAGTAGGCATATGGGATAGACTGTTACTTTATTCTAGCATCAGTGATACCCGGTTATGGGCATGGATACCCGGTTATGAGCCATACACTCACTAGGAGATACATCCGGCAGTGGCCACTAGCTGCACGCTAGGTACGGTCGGGAGGTATACTAGTGTTTGTATGTTTATATCGGCTCGTGATCCGACGTCGACTCGTGCTCCGATGTCATTCCCTTATCTATCCACCCATACATTCCAAAGTTGTCTTTATGTGCATTCACTTAGACTGGTTAGCTCATTCCCCTTATGTTACATTAGTATTTACGTTATGGCCTATTCCTATTTGTATTTTGCTATGTCCCCTGAGGACCTGGTTCTTTTCCAGATCCCGACGAGCACACATACACGATGATCTATGGTACCGGTACTGAGGTGGGAGACTTTGCTGAGGACTACGAGGTCTACCCTGAGGAGTTTCTTTGACCTCGGTATGCTGCTACTTGGGCTGAGAGTTTCTTATCTAGTTAGTTGGTACTCTTAGCTAGTTATCTTCCATTCATGTACTTTCATTTTGATATACTGTGGGATTGTTTCCACCAGACTTGTATTTCCTTTCAGTTGTATTTGGACATTCAGACCACTCTGCTTTTATATTCAGTACTTCCTTTCTATGTTATTTGTGGAAGAGTTTTAGATGTTTGCCTGTGTTGGTTAGTTACTTTTACAGCGTAGTACGCCTAAGTGAGTCTATTAAATTGGGCAGCTCACTCTAGGTCGTATTAGCTGGCCAGGTTAGGCCCTAATCTCATATATTTGGGAGTGGGGCATGACAGTCGTACCCGCCGTCGAGGAGCCTAGGTGAGCACGCTCCCGCCTCTTCCTTCTCGAACTCCTCTTGTTCTTCTCTATGTGCTTCTTCTTCTCATTCCTTTAGGGTTTGGTGGAGAGTCAACTGTGTGAAGTATGAGGGATGAGAGAGAGTGTAAGTAGGGTTAGGATTTTTATGTTAGCCATTAGCCCGGGCTGCCAGGCCATTGATGTGGGCTAAGGAAAGAAAACAAAAGAAAAGAAAAAGAAAGAAAGAAAATTTGGTTTATGGTTTGACTCAGCATGTTTGGCAACCAAAAACTCAAAAGGTGTTACTACAAATTTCTAAAATTTACAGGAAAATTACTATTATAATATATTAATATTTATGGATACCATTTCTTTACTTTTTTTTATCCCACTTTAGATTAAAATTGGAACAATTTGAGATCAAAATTGAGAAAATATATCTTATATTTTATATTATTTTAGAGCAGCACATATTACTATATTACTAACTTTTTGAGTTTTACGACTTTTGGATTTTGCCTTTGATTGAGTTACCACTTATCAAGCATACTTTACAAAAAGGTTATAGGCACATTAGATCAAAAACATTTACTTAGATGTCCTTGCTACAACTGCTTAGAACTTACACAAATTGGTTGTTTAATAAATTCTTGATGCCTATCCTTTGGTATGAAGGTCAGCTTCTTCATTCAAGTAGTAAAATTTCATAATTCAAGGCTTTGGTGACCAACCTTGTTATTAATGTTAGTTTTGTGTATATTTCCACATTTGTCTTTAAATTCCACTCACAAATTTAGTATTGCAATTAGTAAATATAGAAAAAAAAACATCGAGATCTTGTAACTGCATGTCTACCCATATTGTTTGGATTTTTATTGGAATGTGTTTCTCTTGGTTAAACCATTTAGATAAGCAACTCCAAAAATAATCACTTAGTGTTTGGCTTACTAGGAGAAAATAGAGTTCTTAGGGGTTAAAGACTTCCAATTTTGAGGTGGACCACAACAGTATGTGGCTTGCTACAACTGAATGGTAATAATTGTATGGTTAATCACTGTTGGATACCAACATATGTAGGATGCTATGCTAGGTACTTAGAGGCAGATCACAACAGGATGTGGCTTGTTAATATCTATTAGACACTTGGTACAGATTTAGTTATGCATGTCTATTACGAAAGGTTGAGGAGATGTCAGACATTTATTTCTATGATGACAGTAGTTACCATTTTAGCTTTCCATAACAGTCTCCTCTTGTCATATGATAAGATGTCAAACTCATTAGTTGTGCCAATTACATCAAGAATATAATTTGCTTCCTTGCAGGTAATATTTCTTAATTTTGTTAAAACCCAGATGCCCAGATGCCATAGCAAGAGTAAAGGAGATTTTAGACATGATTCCTTCTAGAGCCATTGGTGCATATAGTAATTGTTGAGTAAGTATGTAAGCCCCTAGAATTTAGAATTATTTATTTATTTATTTTTATTGTTTTGATTAATATAGTTATTAGTATATATATATATATATATATATATATATATATATATATATATATATATATATATATATATATATATATATATTCTCCCACTTATATTCATGAAAATAAAATGTACTCTTCCATAGCTTTGATTTTTGGAGCACAAGAAATATCAAACTCTAGAAACTTCCTTCACGAGTTTTGAGCTAGATGAGTTTATCTTCGATTTGGTATATCATGTCTCACTCGAATACGTCTTCTTGTATTCTATTTGTTTCGTACAACTTCAGGGTCAATTTAGGCTAAGAAGTTATCTATCGTGAGATCTGTCATAACTTCCATCTTAAATTCCGGACTCAACATCGATCCAACTTAAACGACCCAATATATGATTTCGACTATTTTTGAGCCTACTACACACATGCCTAGGGTGTCCCACTCAATCGAGATCCCATATACTATTTAAATTCAAATGTCACATAAGACCCTTTATGTGACTTTTTAAGCCTATTTCCAAATCGAGCAATTTATATCGAGCCTAAACTTATCCAACAACTTGTAAACGACTGGTTGTGGTCATCCCCTTATAGAGGGGCCCTCCTAAATATTTAATTCATATTTATGGAAAATTTATTTGGGTCAAAACCTAATAGGGAAACTCTACAAATCCAATTTCCTATATTTGGAAACTTGTATATTCATGTGCCAATCCCTCTTCTATTTGGACTCCAAAACCCACCAAAACTCACCCAAACCCATACTAAAACAGCCCATAACCGACCCTCCCCCCCAGAAACCCTACATATATAACCTACATCTACCCGCAAACCCTTTCTTCATAAACCCTAAACCTACCCAACTGCTACCGCCAAACTGTTGATGCCTCCTTCCTCTTTTTGCTGCTGTTTGCACCATTGTCGACCACCTCCAGCCCAACCACCTCATCTTTGATGTGCCCAAGACCCTCCTCCACCTTTCCAAGACTGGCCACGACCAAGAACAGCCCCTACAAGCCGTGTACAGCCCCATAATTTGACCCTACCTTGCTGGCCAAAAATTACAGCAGGTAAGCCATCTTGCGACCACGTTTTCTCCACTTCTAGACATCGAAACTTCTTGGAACCAAAAATTCTGGGTTTTCGTATGTGTCTAATACCTTCATATAAAGTTTTATGTCGAAATTCTTTTTAGATTGGTCGAAGCATACGTTTTACCGAAGGGTGTTCAGAATTGACACTGTTCGTTGTGGGACAGTTTTGAAATGTATAACTTTACTTTTACCATTGATATCATATATAAAAATGACCATATTTTGATTACCTACAATTCTCGTTCAATGAGTTTTTCGTAATTTTGTTGTTTTAATGCTTGAATCATTCAATTTTTGAAGGACAAAATTATGCCGTAAAATGAACTATCGACATTACCATCTTGTGAGTCCCAAAAAATTTTGTATGCATACAATGCTGCATATTATCGATCCTCGACTCATGATCGTGAATATTTGATAATCTAAATAATTATTTACCATTTATTTCAGAATATTAAAGTTTGTTTATTTATGGTTAAACAATTTCTAATATCGTTGATTTGTCACTGGGGATATTAGTTTGATCATGAATTGATTTCCAAATGAGTTTTTATGCTATAATAAGTATATAATATATATTTGCAGAATTATAGAGATTTATTTAAGAGTTAATGCTGAATATTTTATATTTATATTTTGTGGAATTTTATTAGTCCTATGAGGAGTATTTCGACTAGTATATATTATGACTACTTGTGACTAGTATATAGATAATTAAACCTAGGTATATATATATATATATATATATATATATATATATATATATATATATATATATATATATACAAATATATATATATATATATATATATATATATATATATATATATATATATATATATATATATATATATATATATATTTTATATATATATATATATATATATATATATATATATATATATATATATATATATATATATATATATATATATATATAATATTGATGATAGTAATCATGTTAGTGCGGTTATTAATTTTATTATTATTATTATTATTTATAGGAGTTCGTGAGACTGTGAGTACGGAGGTTGAAACCGGACCGGTACTTTATTCCTTCGTGGCGATTCCAAGCAAGATATCGTTCCACTATGATCTTATTTTATTCTATGTTATACATGGACGTGTTGTTGTGTGTTTGGATTAGACATGTCAGAAGGGCATCCATGTGTGACTTGGGTCCCGTCGATGATGCCATCGATGACCTATAGTGGGTTTGGGTGTGACCTAGTGTGTAATGACCCGCTCCGCCCTAGCGGAGCGCCGATTCAAACGGCAAGTGCAACGACTCAAACGAGCCGTCGACTCGAAGAGTTGGCATCGACCTGATGAAGAATCGATGCAAGGCTTACATTGGCCCGACAAAATGAATCCAGACTTAGACTTTCAAAGGCGCGCTCGGAGTATCGCTCGGACGATGCGAACATCGCTAAGGTGGGTGGCTCCGATGAACCCGTCTTTGCTTAGCCTAGACACATAACAATGCGGACACTGTCATGAGAATTGCTAGGCGATAACCCTGTACATGCTAATAAATGACTCAACGCACCTAGCTAAGGGAATAATCCCATCTTGTATGCTTGTATAGAATATAGAAAGAAATATAGAAAATATGAGAACTCTCGCACCGCACTCCACGCTCGTGCTGCGGCACAAGCTTACGTTCAAGTCCCTTTTGCGTTCGAACAATAAAACAATGAATGGTTTACAACAATGAAATGGAAAGACTATCAATATAGTCGTTCCGAGTAGAGTTTAGCAACATTGAAAGACTATGGGACCGATGGGTCGCCAAGGCGACTCCCACACGGGGAGTTACAAAATGTATGAATGAATGAATGAACGAATAAGTGAATGAATGAATCAACGAATGAAAGAATGAATACGTGAATGAATCGATGAACAAACGGACAAGTGAAAGAAAGAAAAGAAAGAATAAATAAAAGATAACGAAAGAAAGAATGGTTAGCGACATGTGTGACGGGCACGTACAACGGGGCTCGCTACCCGCGCTGTACGGACGCCAACCTGGTCGATAACGTATTATGGCTAAGGGTTAGCCTACGGCTCGGAGATAGCCGTTAAGTTAAAATGATAAGATAATACGAAATGGTCGTGGAAAAACGGCACGGGCGTTGTGTGGAGTATACCATGGCCGTGTAGTGGAAGGATTCTGCGGCACGGGTGTTGTGTAGAGTTACCGTGACCGGCCTAGGCGGAATTAAAAGCGGGGCTTACGGGCTGCCTGGGTGCGGGCTTGGGCACCGAAAGACGTAAGTACAGAATATTTCAAGAGACTTAACGGGGTGTACCAGCCATCACCCTACGCTAAGTTGAGAAATACCAAGGGAAAATGTCCAAAATAGCTTGTCATGCCAGCGACCGGTACATATAGATTAAGTGGACTTTGCTGGTGGCTATCCACGTGCAAGTCCTTGCATTGAAATCAAAGTAGTCTAAGTTAAATGAACAATCGCCTACTGAATGGCTTGAAATGTATCACACCAAATGATAATGAATACTTCGTACAATGAGTTAGAGAATACGCCTACGACGTGCTAGAACCTGAGACATGGACACGCCCGTAACATTGAATGTTTACATGAATCATGTTAAGTTGAAATATGTGAATTGTTGACTAACTTGGTTTACTTTGGATAGGAAACGCCGGACGGTAAGTATGGGTAAGTCGTGCATGTATTTCCATGCGACACTTGAATTCAGCAACACGAGATAGGTCATGATATGTGCTATGAAATTGATCCTAAGGCAAGATTAGAAAGACAATGAATGATATAGATGCACAAAAGTAAATGGAACGTGTTTGGTAATGATAGCATTGTGGGCGAGCTAGCCTCCCCACCAGTACATAACAATGTACTGATAACCCCACAGTCTGCTTGCAGGAAGCAGGAAACGTCGGCGGGTGCGGAGCTTCCCTCGAACGTGCTAAGGCGCGGAGCTATCTCTCGAGCCTTGGAGCGTTGCAAGGAGCTGGAGCACCATATACAGGACATAATATATTGGAACATCGCCATAAATTATTCCATCTTGTAAGCCACTTGGCACGCCTTTTATGTTTCAGAGAGAGAGAGAGAACTCGAGCGATTTGTAATATCGGCCTAGCGCCACTTGTAACCTTCTTGAACATCAATAAAGAGTTTGAATTCGCTTCTGCTTGTGTTTATTTACTTTATGCTGCAATGGGGACACTCTGTGCGACTCTGTGGCCTAGCTCAAATCGGCCGTTTCTGGACTTGGCCTTGCACGGGCGTAACCTAGGCCCGTGCGGCATCACGCCTTAGCGAGGACGATTGCTCCTACGGGAGCGGGGCGTGACATATTTGTATCAGAGCACGGCTTTACGTCCTTGGACTTCATTTCAATTTTTTCAGTTTTGAAAACTCGTTGGAAATGAAGAAGTATTCGCTCTCTCTCGTTGTGCCTTGGGATGTTCCATACAATAAGTCCAATATTTTCAAAAGCTCGTACAAGTACTCGGTTGAACGGGATCGTTAGGCGAAGGCCTTTGTGCCAAACCACGACGGACTTGAGTCGAAGGGAAACTAAAATGCTAAAATTTAGAAAATGCAAGACGTGCTTGAATAACCTTACGCTAACAATGCCAAACGATGTTAAACTTGACTCGATAGGGAACACATGCTAAGTTAACATGTCGCGTGCGTGCCTGACTAGTCTTGCGTCGACCTAGCAAATGAGCGTACAAACTCAAATATAGTCCGCACGAGATGGTTATGCGGCACAACTTAGTCCGCGTGTCGTGCACCTCGACTTTTTGGTACAAACGAGTTGCAAGCGATATCAAGTATCGTTCGATCGAGAACGGAAATACACTTTGAGTGTCTATCGATAGGAACGTTATCGAGTTAACGCTTAGGCGTACTCGAAAAGATTAGCTTGGATTTTGAGGATTAGTACGAACGACTTAGTACGTCGAGGCGACGTGAGCGATTACGCTAGAGATTCGTCGAACGAATCTGAAGGATGTCTTAGCGCATGACGCGAACGTGATTGAGGACTAGATCGTATGGCTTAAATCCGAGTGGTGTATGTGATATGTTCAGAGAAGAATAAGAATGAGTGTCGACGACTAGTCGAGTAGCTCGAATCCTGAGTGGTGTATGGACGTTAAAGGAATTGTTCGAGCGAGACTAAGGGATATACGGATAGAACGAGTATGTCGGCGAGGCGATGCGATCGCGCAGAGCTTAAGAACGTGTCACGCTTAGTTGATCGTGACTTCGTGTGTCCCGAACGAGATGTCGTTTGGACAACTTGTCAATGGGCAACGCGAGTTAGAAAACGATTCAGAATGATGAATGAAAATAACTGTTCTTGATCGAGGAAACTTAGAGGATCGTGCGTACGATTTCGGATTGATTCAAATGAATTATGACTTGAATTTGAGCAACGATCTTGAAACTAGCTTGAGGAATAGCAGTTGAACTTGATCTTAAAAATTAAATAAAATTATGGAATATCCAACTCGGACAACAGCATCAACGCACGACTCGAAATTGGTTGCAAAGGAAGATCGTCAGGTTAACCATATCGTCGATGGTATTGAGGCGTATCAAAGATCGATATGCGATAACTCGGGGGTACTCTGACTCGGCGAATGATGATCGTGCAAATGTCATTGTTCCGTTGGATGATATACTTAGGATGTTAAAAATATGTCGAGGAAAAGATAGACTTGGCTCGAGAATTTTCTAGTTGAACGCATGACCGTCAGACTATCAAATTGATTTGGCTTTGATGAAAATGAGAATGCTTGGATTTGCTTCATTGACAACCACAACGTTGACGTTCTTGTCTTATACGAGCGCAACTCTATCCTCGCACATGTGTCGCGCCAGATTAGGACGATCACTCTGCGTGAGCGCTGATATGGTGATTCATACAGCGATAGTGATTGAACTTGGATGGCGTGGCAATTTGATTGCTTCGACTTGTGGTTTGACGCGAAGGTAACTTGAGAATGACTTGGTGTGCTTGATGATTAAACTTGAGGATTGAGTAGGTCCAATCCGCGTATCGAGAATGAGTTAGTCTAAACTCAAACAAGAGTTACGCCCCGATGAGAATGATTATTCCACGGGAGCGTTACATGGTGATTCATGAACCACTATGGATAATCGGACTCGCGTGAGATTGGGACGCACTGTATTGTCGAGCTGGATGACCTCGTGATCGAATACATGAATTGGTTAGAATGGATATGTGAAGTATGTCGATTGGGTGATTTGAATGGATTCGAATATGCGCAACGAATACATTGATGCGAATAGGTGATCGTGCTCGATGTTTAGAAATCTGAGTGACGCGAGCTTGGGTAGAAAACTCCCGTACTACCGACTTTGGTTTGACCCTAGGATTTGGGTCAGTATTGGCATTATTATTGGGGAACTATGATTACAATCCTGACATTGACTTAGCCTCAAAAAGAAATAGCCTAGCGGTTAGGCGAGACGTCCTATTTCAATTGTTAGCAATCGAAAGATTGATATTGAGGATTGGCATGGATGGATAGCATGAATCACGAATATAGGAAACCCTGCTCACGAGATTCGGCTAATATGGATATATTTTAGGGACGTCTGAGTATGTGCACGATGCGACTCGAGTGAGAATTACGAATTCTCTATCATGCGGCTTGGTGAGTACATGTATTTTGGGGACGCCTGGAATGCGTGCACGATTCAGCCAAGTGATACGTTGAGTTCAAGCATGACTTGAGGAATGGAAAGTATCGGGGATTGAGATCGTATTGAAAGAAAGGATTGATACTAGTGCGAGCGTGGCTCCGAATCGAAGAAACGTGTGAGCGGAGTGTGCGCGAACGACACCAAGATCGGCCCTAAATAAGCGAATGATATGGAATTGATATCGTGAAAGTAAAAGTTGGTATAACGAGATGAACCATTGATAGGAAGATATGCTCGAGGATAGTGAAATACTTAGTCTTGAATCGGACGGAAATTACTTAGACTTGGTCGACTCCGCTAAGAAGAAATCATACTGATTTCGTTGACACGAACGCTTGAGAAGCGAATCGGGTCATCTCAATGACCGAGATAAACGAAAGTGAGTTTGCCTCAACCCACGATCAGCGTACTTGATAAATTACAACGCGCCTCGTACAACCATTTTTAGTCCCATGACACGAAGAAATAGTAACCAAGACGAAAAAACACTTGAATTAAATAAGTGCCAATAACTCTAAAATGAATGAAAAGTTATCCAATAAAATCGACCAAACGTATGCGACACGGATCTTAGAAAAGTATCGAGCATGGTTCGATGCCATCGAACGATAGAGCCGTTCGATAGAATTGTCTAAGAAATACGATGACACGAGTTAGAGAATGGTAGGATGACCTGCACTCAGGAAGTCTCGAGGACGAGACTTATTTTGAGTGGTGTATTATGTAATGACCCGCTCCGCCCTAGCGGAGCGCTGATTCAAACGGCAAGTGCAACGACTCAAACGAGCCGTCGACCCGAAGAGTTGGCATCGACCTGATGAAGAATCGATGCAAGGCTTACATTGGCCCGACAAGATGAATCCAGACTTAGACTTTCAAAGGCGCGCTCGGAGTATCGCTCGGCCGATGCGAACATCGCTAAGGTGGGTGGCTCCGATGAACCCATCTTTGCTTAGCCTAGACACATAACAATGCAGACACTGTCACGAGAATTGCTAGGCGATAACCCCGTACATGCTAATAAATGACTCAACGCACCTAGCTAAGGGAATAATCCCATCTTGTATGCTTGTATAGAATATGGAAAGAAATATGGAAAATATGAGAACTCTAGCACCGCGCTCCACGCTCGTGCTGCGGTACAAGCTTACGTTCAAGTCCCTTTTACGTTCGAACAATAAAACAATGAATGGTTTACAACAATAAAATGGGAAGACTATCAACATAGTCGTTCCGAGTAGAGTTTAGCAACATTGAAAGACTATGGGACCGATGGGTCGCCAAGGCGACTCCTGCACAGGGAGTTACAAAATATATGAATGAATGAATGAACGAATAAGTGAATGCATGAATCAACGAATGAAAGAATGAATACGTGAATGAATCGATGAACAAACGGACAAGTGAAAGAAAGAAAAGAAAGAATGAATGAAAGATAACAAAAGAAAGAATGGTTAGCGACAGGTGTGACGGGCACGTGCAACGGGGCTCGCAACCCGCGCTGTACGGACGCCAACCTGGTCGATAACGCATTATGGCTAAGGGTTTGCTTACGGCTCGGAGATAGCCGTTAAGTTAAAATGATAAGATAATACGAAATGGTCGTGGACAAATGGCACGGGCGTTGTGTGGAGTATACCGTGGCCGTGTAGTGGAAGGATTCTGCGACACGGGTGTTGTGTGGAGTATACTGTGGCCGGCCTAGGCGGAATCAAAAGCGGGACTTACGGGCTGCCTGGGTGCGGGCTTGGGCACCGGGATACGTAAGTGCAGGGTATTTCAAGAGACTTAGTGGGGTGTACCAGCCATCACCCTACGCTAAGTTGAGAAATACCAAGGGGAAATATCCAAAATGGCTTGTCACGCCAGCGACCGGTGCATATAGATTAAGTGGACTTTGCTGGTGGCTATCCACGTGCAAGTCCTTGCATTGAAATCAAAGTAGTCTAAGTTAAATGAACAATCGCCTACTGAACGGCTTGAAATGTATCACACCTAATGATAATGAATACTTCGTACAATGAGTTAGAGAATACGCCTACGACGCGCTAGAACCTGAGACATGGACACGCCCGTAACATTGAATGTTTACATGAATCATGTTAAGTTAAAATATGTGAATTGTTGACTAACATGGTTTACTTTGGACAGAAAAAGGCCGGACGGTAAGTATGGGTAAGTCATGCATGTATTTCTATACGACACTTGAATTCAGCAACACGAGATAGGTCATGATATGTGCTATGAAATTGACCCTAAGGCAAGATTAGAAAGATAATGAATGATAGAGATGCACAAAAGTAAATGGAATGTGTTTGGTAATGATAGCATTATGGGCGAGCTAGCCTCTCCACCAGTGCATAATAATGTACTAATAACCCCACAGTCTGCTTGCAGGAAGCAGGAAACGTCGGTGGGTGCGGAGCTTCCCTCGAACGTGCTAAGGCGCGGAGCTATCTCTCGAGCCTTGGAGCGTTGCAAGGAGCTGGAGCACCATATACAGGACATAATGTATTAGAACATCGCCATGAATCATTCCATCTTGTAAGCCACTTGGCACACCTTTTATGTTTCAGAGAGAGAGAGAGAGCTCAAGCGATTTGTAATATCGGCCTAGCGCCACTTGTAACCTTCTTGAACATCAATAAAGAGTTCGAATTCGCTTCTACTTGTGTTTATTTACTTTCCGCTGCAATGGGGACACTCTGTGCGACTCTGTGGCCTAGCTCAAATCGGCCGTTTCTGGACTTGGCCTTGCACGGGCGCAACCTAGGCCCGTGCGGCATCACGCCTTAGCGAGAACGATCGCTCCTACGGGAGCGGGGCGTGACATAGTGTGTTAGTAGACTTTTTTGTGTTAAAGTTATTTTTTAATGACTTTAATGACTTGGACACGACTCATGACACGACACTTAGAGTGAGAGTTATATGAGTATTGGCGCACCCTGTACTTGGCCTGTACAAGGGATTCGTGTGACGGATCATATATGACTAGTAGCGTTAGTTAGAGGACTTGCATGTGAGATACGAGTTGTGCGAGTCATGGACATGATCTTGTACTATTTCTGGATGGGAAAGACTATTAGTAGGCATACGGGATTACTCTATCCTCAGCCTCACTTTTGACCTGGTAT
>JANAVB010042020.1:34444227-34551727 GCA_029216955.1 Iris pallida | reverse complement strand
GATTGGCTGGCCACTAGTACGTATAAGCCGTGCGTTAGGAAATAACTGCTAATAGAATTGCTTGCTAGAAGACTTAGCAGTTACGAGTTAGCATTGGGCAGGAAGAACATGATTGGAAGTTGACTACCACCCTATCTATCGTAGACTCGCTCGCTACTGAGGAACGATAGGTAGACTATATGCTATAGACTCGCTCGATACTGAAGAATAATATATGGTGTTGTGACTCGCTATTGAGGTACTGTATTAATATTTTCTTGACTTGACCCGGTAGTCATGCGACCATGAACTGTTCTTAAAACTGCATTCACTTAGATTGGGTTAGGCGCCCTTATCCGTTAGGTATGAGTACTCTTGGTTTGGGTATTTGTATCTGACCATGGCTTGGAACAATAACTTGTCGCGGATTAGTTCGTCACATCTTGTCCTTGTTTGGTTGTAGGTATGACTTACTACTTCGATGAGAAGGTATTGAACCTTGTTGGGGTCCGGATACCATAATGGATTCGTAGCATAGAAAGATATATCATCGTGAATTAGTTTACCATCTCCTGTCCTTGTTTGGTTGGGGGGATGGTAAGCTAGTTCAATAGGTGTGTATTGGACCATGTTATAATTCAATTGACTTATTTATTTGAGCAGTATTTATTCAGTTTATATGGCATGATATTATATGTCTTGTTACGTACCTCTGAGGACCTGGTTATCTCCCCAGGTGTGTGCTCTTGTTTTTCGCAGGTGTTCTAGTCGTGACCATCTCTATTTTTTTAGGATGATTGCGCTTGGATCGTCTTCGCTTCGCTCGCCAAAATTATTTCATTTCCCATGTATTTTTTTATTTACTTGTTGGTAGTGGATTTGTCTCCGCCCAACATATTGTATCAAGACAATTTATTATCATTATATGATATCTTTTATCATTTATTTTGTTTGGATGAGATTAGTTATGGTTCTACTGCATTTTACAGCTTATGTATCCATACGAGACCTACGTACTTCGTATGAATACAGCTGGCATGTCTACGTTCCTAGTCCTACGTATTTTGGGACTGGGGCGTTACAAGTACATTAAGATATAGCTAAAATTAGGATATTATGGTTTGTAATGGTTAGAAATAGTGGACTTGGACTAGTTTTGACCTTGGTTGACCACGGTTGACTATTTTGACCAAAAGTCAACCGTAGCCTAAAATTGACTAGAACTTGACCAAACTTGACCAGTTGATCCAAAGTCAACTGTTAGTCAACGTTAGTCAAGTTTGACCTAAAGTTGACCTAGAGTTGACCTAGGGTTGACCAGAGTTGACCAGTTGACTAAAAGTCAACTGTAAGTCAACCGTTGACTTAAATCAACTTTGTTTGACTTGCATTGACCTAGTTTGACCTTGTTAGGCCTAGTATGACTTAGATTGACCCTGTACAATCTAGATTGACCTTGTTTAACCTAGTTTGACGTGTCTTGACCTACTTTGACTCAGTATGACTTGATTTCACTTCCAAACCATTATATTGACACAATATTCTATCTATAGGTCCTCGAGGTACTGTTTTTGGACTCAGTCGACTTATCCATCACATTACAGGCGAGTGCATTCTCTGATAACATTTCCAATTTACGATAATTATTAAAATTTATGTAATTAGTATAGATATGCTTATTTTTGACACATTGGTCACACTGATTGGTATTCATGGATATCGACATGAGATGTTATTCCTTGTTATCTTGGTATGTATTGTGCAAGCCCCCTTGTAGTTCTTATACAGTATATGGACACCGATTCTCGAGGAGACTTGCTCCCTTCTTGCAGAATCCCGTGTCGTAATGTGCCTTGCTTGGATCCACTCTACCAGTCGGGGGCGGGGAGTATTAGTGTAGATATGTGGTCAAAGCCTATTGTGCGCCCATTGTGTATTGATTGATTGTGAGTGTTGACCATACACCCCACGTATGGTTAGCCAGGCCTGTTGCTATTGTACAATGTCCCAAGTCGACCACATATTGTAGCTAGTACTCACACACTTAGATAGATGATTCTTGATTCTTGTACATGCCATGATCAATTTTACTTGCCTTGTTCTAGCTCTAGTTTTACAGCTTACCTTGCCATGATACTCACATGTACATTCCATGATTTCTTGTATATACTCTCTATTTACAGTCTTATAGCTTTTGTCATATCTTGTAAACTGTTGTTAGTTGATTGTGCTCGTTCTATCCTGACTGGATATGTTGACAAAATATTACAGATGACGGTGAAGAGGATTGTTGTACCTACTACGGTCCGGTTGACGTAGTGGGCTTAGACTTGAAGACCTTGGTTCAGTAGGGCTTAGCTCCGCCCGACGAGCCTCTAGCTTAGTTTAGTTAGAGTAGATATTCTGTACTGGACTTTGTCTCCAGCTTGCTACTTATGTTATGATATATTATATTTTGGGATTGTATAACCATATTACTTTGTGACTCTCTGTTGAGCTGGATTTTGCAGTTATGATTATATCTATCTAGTTTTCGTGCCATGATTTCTTCCTTCTAGATTGTGATTGAGTTTATTAGTATTTCATACTATATTCCTCCGTGAGGAGATGACAGATTATTATATACTGTTTGTTGGCTAGTAGACCTACAACGTTCTACGCCGTTTTTACGGTGTAGGCTGGGCGTTGTCACGCACTTGTGCCCCTACCTAGGGTGCGGGTCGTGACACATTTTTAGTGGTGGCCCATGCAGGTCGAAATTCGTAATTAGTACGATGTCGTAGTGACGCTCGAGTTGGAGTGCTGTTACGAGCCTGCGGTACGTATCTAGGATAGACTATAGGCTAAGTTACTCAATCACAAAATAGGAAAACTTCTACTTGCTGATCTTTTAATTGTCCTTTTTTATATTGATTTTTGCATTCTAATTGTCCTTCTTGAAATAATATTTCATGTGCCATATTGATTTCCTTCTTTTATTCTACCTTCAGGATGGTGCAGACCAGGTCCCAGCATCCTGAGTCCGCGGACGTAGAGAGGTCTGCTATGACTCGCGGACCTGATCCAGACACTCCTGTTGTAGTCGGGGTGTCAGCAGCAGCTCTTGGAGGTGCTCCTCCACCAGTTTTGAGGACTGACCCCGGGTTTGCTACGACTATTCCGGTCGTAGTACCAGTGGTTGAGATGGGCACTCTTCCTCCTCCTGCACAGCGGATTCCTCCGCCAGTTGCAGACGTACTTCCACCTCCACCTCCTCTGCCTACAGATATGGGGCAGATGCTTACTTTTTTCTAGCAGATGCTTGAGACTCAGAGAGCCCAGGCTGAGGTTCAGCAGAGGCAGACAGACGCGATGTGTCAGAGCATGGAGGATGCCCATCAGTTGGCCCTTGCAGCCATGGAGCAGAGGGCTCCACATCATGGGGCGCGTCCGAGGTACGGAGATATTCAGGACTTCAAGAAGTTAGTTCCCCGTGAATTTAGTGGGACCGAGGGTGTGGTCTATGCTGATGAGTGGCTTGAGGATATCGAACGGCAGATGAGGGCCTCCCGTCTCGCAGACGACCTAAAGGTCGAGGCGGTGGGTTTGCAGTTGCTAGACATTGCACGCACCTGGTTTAGGAACAAGCCAGCCCTTGCTGGGGAGGGCCATACTTGGGCCGAGTTCAAGCTTTCCTTCAAGGAGAAGTTCTTCTCCCCTACAGAAAAGATCGACCTGGAGAGACAGTTCCAGGATCTACAGCAGGGCAGTTTATCTATGGAGGAGTGTAAGCCCCTGATTTTCAAATTCATTTTTTTATTAGTGTTAATTAAATTTTAATGTCATTTATAGCCTTAAATAATTATTAGGAATTTTTAGGAATTTTTCTAGAATTTTTAAATGATTTTAAATGAGTTTTAAAATACAAAAATATCTATATGTAATTTTCTAAATTGTTTTAATATCATTTTGTAAATATTAGAATTGTTCTAATATAGATTTGCAATTATTTTAAATGTTTTAAATAGTTTCTGCAATATTTAAATCTTTGTAAATATCGATTTGCAAAATTTTATTTGCAAATTATCCTAAGTAAGGACCTAACCCTAATTTCCTAAAACCCTAGGGACCTAAACGTAAACTACCCTCTCTTCCCAGCCCGATCACCGCCTTCCCCCTAATTTTCCGGCGGCCCTAAACCGAAACCCTAACCCTAATCCGGCCACCCACCGCCTTGGCTCCCCTATAAAAGAACCCCCCACCTCCCTCGACCAACCACCACCACTACGACCTAACTCCGACCACCGTAGCCCCCGTCTTCCCCACTTAAACTCGCCTGAACCCTAGTTCCGACGACACCCCGCCGCCATCTCCACAGCAGTCGCTACCGCCCCCAACCACCGCCAGTCGAAGCGCCTCGCTGAGACGAACCCAGCGCCACCCACGCGCCACCACCACGACGTCTCCTCCGTCCAGTCGCCACCCCGACAGCAGCCCCACTTCGGACACGTACGTGTCAGTACTATTTCCGTGTCCTATTTGTGTCTCGAACTCACGTGGGTGACTCGCCAGGACACGGGCAGTCTTTGGGTAAGCTTGGACACGGCCGAATCATTTCGTGCGTGTCGTGCTGAGTATGGATACAAGACTCTGTGTCCCAAACTGTCAGGACACAGGACCGATATTTATATTTTTTTTTTATTATTAAACTAACTTAAAACCTAATAAAATCTACCTAAAACCTATCCCTAACACAGCGGGCCGCTGGCCCACTGGCCAGCGCGCAGTGATCAAACACCCCCCCCCCCCCCCCCGCTGGCCCAGGTTCGAGCCCCCTTTCTGTTTCTTTTTTTTTCTGTTTTCTTTTCTTTTTCTTTTTCATTTTGTATTTATATATATATATATATATATATATATATGTATATATATATTAATATATATATATATATGTATATACTGTATTTTAACAGTATTTAAATATATATGTATATATTTTATAGTTAGTAAATTTTATATATATATATATGTTTATATATACATTTTCCTATGTATATATATATTATATATATATACACTATATTATTAAGTGTGTTCTTATATATATATATATATATATATATATATATATATATATATATATATATATATATATATATATATATATATATATATATATATATATATATATATATATATATTTGTATATATATATATATACTTTGTAAATTAAGTATTTTTCCTTATATATCTATATATATCCTTTTAGCATAGGTATATATATATTCTTTTGTATAACTTTATCTTATTAAAATAATAATATTTATTTTGACTATTACCAAACTGTATTTTATTGTATTTAAATTACTGCAATCATTTGGTGTCCAAGCCTAGCATGGGTATTTGGGCTCAAATGTGTTTTCACACATTCAAGACCTGTGCAAGTCATATTGGACTTGATTCATGGCCTTGGGTCCTGTATTTGAACTTTGGTTCAAATTATATACATGGACAAAATACGCAGATAATTAATTATTGTGTGCATTGCTGTTTTTGATTTTCTAAAAATACTTAAAATATTGCTAAAATTATGGAAAAATAGTATTTAGATACTATGTTAAGTTAGCTAATTTAGTATAATTTTTGTAGTATTTAATTTACTGTTTTGCCACTAGTTTGACATATGAAACCAAAACTCATTTTCTGTATACTTAGGAAAATTGATTTTTATAAAATATTGGTACTGGTTAATAAATTCCAGAAAAATTATAATAAATTTCTATGATTAACAAGGATCACTTTGATACTTTACTTTAAGAAAAATTAGGCTTTTTGTCTACTTCAAAAATTGTTAGAACACAATGATCTTTTGATTTATTTATTGATTAATTACGACTTGTAGCTTTTTGTGTTATTTGGAGTTTTAGTCGTGTTGAACCCCATCCCTCACTAGTGTAAAGACCCTAGAAAGTTAGTTAACATAGTGTGTCACCCCACATTGGTCTCCTATGCCAAGTCATCATTTTGGCTAGGTACCCAGTCACAAGTCGTGTCGCACCAATTAGTGTCCTAGTGATTTAGCTTAGTGTAAAACTAAGTTATTATATTTTACTTCTACAGCGACGAGTTACTGAACATCCATAGCACTGTTATCGCAGCTTGTTTTGTTTTGCTTTGCTAGAGACAAGTACTTTCTACGAACTTTACATATTGTCACATAAATGAACTGCAAACCCCACCATGTTATATGCTGATCCTTGGGGTAGCAAGTTAGAATCTCTACATGATATACTTCCAGTTACTACCATGCTTAGAACAGTCTTGATGTATCTCTCACATGATTAGAATATGGGTTTTGGGGAAACTAATAGTAGTGTACGTGATCACGACCCCCCCTATAGTAGCGAGCTTGGTCGCATTTTATATGCATACCTTGTCGCAGGTAAATATCCCACATTTTCTGTACGGATGTACACCTATGCTTGTCTACTTGTACGTATGTACATTTTATTATGTGCCACAGCGCATTGTACATCTATTGACCGATCACGTACCTGCTACAGTTTTAAACATTACATATACATCTGTCTCTATGACATATGTGTCCTTACCATGATAGACTATGTGATGCCATGCTTTACAGTTATTCCTCTCATGTTCATTTCCATGTTTCATATGCTAGTTTGCTAGATTTAGTACTTGCTCCCGTCCTGACAGGATAACGTTGTAGGTGTCCTTACTTGTACTTGGATATTTACTATATACGACGACTTTTGTGTTTGGAGCATTTATGATTCTTCTTCACTTATAGAACTGTTAGCACATTTAGTCTTATCCTGTTGTCTTTAGAACAGCTTACTACGTTTCATCTCAACGTAGGCTGGACATGACTCGGCCTGGCCCAACAATTTGGGTAGCGGGTCGTGACATGTTTTTAGTGGTGGCCCACGCAGGTCCCGACTAAACTGTTTGGTTACGTTATTGTACCAAGCATGCCTGCAATTAGGAACTTAAGGTAATTAGACAACATTAGGAAAGACGCTTAGAACACTTAGAGGAATGCTAGGATTGCAACATAGGAAATACATCACATGTTTGCTATTATAATTAGATTTTCTTGCATATGATTACTTACTTTAAATAAGTCCTTATAAGTCTTTTTATGTAATTTAGATGGTGCTTACTCGCTCGTCCCAGTATGTTACCCCCGAGAATGGGGCCCTCCATATCCAGTCAGCTGACCGGTTGACTGATACACCTCCACCTACCACATTTCCCCACTCCACAGATCCATAGACCCAGATACCACCTTTCACATCCCAGGCCCGGCAGGACCCGATACTTCCACCACCCCCTATCACTATACCCACCCAGGCTTCCGTCACTCTCGACGGGACCCAGCTGCTCACACTGATCCAGGGGTTCCTAACGACCCATCAGGAGCAGACTACCCTACTCCGCCAGAGCATGGAGCGTTCTGAGGGACGTCCCGTGGTCCCACCACATGTAGAGCCACGGCAGAGAGCAGGGACGGTCAAGGACTTCATGGGTCTGAATCCCAAGGAGTTCTCAGGGACTGAGGGCATAGTAGTAGCTGATGACTGGTTAGATTCTGTAGAGAGGAAGCTTCTGGGAGTTAGGATGCCGGATGACCTTCAGGTCGAGGCAGCAGGATTTCTGCTGATAGACTTAGCCGGAGTCTGGTTCAGGAATGAGTCGTTGTTCGCGAGAGGTAGAGCCACCTGGGACCAGTTCAAGACCCAGTTCAAGAAGAAATTCTTCTCGACCACTGCTAGAGTAGCCATGGGGCTACGATTCCAGAACATCCAGCAGGGGAACCGTTCTGTTGATGACTATGCGGGAGAGTTTAGTCGCCTGAACCGTTTTGCTCCTAGTCTGGTTGCTGATCCAGAGGAGATGACCCGTAGGTTTTGCCATGGTCTAGTTCCAGACATTGGCATTCTTATAGTGGCAAACGGTACGACTGACTACTACCAGAGCCTAGAGTTAGCTCGGAGCATCGAGGAGCGTCTTCTGTCATGCAAGAGGCCGGCTTCTGTACACCATGAGGGTCCGTCCAAGCGTCAGGCTTTCCAGCAGAGAGCGCCGATGCCACCCCAGCAGACTTATCGTCCCCCTACACCACATCATCAGACCCCGCCAGTTAGAGCCCCGGGACCCCGACAGCAGCAGCAGAAGGGAGCCATATGTTCTTTCTGCGGAAGACCAGGGCACGACATCTCCATCTGTAGGAAGAGATTGAAGCAGTGCTTGATTTGTGGGTCTGCCAACCATCAGCTTCGGGACTGCCCAGCATCCAAGGGACCTAGAGGACCGCTTCCGACTCAGCAGCAGAGTTTTGGACAGCATCTGCAGCAGCAGAAGGGACCTCAGGGGAGGGTTTATAGTCTAGCCATTGAGCCGGAGCCGGAGCAGGTTTCGGAGCCGGATTACTTAGCTGACGTCATTACAGGTCATGTTTATTTGCATACTTTTCTAGCTGTATGTTTGTTTGATTCTGGTGCATCTCATAGCTTCCTATCATTAGAGTTTATGCATAAACATCATCTAGTAGCTACACCTACTGCGGAGATTAGTAGAGTGATGACGGGAGGAGGACCAGTGCCTATTAGATTTATCTATAGATGTTCTATTTTTATAGCTGGGAGAGAGTTCAGGGGGCGATTCTTTGTGATGCCACTTCCCGGTTATGATATCATATTGGGGATGGACTGGCTTAGCTACGCCCATGCATCTATAGATTGCTATGAGGGTAGTATTGTGTTCAGTCCCCCAGGCACAGCACCATTCAGTGTCAGGAGGACAGGGCCGGAGATCAGCCTAGAGACGAACTGTTGTGCTACAGTCGGGGACGCAGCACCGCCACACCCTATCATTAGGGAGTTTATAGATGTATTCCCAGAGGATCTTCCAGGACTTCCGCCTGACAGAGATGTGGAGTTCACTATAGATCTAGTGTCGGGTTCATCACCAGTATCCCGGGCTTGCTATAGAGTGAATCCCAAGGAGGCCATAGAGATGAAAGAGCAGATTGATGACCTGTTGAAAAAGGATTTCATTCGATCCAGTGCTTCTCCATGGGGAGCGCCAGTGCTCTTTGTGCCTAAGAAGGATGGTATGGTCCGGTTGTGTATTGATTACCGGGTTTTGAATGCCATCACCATCAAGAACAAATATCCTCTGCCCAGGATAGATGATTTGTTCGACCAATTGAGCGGGGCGAAGGTATTTTCCAGGATAGATTTGAGATCCGGGTACCACCAGGTGAAGGTTAGGCCAGCAGACATCCAGAAGACGGCGTTCAACACGAAGTACGGGCAGTACGAGTTTCTGGTGATGCCATTTGGTCTCACAAATGCGCCAGCTGTCTTTATGAACTTGATGAATAAGACATTTCACCAGTATCTGGATAAGTTCGTCGTAGTATTTATTGACGACATCCTGATATACTCGAAGACGCCGGAGGAGCATGCAGAGCACTTGCGGATAGTTTTGGGGATTCTGAGGCAGGAGAGATTGTTTGCCAAATTGCCGAAGTGCGAGTTCTTTTTAGACTGAGTGGAGTTTCTCGGCCATGTAGTCACTGGAGATGGAATCTCGGTGGATCCCAGAAAGATTGCTGCAGTTGAGACGTGGAAGGCTCCGACGTCAGTTTCAGAGATCAGGAGCTTTCTGGGTTTAGCAGGCTATTACAGAAAGTTCGTCCAGGACTTTACTAGGATAGCTGAACCTATGACGAAGCTGACGCGGAAGGACGCAGAGTACATCTGGTCAGAGGACTGCCAGGCGGCATTTGAGGAGCTGAAGAGGAGGCTGACGACCGCTCCAGTTCTGACTTTACCTTCAGGTTCTGGAGGTTTCACCATTTCAGCGATGCTTCTGGGAAGGGGCTAGGATGTGTTCTACAGCAGCATGGGAAAGTAATTGCTTATGCATCTAGGCAGTTGCAGACTCATGAGAGGAATTATCCTACCCATGACCTCGAGTTAGCTGCGGTGATCTTTGCCCTCAAGTTATGGAAACATTACTTATACGGAAAGCGTGTGGAAATCTTCACTGACCACAAAAGCTTGAAGTATGTGTTCACGCAGAAAGAGCTGAACATGAGACAAAGACGATGGTTGGAGTTGATGAAGGACTTCGATATCGATTTACAGTATCACCCCGGGAAGGCAAATGTGGTGGCGGATGCGCTGAGCAGGCATCCGATGGCATGGTACCTGATGATTGATCGGCATTTGCGGGAGGATCTGGAGAAGCTCGGTATCGAGCTAGTTCGGCCAGGATCAGTGATACAGATGATGGCGCTTGACATTCAGTCAGGTTTGATGGAGCAGATCCGGGAGGCACAGTCTACAGATGAGAGCCTTCGCAGACTTCGACCCCAGGCATTAGCTGGATTGCTGGATGACTTCACCATAGCAGAGGATGGGTCCCTGAGGCATGGCAGCCGATTGTGCGTGCCGAAGGAAGATCTAGTAGAGGCAGTCTTACAGGAGGCGCACCGATCGAGATATTCTATTCACCCTGGTGCTAACAAGATGTACCGTGATTTACGGGAACATCTTTGGTGGTACGGGATGAAGAGGGATGTATCGCATTTTATCTCGAGATGTCTAGTTTGCCAGCAGGTCAAGGCGGAGCGCCAGAGGCCAGCTGGTTTGTTGCAGCCATTACCCATTCCTGAGTGGAAGTGGAAACATATTACGATGGACTTCGTTTCAGGGCTTCCTCGTTCCCAAGGAGGGAAGGATGCCATCTGGGTCATCGTAGACAGGCTGACGAAGTGTGCGCACTTCATACCCTTCAAGGTGGGGCTTTCCACCGAAAAGTTGGCGGAACTATACATGCAGTAGATAGTTCGCCTACACGAAGTGCCGGTGATCATCGTGTCAGACAGAGACAGTAGATTCACATCCCACTACTGGAGGAGCTTGCAGGAGGAGTTGGGCAGTAGGCTCAAGTTCAGTACGACGTACCACCCACAGACAGATGGGCAGTCCGAGAGGACGATACAGACGCTGGAGGATATGCTGAGGACTTGCGTGCTGGACTTCGGAGGATCATGGGAGAGCCATCTGCACTTGGTAGAGTTTTCATACAACAACAGCTACCAGGCCAGTATTGGTATGTCTCCTTTCGAGGCGCTATATGGACGACGATGCCGGACACCGCTCTTTTGGGATGATGTCAGAGACAGAGTTATGCTTGGGCCAGAGATGATCATGGATGCAGCAGAGAAAGTCGAGATGATCAGAGACAGGCTCAGAGTAGCTCAGGACAGGCAGAAACACTGGGCTGATGCTAGTCGCAGGCCGATGGAGTTCGCAGACGGTGATATGGTGCTAGTGAAGATATCACCTACTAGAGGGACGATCCGGTTCGGACGAGGAGGGAAGCTGAGCCCCAGATACATCGGGCCGTTCGAGGTACTTGGCAGGATCGGAGAGGTAGCTTACAGGGTTGCACTTCCACCCAACCTAGCAGGAGTTCACGACGTCTTTCACGTATCTCAGCTGAGGAGATATGTTCCAGACCCCAGTCATGTGCTAGATCATTCAGAGTTGGAGGTCGGACCGAGCCTTACAGTTTCTGAGCAGCCAGTGGAGATATTAGACCGGAGAGAGAAGAGGCTGAGGAACAAGGTTATACCCCTAGTGTCAGTAGCTTGGAGCCGTCACTCCCCAGGTGAATCTACTTGGGAGAGGGAGTCGGACATGAGGGAGAGATTCCCTTACTTGTTCGATCCAACCGCTGCGAGGGAACCACCCGTTCCCGCTTGATACCTTAGAGGTTAGTTTTGATCGCAGCCTTAGTCATTTTGTTGCATTGCTTGCTATGTTAGATTATTGTCGGGTCTTCAATCCTTGTTAATTTCGAGGACAAAATTTTTCAAGGAGGGAAGACTTGTAAGCCCCTGATTTTCAAATTCATTTTTTTATTAGTGTTAATTAAATTTTAATGTCATTTATAGCCTTAAATAATTATTAAGAATTTTAGGAATTTTTCTAGAATTTTTAAATGATTTTAAATGAGTTTTAAAATACAAAAATATCTATATGTAATTTTCTAAATTGTTTTAATATCATTTTGTAAATATTAGAATTGTTCTAATATAGATTTGCAATTATTTTAAATGTTTTAAATAGTTTCTGCAATATTTAAATCTTTGTAAATATCGATTTGCAAATTTTATTTGCAAATTATCCTAAGTAAGGACCTAACCCTAATTTTCTAAAACCCTAGGGACCTAAACGTAAACTACCCTCTCTCCCCAGCCCGATCACCGCCTTCCCCCTAATTTTCCGGCGGCCCTAAACCGAAACCCTAACCCTAATCCGGCCACCCACCGCCTTGGCTCCCCTATAAAAGAACCCCCTCACCTCCCCTCGACCAACCACCACCACTACGACCTAACTCCGACCACCGTAGCCCCCGTCTTCCCCACTTAAACTCGCCTGAACCCTAGTTCCGACGACACCCCCGCCGCCATCTCCACAGCAGTCGCTACCGCCCCCAACCACCGCCAGTCGAAGCGCATCGCTGAGACGAACCCAGCGCCACCCACGCGCCACCACCACGACGTCTCCTCCGTCCAGTCGCCACCCCCGACAGCAGCCCTACTTCGGACACGTACGTGTCAGTACTATTTCTGTGTCCTATTTGTGTCTCGAACTCACGTGGGTGACTCGCCAGGACACGGGCAGTCTTTGGGTAAGCTTGGACACGGCCGAATCATTTCGTGCGTGTCGTGCTGAGTATGGATACAAGACTCTGTGTCCCAAACTGTCAGGACACAGGACCGATATTTATATATATTTTTTATTATTAAACTAACTTAAAACCTAATAAAATCTACCTAAAACCTATCCCTAACACAGCGGGCCGCTGGCCCACTGGCCAGCGCGCAGTGATCAAACACCCCCCCCCGCTGGCTCAGGTTCGAGCCCCCTTTCTGTTTCTTTTTTTTTCTTTTCTGTTTTCTTTTCTTTTTCTTTTTCATTTTGTATATATATATATATATATATATATATATATATATATATATATATATATATATATATATATGTATATATATATTAATATATATATATATATATGTATATACTGTATTTTAACAGTATTTAAATATATATGTATATATTTTATAGTTAGTAAATTATATATATATATGTTTATATATACATTTTCCTATGTATATATATATTATATATATATACACTATATTATTAAGTGTGTTCTTATATATATATATATATATATATATATATATATATATATATATATATATATATATATATATATATATATATATATATATATATATATATTATATATACACTATATTATTAAGTATTTTCCTTATATATCTATATATCCTTTTAGCATAGGTATATATATATTCTTTTGTATAACTTTACCTTATTAAAATAATAATATTTATTTTGACTATTACCAAACTGTATTTTTATTGTATTTAAATTACTGCAATCATTTGGTGTCCAAGCCTAGCATGGGTATTTGGGCTCAAATGTGTTTTCACACATTCAAGACCTGTGCAAGTCATATTGGACTTGATTCATGGCCTTGGGTCCTGTATTTGAACTTTGGTTCAAATTATATACATGGACAAAATACGCAGATAATTAATTATTGTGTGCATTGCTGTTTTTGATTTTCTAAAAATACTTAAAGTATTGCTAAAATTATGGAAAAATAGTATTTAGATACTATGTTAAGTTAGCTAATTTAGTATAATTTTTGTAGTATTTAATTTACTGTTTTGCCACTAGTTTGACATATGAAACCAAAACTCATTTTCTGTATACTTAGGAAAACTGATTTTTATAAAATATTGGTACTGGTTAATAAATTCCAGAAAAATTATAATAAATTTCTATGATTAATAAGGATCACTTTGATACTTTGCTTTAAAAAAAATTAGGCTTTTTGTCTACTTCAAAAATTGTTAGAACACAATGATCTTTTGATTTATTTATTGATTAATTACGACTTGTAGCTTTTTGTGTTATTTGGAGTTTTAGTCGTGTTGAACCCCATCCCTCACTAGTGTAAAGACCCTAGAAAGTTAGTTAACATAGTGTGTCACCCCACATTGGTCTCCTATACCAAGTCATCATTTTGGCTAGGTACCCAGTCACAAGTCGTGTCGCACCAATTAGTGTCCTAGTGATTTAGCTTAGTGTAAAACTAAGTTATTATATTTTACTTCTACAGCGACGAGTTACTGGACATCCATAGCACTGTTATCGCAGCTTGTTTTGTTTTGCTTTGCTAGAGGCAAGTACTTTCTACGAACTTTACATATTGTCACATAAATGAACTGCAAACCCCACCATGTTATATGCTGATCCTTGGGGTAGCAAGTTAGAATCTCTATATGATATACTTCCAGTTACTACCATGCTTAGAACAGTCTTGATGTATCTCTCACATGATTAGAATATGGGTTTTGGGGAAACTGATAGTAGTGTACGTGATCATGACCCCCCCTATAGTAGCGAGCTTGGTCGCATTTTATATGCATACCTTGCCGCAGGTAAATATCCAGCATTTTCTGTACGGATGTACACCTATGCTTGTCTACTTGTACGTATGTACATTTTATTATGTGCCACAGCGCATTGTACATCTATTGACCGATCACGTACCTGCTACAGTTTTAAATATTATATATACATCTATCTCTATGACATATGTGTCCTTGCCATGATAGACTATGTGATGCCATGCTTTACAGTTATTCCTCTCATGTTCATTTCCATGTTTCATATGCTAGTTTGCTAGATTTAGTACTTGCTCCCGTCCTGACAGGATAACGTTGTAGGTGTCCTTACTGAGGAGGAGTTACTCTGCGACTCATACTATGGGATTACTGCCGAGGACCCGGCTCTGCTTTACGAGGATGTTCCTGCAGGGAACCTCGCCTAGTTGTCTTTTGTTTACTTAGACTTTTGAGAGTAGACATGTATTAGACTACATCATTTTGTAACTGGACATGTATCCAGTTTTACATTTCAGTTTACTTGTACTTGGATATTTACTATATACGACGACTTTTATGTTTTGAGCATTTATGATTCTTCTTCACTTATAGAACTGTTAGCACATTTAGTCTTATCCTGTTGTCTTTAGAACAGCTTACTACGTTTCATCTCAACGTAGGCTGGACATGACTCGGCCTGGCCCAACAATTTGGGTAGCGGGTCGTGACAAGGAGTACGCCGCAGAGTTCGACCGTCTGAGCCGATACGCGGAGTACATGGTTCGTGACCCGAAGATCAGGACGAGCCGTTTCAGAGAGGGGCTGATCTGGGATATCAAGATCCTCATTTCCTCCTTTTATGAGACTTATACCCAGATCTATGCGGAGGCCCGCAAGGTAGAGCGGGAGTGGGGCTTGAAGCCCAAGAGGGATCACGATCTTTTCTCGGGGGCTACTAGCAGCGCGGGGACTGCTAAGCGCCCTCAGCTTCAGCATCGTTCTTTCCAGCATCACCAGCCACAGGTTCAGGCCAGAGCACCGGTTCAGCAGGTGCAATACACTCAGCAGAGGCAGGCACAAAATGGGGCTTTTTACAAATTCTGCAAGAAGCCTGGTCACGCTTGGAAGGTTTTTCGGAAGAGGCTAGGAGTGTGTCTCTTTTGCGGCGGTACAGGCCATCAGTTAAGGGAGTGTCCAGTGAACCCTCGTGTTACTGGTACAGCTCAGAGGGCACTGACGAGAGTACCTGCAGTGCAGTCGAGGGGTCTACATTCGACCCAGCAACAGCGGTTTGTACAGCACCACTAGCAGCGAGGTGTTCAGGACAGGGCTTTTGCTCTTGCAGCCGAGGAGATCGAGCCTGTTGTAGATGTTGTGGCAGGTTCGGTTCTACTTGATTCTTTTCCTGTCTTAGCATTGTTTGATTTAGGTGCTACGCACAGTTTCGTGTCAGTCTTTTGCACTTATACACAACATTATTGCTGAATATCTGGGTAGGACTTGCAAGATTATAACCGGGAAAGGTATTATCCTGGTTAATAATATTTTTAAGGGGCAGAGTATCACTCTGGAAGGCCGAGATTTGAGCGCGTGCTTGCTCGTAATGCCACTTCCGAGCTACGATGTGGTACTCGATATGTGTCACGACCGGCACCCATTGTTTGGGTACAAGAACGTGACAACGCCCAGCCTACGCCGCAGTATCGGTAGTAGAACACTGTCCTAGGTCACAACATCTAACAATATAAAGCTAAGCAGTTTATTCTCCCCGAAAGGGGGTGACAGAGCAGATACATTCTCAATCACATCTAAGGTAGAGCATGATAAGGATAGATAAAATATAAAATCCAAAAGAGATACAGGAGATAGAAGTCTAAGTGTCTAAGATACATAAACCCAAAAATACATCTCAAAACTCAAATACAGTAATCCACAAAGTAAATATAACTCCAGAGAGAAGAAATACTATCTAAACAACCTCTAATGTGTCTCCTCTAGGCTAACAGGCACCTCCAGGCTATCTGTAAAATTTATCAACAGGTCCAGTCAGGACTGGAGCGAGTACAGTACATCACAACAGATCATAGCAGGTTAGAAAATATAATCATACAGTAAAGTAAGATACAGGTACTGAAAGAAGTGCAGTATGTAAACAAAGAGAGAGCTGTAATAGAAATATCTACTATAAATAGAGACTAACAGTGGCTAGTGATTCAGAGTACAATATAGACATGTAAATGGCCTGGAATGATTCTGATAAGACACTACAAAATAATTCTGATAAGATACTACTGGTGTATTATTCACATGTCCAATTTTACTCTCCCGTACCCCCAATCAATACACAAGGATCCAACCAGGTTATGTTATGATACTATGTACAGCCCCCAAAGGGTGGTAGCCTACGAAGAGTGGTAAGCCCCCGAAGGGTGGTAAGCCCCCGAAGGGTGGTACATAGTAGACCCATAAATGGGATAAGGATTCCAGGAAGACTCTGTGATCATAAGAGTATATGTCACAAGTGATCGAAGAACCAACGAAGCATAGTGATACGCCATGTAAGTGAAACGCACAGAACATGTAGTACCCGATGCTCCCTAAGGATAACATCTCAAGAAGGGATCCATATAGTACCAATCCGTGTGACCAACGTGACAGTACAAGTAAAGTAATCTAATGCAGGAAATAATTCTAAGCAGGATATGAAATGATCAGAGAATGTACTCGCCTGATAACCTGAACAGCTGATAGGTATAGGGGTCCAACTGAAGCCACAAAGTCCTATTTAAAGCAACACATATTACAAGGTGTTCAAGTTATAATAAATGAATCCACAAACAAACTATTTTATCCTAGGTTTCTCTAAGTCAAATTAACTCTAGGTCAACTCCGGTCAATAATTTAGTCAAACTAGGTCAAGCGTTGACTTACAGTTGACTTTTGGTCAACTGGTCAACTCTGGTCAAACAGGGTCAATTCTAGTCTAATTATTGAAAATATAAAGTGTACTTCGTTATTCGTACGTCGAAACTTACGACGCACAAATCGAGATAAGAATATCAATGGTAAGGTTGATAATCTTATTGTAGTGATCCACGTGTTTATCATGTCAATTTCAGCGATGTGAGATCACTGGAATTGACTGATCTCAGTTTCGTTGTACTAATCCCGAAATACGAACATTATAAGAATTAATTATTAATTAATTATAATAAGGTTAAACTCAGATAAACTATTAACAAACATTGTCGGACGATGAAGTAAACATCGCCAACGTGTCCAGAATGGTCAAATTAGCTAGGATAGCCTACCCATCTGTCCAATTTGGACACAAGGGCAAAAAGGTAATTTTGGGTCAAAACGGTGTCCGTATCGGAGCCGTTTTGTACCGAAAAATGTGCAAGAAAACAAGTCTATAAAATATAGCAAATTATATGTCTACAAAACCAGAATGACGATACGAACCCAACGGTATCTCCAGAATTGGATTCCTTTAACCCGATCTCAATTTGGCCCGTTGACCAGAACTTGGAATTCCGATTTGCACGAAAATGCATGCCGGAGTCAAAGTTCTCAAAACTCAACAAACTACATGTCAATGAGTCCAGAATGACGATATGAACTCAACGGTATCTCCAGAATTGAATTCCGATGAGCCGATCTCAAAATGACCCGTTGACCCGGATATTGGTATCCGTCTTGCACCGAAATGCGTACCGGACCCAATGTCCACCAAAACCTAGCAAATTATATGTCAACGAATCCAGAATGACGATACAAACTCAATAGTATATCCGAAATTGGATTCCGATGAGCCAGCGTCAAAAAGTCCAGTTGACCCAGAATGTGGGACCCACTTTGCACCGAAAAACGTGCCAGGGCCCACGTTCTCCAAAACTAACAAATTTTATATGAAACATGCCAGAACGACGCCACGAGTCTAATAGTGGTGTCAAAAATGAAATCTGGAGTCCCGTGTTCAAAAATGAAATTTTACAAGTTGGAAATTACGAATTCGGACGACCAACTTTGGCGTCGAATTCAACCAATCAAACAAGCTCACAATGAAACGAAACTGGAGGAGTAGTAAGAGGGTTATACCAGCTTCGCACAGGAACTGGTAGCACGCCAAAAGGAGCTGCGGTGGAGGAGATACAAGCTGACGAAGTTGGCCTCGCGAAACTGTCCAAATTTAATACAATTTAAACGGTCAACATGGTGGCTGGTTTTGATGTATCAAACGATAAAATCAACGGACAAAAATTGACATGAGTGAAGGTGGATATACCGAGATTGCGAGGAGCGAAGAAATTGTGGATCCAACGGTCGGATTCTCGGGAAAACGCACGCGAAGTCGCTGCAACGGAACACCAAAATGAACTCGATTTCGCGCGCGTCACGACGGGACGTCGTGCAAAACGTACGAATCGCCTCGACTGCGCGTCCTGGAGGACGGTAGCCGTCAGGGAAGTCTCGCCCATGGCAGAGAAGTACGGCCAGGGGGCCCACGGCTGTCGTGCGGCGGCACGGCGGCGCACGATGGCGGGCCACGCGCGCGCGCACGTACGCGCCTACAGTAGCTGTGCGGTGGCTGCCACGTTGTGTGGTGGCGCGGGGACGGCCAGCCTACCACGGCGACATGGGGGCAGTGGCCCGTGGCCAGTGGCGGCGGCGCACGACATGGCTAAGGTGGAGGAGGTGGTCGGGTTAGATAGTTGATGGTGGTAGAGTGGTTGCATGGAGGAGAGGAGGAGAGAAGGAGTAGGGGGCTGTGCTCGGTGGTCGAGCTCGGCCAGGGTGGACGAGCCACGGCAAGGGGGGGTCGGTCCAGCCGTGTAGGAGTGGTGGTCGGTTGTGAAGGAGAGGAGGAGAGAAGGGATGGCTGCTGTTGTATGTTTTTGTGGGTGTATAGGAAATATTAGGAAGAGGGAGAGAGAAAAAGTGTTCTCCTCATAATTAGGGCCGGCCACATGTGGCTGTAGGGTGTTGGGGAGTTGGTAAATTAGTCATGTAGGAATTTGAATGGCTATGATTACTTAGGATGATCAAATGGCTAGGACTAAATTAGAGGGAAATGGCCATTTCTATGGGAATTAAATAAATAGAACTTTCCAATAAATATAGAAAAATATGTAGGAGAGTACTTAATATTTTGGGCAAGAAAATATGAGGGTGTTATGATGGAGAGCAACATGGAGCTGGGCTGGACTCGGTGGAGCCGGATTGGGTCAAAACCGGACATTGTGCAAAAATTGAATTAAAATTAGGTGTCGATGATCATGAGTGAATAAGTAGCACATGGGGATTCCAAATAATGGGACACAAGTATCGGACGGGTAGTAGGCTCAATGTGGGCCATGTCCATAGTTGGGGCTGACATGTTTTGGTCGACAGGGGGCCCATAAATTAAGTTGGAAAATGAATGTGACACCGTGGGATGAAATAAAATCGGGTCACGTGTCAGAAAAGTTGTGTGAAGCAAATGAAGCACAAGATGACGTGTCTGAGTGGGACACGAAGGTCATGGGTGACGAGCGTCTCGAGTAGGTCATCAATGAGAAGTTGGTTTCAAGAAACTGACTGGTCTTGCGCTCCCAAATTAAAAGTCACGGTAACGTGCTAATAATGATCAAGGAAAGGAGTGGGAAAATTAATTAATAATCAAATGGTCTAAATCGACCAGAAGTTCAGCGAAGCAAAAAGAGCACACGAGAACAAGTTTGAGTGGGACACTATATACCATCATGAAGGTAATCATGTCCACTCCAAATCTCGTGAAGAAGATTTCCAGAGTTGAACATCCCCGATACTCCAATTATCAAAGGCATAGAAAAGCACAATTAAGGAAAAATAACAGAATATATTATTTAATGAAACCAAACAATCAGAAAATAAAATAAAATGAAAAAAATTAACCCGAAATTCAGGGTGCTCACAATATGGACTGGTTGAGCAGACACCATGCTAGTATAGATTGTAGAGCAGGCAGAGTGTTGTTTAGTCCGCTAGGAGAGCCAGAGTTTTAGTTTGTCGGAGGAGCAGCGGAGCCGGGAGATAGATTCTGTGGAGCCTTTTTGGCCGGACAGGAGTTGCCGTATCCATTTATTACAGAGTTCTTGGATGTCTTTCCCGAGGAATTGCCGGGGATGCCGTCGGACAGAGATGTTGAGTTCATGATAGACTTGATGCCGGGCGCTGAGCCTATTTCTCAGCATGTTTATCGGGTCAACAACATCGAGTTGACGGAGCTGAAGAAGCAAGTCGACGAGCTGCAGGACAAGGGCTTTATCAGATCCAGTTCTTTGCCTTGGGACGCGCCAGTCCTGTTTGTCCCAAAGAAGGACGGTACGATACGGATGTATATCGACTACCGAGTGCTCAACAACCTCACTATCAAGAACAAGTATCCTTTGCCCAGGATTGATGACTTGTTTGATCAGTTGAGCGGCGCGAGGGTGTTCTCGAAGATAGACTTGCGATTTGGGTACCATCAGCTGAAGGTGAAGCGGGATGACATTTCGAAGACTGCTTTTCGTACCCGTTATGGCCAGTATGAGTTTACATTCTGGGGCCAACAAGATGTACAGAGACTTGAGATAGCATGTATGGTGGTATGGAATAAAATATGAGGTGGCTCGGTTCGTTTCTAGATACTTGGTGTGCCAGCAGGTGAAAGTCGGGAGACAGAGACCAGGTGGATTGCTCCAGCCACTACCCATTCCTGTGTGGAAGTGGGAGCATATCACTATAGACTTTGTGTCTGGACTTCCGTATTCTCCAGGAGGGAAGGATGCAATTTGGGTCATTGTTGATCGATTGACCAAATCGGCCCACTTTTTGCCATTCAAGGTGGGTTTGTCTACGGAGAGGCTGGCCGAGATATACGTGCGGCAAATAGTTCGATTGTACGGGGTTCCGGTGAGCATAGTATCGGATCAGGATAGTCGATTCACTTTCCACTTCTGGAGGATTTTGCAGCTTAGCTTGGGCACATCGCTCAAGTTCAGTACCGCATACCACCCCCAGATAAACAGACAATCGGAGAGGACGATTCAGACCCTCGAGGATATGCTTCGTACCTGTATCTTAGACTTCGGGGGATTTTGGGAGGACCACCTTCACTTGTTAGAGTTTGCTTACAATAACAGCTACCAATCCAGTATAGAGATGTCACCTTTCGAGGCTCTATACGGACGGAGGTGTCACGACCCGCACTCGCTATAAGGGCACATGCACGTGACAACGCCCAGCCCTCACCGTAAAAATGGCATGGAAAGCTGTAGGTTTTTCTACTCTAAACAGTTTATATATATCAACCTGTCGAGAATATGGTCAACTCCAAATGGAGGACAAGCAATGAATATATATGAGTACTCAATCACAACTCTAAGATAACAAAATAAAGACTGAAAGATAAAGACAACAAGACGATAATAAAATAATAACCTGTCAAGTCCAACACAAGAATATATACAAGTCCAAGTCTCTAAATACAATCCATAATAATAACAGTCTCAAAAGTAGCTGGAGACAAAGTCCAGTACAAAAGACCTACTCTAACTAAGCAAGTGGTAAGGTCTCGTCTGGCGGAGCTAAGCCCTGCTGGACTAAAGTATCCAAGTCTATGCCCACTACGTCATCCGGACCGTAGTAGGTAGAATAGTCTCCCTCGTCAGCATCTGTAATATTTGTCAACATATCCTGTCAGGATGGAACGAGTACAATCTACTAACAACAGTTCACAAGATATGACAAAAGCTATAAGACAGTAAATAGAGAGTATATACAAGAAAATCATGGAATGTACATGTGAGTATCATGGCAAGGTAAGCTGTAAAACTAGAGCTAGAACAAGGCAAGTAAACTGATCATGGCATGTACAAAATCAAGAATCATATCTCTAGGTGTGTGAGTACTAGCTGTAATATGTGGCCGGCTTGGGAACTTGCACAAAATAGTAATAGGCCTGGCTAATCATACGTGGGGTGTATGATCAACACTCACAATCAATAGGTGCACAATGGGTGCACAATAGGCTTTGACCACATATCTACACTAATACTCCCCGCCCCCGACTGGTAGAGTGGATCCAAGCAAGACACGTTATGACACGGGATTCTACGAGAAGGGAGCAAGTCTCCTTGAGAATCGGTGTCCATATATTGCACAAGAACTATAAGGGAGCTTGCACAAGACATACCAAGATAACGAGGAATAACATCTCATGTCGGGATCCATGAATACCAATCCGTGTGACCAATGTGTCAAGAACAAGTATATCTACACTAATTACATGAATTACAACAATCATCGTAAATTGGAAAAGTGTCAGAGAATATACTCGCCTGTAATATGGTATGATATGTCAACTGGAGCAAATGCAGCGTCTCGGGGACCTATATAGAACAAGACGTATCAATACTATGTTTAGGAAGTAAAGTCAAATCAATTTAAACCCTATTTAAGTCATTCTAGGTCAAGACACATCAAACTAGACTGTACAAGGTCAACCTAAGTCATATTAGGTCTAGCTAGGTCATACTGGGTCAATGCAAGTCAAACGGAATTAATCTAGGTCGATTTGAGTCAACGGTTGACTTACAGTTGACTTTTGGTCAACTGATCAACTCTGGTCAACCCTAGTCAACTCTGGTCAACCCTAGGTCAATCCTAAGTCAATGGTGACTAATAGTTGACTTTCGGTCAACTACACAAGTTTAATAGAATTTGGGACTAAATTGGGTAAAGTGTTGACCCATAGTTGAGTTTTGGTCCAAAAAGTCAACCGTGGTCAACCGTGTCAAGACTAGGTCTAGACGACTATTTCTAATCATTACCAACCTCTACAACCCATATCCAAGTCCATCTTGGACTTCGAAACTCATATCTTTGCCGTAGGCCAATTTCCTATTTTACCTTTTCTAAGGTAAAATTCTAGCCTAGGTGGAAACCTAGTTAGCCTACCTACGCTTGTTATTTTGACCCGTGCTCCCTAAGATAGTAAGGTACTAGCCTATAGATATATTACCTACCAAAATACCTAGGTAAAGTGGACGTCTAGTCCATGATACGGCTCATTGCCGATATCTTGAATATTTCAAGATACGCAATGGTACGGCACGATACCGGCGTCTTACGACCTCAATTTCCACTCGGGAGCCTACCCGCAAAATCTAATTCACGTATTCTAGCCCCACGCCAAGTTTTATCGCATTCCGATACTCCGGGCTCAAATTCTCCTTCTAACTCGATTTTCTCTAAAACTCCCTTCTAGCATCCTATTCTAATTCTTCCTCTCAACTCTTTTCTAACTTCTTCTTTCTATTCTCTTTTCTCCTTTCTCTTATTCTAATTCTCTTCCTCTCTAATTCTAATTCTTCTCCTTCTAATCTTCCAACTTAACTCTTTCTCATTGCCCTTCTAACTTCTTCTCATTCTCCTTCCTAACTTCTTCTCATCCTTCTTCTTCTAACTTCCTCTTATTCTAATTCCTCTCTAACTTCTTCTAATTTCTCCATCTAAGACTTCTATCTAACCACCTAACTATCTATCTATATATATATATATATATATATATATATATAAACATATATATATATATACACATATATATGGGGGGTTAAATATAGGGGTTAAATGGCTAAAAAGGGGGGGTTTTAGGGGGGACTGCTGCTGCAAGCAGCTGCTTGCCATTGCTGCTATGCTGCAGCTGCTACTGCCTGCTGCTTGCTGCTGCTGCAGTGGCTGCTAGCTGCTGCTGCAGTTGCTTCTCCTCCTTCTTCTATCTCCTCTTCCTCCCTCTCATCTATCTCTCTCTCTCTCTCTCTCTCTCTCTCTCTCTCTCTCTATATATATATATATATATATATATATATATATATATATATATATATATCAATACACTCACACACAAATCTCCACATACATACACACACACGTATATCTACATATGTGTAAATACACCCTCACACATATAGATATATATACAAATATAGACACACACACAAATACTCACACACTCACAAACACACACACCACCCTCTCACACTCTCTCACACACACTCACACAAGCACACACACTCTCCATACCATTCTCACACCACTCTCTACACACACTCACACAAATATATATACTACATACACATATATATATACATATATACATCCCACTCTAATTAGAAAACCCCTAATTAATCCTCTAACCTAGATTTTTAGGAAACCTATAATTTTCTATGGGCAAAGTGTAGAAAATCCTCTTCTCTACACTTATTGTGAAAGCAATAAATGGAAAAGGAGAATTAATGATGAATTAAATTCATACCTAGAATAGGTTTCTTTGGAGAGAGAGAGAGAGCTTTGAAAGAAAGAAAGAATTTGGGAGAGAGAGAGAGAGTTTGCTTAATGAGAAAGAAAGGGGGGTCTCCTACTCATGGCCGGCCAAGTGTGGCTAATGGGTTTGGGTTGGGGATCCAATAAGCCCCCAACCCATTAGACTTGGTTTAGGTTCAAATTGAATTCGGTTTGGTTCGGTTTGTTTCTAATTAACCAATTAAGCTCTAAAATGACTAATTAAGCCATGAAAGTTGGGTTTAAGATTTCTAACCTAATTATGATGGTATGTGGGCCAAGCCCAGCTAGTATGGGGGTCCTACTATGGTCTAGGCTACCCGGAACTCCAATTTGAGTCCGAATTGGATAAAATCCAAACCAAATCAAATAAATCCCAAAAAAATCACATAAAATAAATAAAAATTCCTAAAAATTATAAAACTTGAAAAATGACGAAAATACTCCTAATTTGAAAATTGGGGGTGACAAATCTACCCTCCTTAAAAAATTTCGTCCTCAAAATTGAATGAGAACTAAATCAGCAATCATGAATAGAACAAGGAAAGAAAAAGATAGAATTTTACCTCAAGGCTCGAAGAGATATGGGAATCGCTCCCACATGTCGTCCTTCCTCTCCCAGGTGGACTCACCTGGAGAGTGGTGTCTCCATGCAACGCGAACCAATGGAATGACCTGGCTCCGGAGCACCTTCTCTCTTCGGTCCAAGATCTCAACCGGCTTCTCCGGATAGCTGAGTGTCGGTCCCACTACGAGTGGTCCAAGACGTGACTGGGATCTGCCACGTACCGTCTCAGCTGCGACACGTGGAACATGCAGTGCACTCCCTCTAGCGCGGGCGGTAACTCCTGTCGGTAAGCCACTGTACCGACCCTGCCCAAGATACGGAATGGTCCGATGTATCGCGGGCTAAGCTTTCTGCCGCCACCAAAACGAATCGTGCCACGCGTCGGAGAAATTCGCAGAAAGACAAGATTACCAACCTAGAACAAAATACAAGACTTAGAGCTTGATCTAAAATAATCACAATCAGACTCAAATACTAGAAAAGTCTAGACTATACCTCAAACTCCAACTGCCTCCGGTGGCTATCGGCCCAATGCCGCTGCCTATCCTGTGCCACCCGAAGTCGATCTCTGATAACCATGACCTTCTCTGCAGCATCCACCACCATCTCAGGGCCAAGCAAAACCCTCTCGCCGACATCATCCCAAGACAAGGGAGTACGGCACCTCCGTCCGTATAGAGCCTCGAAAGGTGACATCTCTATACTGGCTTAATAGCTATTGTTGTAAGCAAACTCTACCAAGTGAAGGTGGTCCTCCCAAGATCTCCCGAAGTCCAAGACACATGTACGCAGCATATCCTCGAGGGTCTGAATCGTCCTCTCCGACTGCCCGTCTGTCTGGGGGTGGTATGCGGTACTGAACTTGAGCGATGTGCCCAAGCTAAGCTGCAAACTCCGCCAGAAGTGGGAAGTAAATCGGCTGTCCCAATCCGAGACTATACTCACTGGCACCCCGTGTAATCGGACTATCTGCCGCACGTACATCTCGGCCAACCACTCCGTCGACAAACCCACTTTTAAAGGCAAAAAGTAGGTCGATTTGGTCAATCGATCAACAATGACCCAAATTGCATCCTTCCCTCCTGGAGAGCGCGGAAGCCCAGATACAAAGTCCATAGCGATATGCTCCCACTTCTACTCAGGAATGGGTAGTGGCTGGAGCAATCCACCGGGTCTCTGCCTCCCGGCCTTCATCTACTGGCACACCAAGCATCTCGACACGAACTGAACCACCTCACGTTTTATGCCATACCACAAAACATGCTGTCTCAAGTCTCTATACATCTTGTTGGCTCCTGGATGCATAGAGTACTGAGAATGGTGCACCTCCTGAAGAACCTCCTCCCGAAGTCCTCCGTTCGGCACGCACAATCTGGTACCATGCCTTAACGACCCATCCTCTGCTATAGAGAACTCATCCAATAGTCCTATCTGGACCTGCTCCCTGATGACCCTCAGAGACTCATCCTCAAACTGAGCTGCCCTGACTCTCTCCATCAGCTCCGACTGCACCTGTAGACCCCACATCTGTGCCTCGAACCCAGGAACTATCACCTCGATGCCCAAGCTCTCCAGATCTGCCAGAAGGTGACAATCCATCGTCAAACACATGGCCACGGGATACCTGCTCAGAGCATCCACGACCATGTTGGCCTTCCCTTGATGGTACTGTAAGGATATATCAAAATCCTTCATCAGCTCTAACCATCGCCTCTGTCTCATATTCAGCTCCTTCTGGGTAAACACGTACTTCAAGCTCTTGTGGTCAGTATAGATCTCCACACGATCTCCGTACAGATAGTGTTTCCACAGCTTCAAAGAAAAGATGACCACTGCCAGCTCCAGATCGTAGGTAGGGTAATTTCTCTCATGAGGACGTAACTGCCTAGATGCATAGGCAATTACCTTCCCGTGCTGCTGAAGCACACAACCCAAACCCCGTCCTGAAGCATCACTGTAGATCGTATAACCACCAGATCCAGATGGCAACGTCAAGATAGGAGCTGTAGTCAACCTCGCCTTCAGCTCCTCGAAGGCGGCCTGGCACTCATCGGACCAAACAAACTCCTCGTCGTTCCTGGTAAGGCGGGTCATCGGCTGGGCAATCCTAGAAAAGTCCTGCATGAACCTCCGGTAATAACCTGCCAGACCCAAAAAACTTCGAACCTCTGCTACTGAGCTCGGCGTAGACCAGGACTCCACCGCAGAAATCTTCTTCGGATCCAATGAAATCCCCTCGCTAGAAACAACATGGCCTAGGAACTCCACGCGATCCAAGAAGAACTCGCACTTGGACAGCTTCCCATACAGCTGCTCCCTCCTGAGAGTGTCCAACACAATCCTCAGGTGCTCCTCGTGCTCCTCTAGCGTCTTCGAATAGATGAGAATGTCATCAATGAAGACCACCACGAACTTGTCAAGGTACTGATGAAATACCTTGTTCATCAAGTTCATGAATACCGCCGGGGCGTTAGTCAACCCAAACGGCATGACGGTATACTCATACTGGCCATAGCAAGTCCGAAAGGCAGTCTTCGGAATGTCATCCCGCTTCACCTTCAGCTGATGGTACCCGATACGCAAGTCGATCTTTGAGAACACTCTCGCCCCGCTCAACTGGTCGAACAAGTCATCAATCCTTGGCAAAGGATACTTGTTCTTGATGGTAAGGTTGTTGAGCGCCCTGTAATCAATACACAGACGTACCGTACCATCCTTCTTGGGGACAAAAAGAACTGGCGCGCCCCAAGGTGAAGAGCTAGATCGAATAAAGCCCGTGTCCTCCAGCTCGTCGACCTGCTTCTTCAGCTCCGCTAACTCACTGTTGTTGATTCTATAGATGTGCTGGGAGATAGGCTCAGCACCCGGCATTAGGTCTATAAAAAACTCAACATCACGATCTGGCGGCATCCCGGGCAGCTCCTCGGGAAAGACATCCAAGAACTCAGCAATAAGTGGATGTGGCAACACCGGCCCCACCAATAACGCTCCGCAGAATCCATCTCCCTGCTCCACTGCACCCCTGGTGAACTCATACTCCGGCTCTTCCGGCAGCCTAAACAGAATCCTGCCCCCTCTGCAGTCGATGCTAGCGTGGTACATGCTCAACCAATCCATACCGAGTACCACATCGTAACTCGGAAGTGGCATTACGAGCAAATATGTACTCAGCTCCCGGCCTCTCAAAGAAACTCTCTGCCCCTTACAAACATTATTAACTAGGATGATGCCATTCCCAGTCATAATCTTACAAGTCCAACCAAGATACTCAGCAATAATATTGTGCCTAAGAGCAAAAGATACAGAAATAAAATTGTGCGTAGCACCAGAATCAAACAAGGCTAAAGCTGGAAAAGAATCGAGCAGAATAGAACCTGCGACTACATCTGTAATAGGCTCCATCTCCTCAGCTGCAAGAGGAAAGGCTCTATCGTGACCTCCCCGCTGCTGGTGGTGCTGAACAAACCGCTGCTGCTGGGTCGGAAGGGGACCCCTCTGCTGCACTGCAGGAACTCTCGCCGGTGCCTTCTGAGCTATACCAGTAACATGAGGGTTCACTGGACACTCCCTCAACTGATGGCCTGCTCTGCCGCAAAAGAGACACACTCCTAGCCTCTTCCGGCAAACCTTCCAGACGTGACCAGGCTTCTTACAGAAGTGACAAGGAGCCCCATGCTATGCCTGTCTCGGCTGGGTGTGCTGCACCAGCTGCTGAACTGGTGCTATGGCCTGCACTTGCGGCTGGTGATGCTGGAAAGAACGATGCTGAAGATGAGGGCGCTTAGCAGCCCCCGTGCTGCTAGAAGCCCCTGAGAAAAGATCACGCTCCCTCGTGGGCTTCAAGCCCCACTCCCGTTCTACCTTGCGGGCCTTCGCGTAGATCTGGGTATAAGTCTCATAGAAGGTGGGAATGAGGATCTTGATATCCCAAGTGAGCCCCTCCCTGAAACAGCTCGTCCTGATCTCCGGGTCTCGAACCATGTACTCTACGTATCGGCTTAGACGGCCGAACTCCGCTACGTACTCCTCCACAGATAGACAGCCCTGCTGCAGATCTTGGAACTGTCGCACCAGGACAATCTTGTCCGTGGAAGAAAAAACTTCTTCTTGAAGAGGAGCTTGAACTCTGCCCAAGTACGGCCCTCTCCAGCTAGGGCTGGCTCGTTTCTGAACCAGGTGCGCGCAATGTCTAGCAACTGCAAACCTACTGCCTCGACCTTCAGGTCGTCTGCCAGGCGGGAGGCCCTCATCTGTCGCTCGATATCCTCGAGCCAATCATCTGCATAGACCACACCCTCGGTCCCGCTAAAGTCACGGGGACCGAGCTTCTTGAAGTCCTGGATATCTCCGTACCTCGGTCGCGTCCCCGGATGAGGAGCCCTCTGCTCCACGGCTGCAAGGGCCAACTGATGGGCATCCTCCATGCCCTGACGCATCGTGTCTGTCTGCCTCTGCTGAGCCTCGGCCTGGGCTCTCTGAGTCTCCAGCATCTGCTGGAGGAAGGTAAGCATCTGCCCCATATCTGTAGGCAGAGGAGGTGGAGGTGGAAGTACGTCTGCAACTGGCGGAGAAATCTGCTGCGCAGGAGGAGGAAGAGCGCCCTCGACAGCTCCCGGCACTACGGGAAGAGCACCCACAACCCCAGGGACTGTCATCGAGGTAGCTGGAGGAGTACCCCCGAGAATCCCAACTGACGTCCCGACTGCAGGGGAAGTGACCGGAGCCTGTCCGCCAGAGGTGGCAGACCTCTCCGTCTCCCCGTGCTCCTCGCGAGAAGAATGAGTCATAACTATACTGGAGACAAATTGAAAAGAATATATCAATATGGCACATGAAGGCAATATCAAAGGAGGACAACTAGAATGCAGTAAATCAATATCAAAGACGGTAAGCAAGATAAGCAAGAAAAGATCCTACTGTGATTGAGCACTCTTAACCTACTACCTCCTATGTGTAACACAGGCTCGTTGTCAACACTCTAAGACGAGTGCCGCCACGACATCGTACTAATCGCGACTTCAAGACCTGCATGGGCCACCACTAAAATGTGTCACGATCCACACCCGCTATAAGGGCATATGTACGTGACAACGCCCAGCCCTCACCGTAAAAACGGCGTGGAACGCTGTAGGTTTTTCTACTCTAAACAGTTTATATATATATCAAAAACCTGTCGAGAATATGGTCAACTCCGAACGGAGGACAAGCAATGAATATATATGAGTACTCAATCACAACTCTAAGATAACAAAGTAAAGACTGAAAGATAAAGACAACAAGACGATAATAAAATAATAACCTGTCAAGTCCAACACAAGAATATATACAAGTCCAAGTCTCTAAATACAATCCATAATAATAACAATCTCAAAAGTAGCTGGAGACAAAGTCCAGTACAAAAGACCTACTCTAACTAATCAAGTGGTAAGGTCTCGTCAGGCGGAGCTAAGCCCTGCTTGACTAAAGTCTCTAAGTCTATGCCCAATACGTCATCCGGACCGTAGTAGGTAGAATAGTCTTCCTCGTCAGCATCTGTAATATTTGTCAATATATCCTGTCAGGATGGAACGAGTACAATCTACTAACAACAGTTCACAAGATATGACAAAAGCTATAAGACAGTAAATAGAGAGTATATACAAGAAAATCATAGAATGTACATGTGAGTATCATGGCAAGGTAAGCTGTAAAACTAGAGCTAGAACAAGGCAAGTAAACTGATCATGGCATGTACAAGAATCAAGAATCATATCTCTAGGAGTGTGAGTACTAGCTGCAATATATGGCCGGCTTGGGAACTTGCACAAAATAGTAACAGGCCTGGCTAATCATACGTGGGGTGTATGATCAACACTCACAACCAATAGATGCACAATGGGTGCACAATAGGCTTTGACCACATATCTACACTAATACTCCCCGCCCCCGACTGGTAGAGTGGATCCAAGCAAGACACGTTATGACACGGGATTCTACGAGAAGGGAGCAAGTCTCCTCGAGAATCAGTGTCTATATATTGCACAAGAACTACAAGGGAGCTTGCACAAGATATACCAAGATAACGAGGAATAACATCTCATATCGAGATCCATGAATACCAATCCGTGTGACCAATGTGTCGAGAACAAGCATATCTACACTAATTACATGAATTACAACAATCATCGTAAATTGGAAAAGTGTCAGAGAATGTACTCGCCTGTAATATTGTATGATATGTCAACTAGAGCAAATGCAGTATCTCGGGGACCTATATAGAACAAGACGTATCAATACTATGTTTAGGAAGTAAAGTCAAATCAATTTAAACCCTATTTAAGTCATTCTAGGTCAAGACACATCAAACTAGACTGTACGAGGTCAACCTAAGTTATATTAGGTCTAGCTAGGTCATACTGGGTCAATGCAAGTCAAACGGGTAATACTCGATCAACTACACAAGTTTAATGGAATTTGGGACTAAATTGGGTAAAGTGTTGACCCATAGTTGACTTTTGGTCCAAAAAGTCAACCGTGGTCAACCGGGGTCAAGACTAGGTCTAGGTGACTATTTCTAATCATTACCAACCTCTACAACCCATATCCAAGTCCATCGTGGACTTTGAAACTCATATCTTGGCCGTAGGCTAATTTCCTATTTTACCTTTTCTAAGATAAAATTCTAGCCTAGGTGGAAACCTAGTTAGCCTACCTACGCTTGTTATTTTGACCCGTGCTCCCTAGGGTAGTAAGGTACTGGCCTATAGATATATTACCTACCAAAATACCTAGGTAAAGTGGACATCTAGTCCATGATACGGCCCATTGCCGATATCTTGAATATTTTAAGATACGCAATGGTACGGCGCGATACCGGCGCCCTACGATCCCGATTTCCACTCGGAAGCCTACCCGCAAAATCTAATTCACGTATTCTAGCCCCACGCCAAGTTTTATCGCGTTCCGATACTCTGGGCTCAAATTCCCCTTCTAACTCGATTTCCTCTAAAACTCCCTTCTAGCATCCTATTCTAATTCTTCCTCCCAACTCTTCTTCTAACTTCTTCTTTCTATTCTCTTTTCTTCTTTCTCTTATTCTAATTCTCTTCCTCTCTAATTCTAATTCTTCTCCTTCTAATCTTCCAACTTAACTCTTTCTCATTCCCCTTCTAACTTCTTCTCATTCTCCTTCCTAACTTCTTCTCATCCTTCTTCTTCTTCTAACTTCCTCTTATTCTAATTCCTCTCTAACTTCTTCTAATTTCTCCTTCTAAAACTTCTATCTATCTATATATATGTAAACATATATATATACACATATATATGGGTGGTTAAATATAGGGGTTAAATGGCTAAAAAGGGGGGGTTTTAGGGGGGGATTGTTGCTGCAAGCAGCTGCTACTGCTGTTGCCATTGCTGCTATGCTGCAGCTGCTACTACTGCCTGCTGCTTGCTGCTGCTGCTTGCAGTTGCTTCTCCTCCTTCTTCTATCTCCTCTTCCTCCCTCACATCTATCTCTCTACATATATATCTATATATATATATATATATATATATATATATATATATATATATATATATATATATATATATATATATATATAGGAGGATATATATATATATATATATATATATATATATATATATATATATACACTCACACACAAATCTCAACATACATACACACACACACACACACGTATATCTATATATATATAAATACACACACACACACTTATATCTACATATGTGTAAATACACCCACACACACATATAGATATATATACAAATATAGACACACATACACAAATACTCACACACTCACAAACACATACACCACCCTCTCACACTCTCTCACACACACTCACACAAGCACACACACTCTCCATACCACTCTCACACCACTCTCTACACACACTCACACAAATATATATATATATATATATATATATATATATATATATATATATATATATATATATATATATATATATATATATATATATATATATATATACATATATACATCCCACTCTAATTAGAAAACCCCTAATTAATCCTCTAACCTAGATTTTTAGGAAACCTATAATTTTCTATGGGCAAAGTGTAGAGAATCCTCTTCTCTACACTTGTTGTGAAAGCAATAAATGGAAAAGGAGAATTAATGATGAATTAAATTCATACCTAGAATAGGTTTCTTTGGAGAGAGAGAGAGAGAGAGAGCGCGCGCTTTGAAAGAAAGAAAGTATTTGAGAGAGAGAGAGAGAGTTTGCTTAATGAGGAAGAAAGGGGGGGTCTCCTACTCATGGCCGGCCAAGTGTGGCTAATGGGTTTGGGTTGGGGATCCAATAAGCCCCCAATCCATTAGACTTGGTTTAGGTTCAAATTGAATTCGGTTTGGTTCGGTTTGTTTCTAATTAACCAATTAAGCTCTAAAATGACTAATTAAGCCATGGAAGTTGGGTTTAAGATTTCTAACCTAATTATGATGGTATGTGGGCCAAGTCCAGCTTGTATGGGGGTCCTACTAGGGTCCAGGCTACCCGGGTCTCCATTTTGAGTCCGAATTAGATAAAATTCAAACCAAACAAAATAAATCCCAAAAAATCACATAAAATAAATAAAAATTCCTAAAAATTATAAAACTTGAAAAATGAAAAAAAATACCCCTAATTTGAAAACTGGGGGTGACAGAAGGTGCCGTACTCCCTCTTGGGATGATGTCGGCAAGAGGGTTTTGCTTGGCCCTGAGATGGTAGTGTATGCTGCAGAGAAGGTCAGGGTTATCAGAGATAGACTTCGGGTGGCGCAGGATAGGCAATGGCCTTGGGCCGATAGCCACCGGAGGCTGTTGGAGTTTGAGGTATAGTTTAGATTTTTCTAGTATTTGAGTCTAATTGTGATTGTTTTAGATCAAGCTTTAAGTCTTGTATTTTTGTTCTAGGTTGGTGTTCTTATGTTCCTCCGGATTTCTCCGACGCGTGGCACGATTCATTTTGGTGGTGGCGGGAAGCTTAGTCCACGATACATCGGACATTTCCATATCTTGGACAGGGTCGGTGCAGTGGCTTACCGACTGGAGTTACCGCTCGCACTAGAGGGAGTGCATAACGTGTTCCATGTGTCGCAGCTGAGACGGTACGTGGAAGATCCCAGTCACATTTTGGACCACTCCAAGATCGAAGTGGGACCGACTCTCAGCTATCCAGAGAAGCCGGTTGAGATCTTGGACCGAAGAGAGAAGGTGCTCCGGAACCAGGTCATTCCCTTGGTTCGCGTTGCATAGAGGCATCACTGTCCAGGTGAGTCTACATGGGAGAGAGAGGACGACATGCGGGAGCGATTTCTATATCTCTTCGAGCCTTGAGGTAATTTTTTTCTTTTTCTTCCTTCTTCTGTTTTAGTTGCTGTGATAGTTTCGCCTTCAATTTCGAGGACGAAATTTTTTTAAGGTAGGTAGACTTGTCACCCCCACTTTTCATAAATAGGGGTAAAATAGTCATTTTTGCATTTTTAAGAATTTTAAAAATTTGTATTTAATTATAATGTTATTTGGGGATTTTTAGAGTCGGGTTCGAATTTCAGCTTATTTTGACTTGTATCGGGGACCCGGGGTAGGTTAGACTCTGATCGTGTAACGCCTCAGAACCAGAATACTGGAGAGAGGGGGCGTACATAGCCATCTACGTATATTGAAGTGCAATCCAGCTCGATATACGGTCATGGCTGTCTAGATACATGAGGGTTTAACTACAAGCCAACAGTGTCCTATGGTCACGAACAAGCCTATTTTCTCAATCTCAAGCAAGTAATAATAGTTACAAGATGTCAGAGCACCAAATATATAATAGCAAGGCATCCCATACATTACATATTGGATGATCATGAAGCTATTCGTACAAAATGTCAGGACTAGCAAGAGTTTCAGTCATACATGATCATCCCTAGGATTTGCCAATTATGTTACAACCCGTAGGCAGACAGTAAATAAAGGTGCAATACGAGCTAACACGTGCTCGCCGGCTAAATGCCTCAAAAGAATAGTTTTTATAATAAAGTGGGAGGACAAAAAGAAACTCACTCGTTGCCAAGGTTACGCCTGGTGGTCACCATCTGGCTGGAAGACAGGTGGATCCACTGGTGCTGCTCCGATATCTGGCCACACAAAGCCAGCAGGGTTACGCCTGGTGGTCACTCATATGTGGCTCGGATACTATGCGGTACTATGCGGTACTTCCATATGCTGCTCGGATACCATGCGGCACTCCCATATGCGGCTCGGATACTATACAGCACTATACGGGACTATGCAACACTCTCATATACGGCTCGAATACTATGCAGCACTATGCGGCACTATGCAGCACTCTCATATGTGGCTCGGATACTATGCGGCACTATATGGCACTCCCATATGCAGCTCGGATACTATGCAGCACTATGCGGCACTATGCAGCACTCTCATATGCGGCTCGGATACTATGCAGCACTATGCGGCACTATGTAGCACTCTTATATGTGGCTCGGATACTATGTGGCACTATACGGCACTCCCATATGCGGCTCGGATACTATGCGGCACTATGCGGCACTCCCATATGCGGCTCGGATACGATGCGGCACTCCCATATGCGGCTCGGATACTATGCGTCATTATGTAGCACCCTCATATTCGGTTCGGATACTATGCGGCACTATACAGCACTCCCATATGTGGCTCGAATACTATTTTTCGTCCCTGCCAGAATCAGCACAGATGAACATAAAAATGGCCAAAAATGCTTTTGGCCATAACTTCCTCAAAACAAGTCAAAATCCAACTTTTCAAAGGTCTATTTTGGGTAAAATCGAATTCTCTACAACATGGAATAATCAAAACATAAAAATAATAAAGTTTAATAGATCAAAACTTAAAAAAACTGAAAATAATATAAACTTAGATCTACAAAAAAATATCCATCAAAATAAAAAATGCCAAGTTCTAAAGTATCTTAGAATCTCGCGAGGAAGACAATAGAACAACAAAAATGGAGTTCCTCCATGAAGCAAGTTGCACTTGCCTAAGCTTCTCTTGGTAGGTGGAGAAGTTAAGAGGAAGAAGATAAAGAAATAAATGAAGAGTAAATATGAGAGAGAAAGGGGATTGGGTTTTAAATGATGATGGTGGTAATAGGTAGGGGTTTTCTTTTGGTTTATGATGAACCCAAAAGCAAACCAAACCAAGCTAAACCGAACCAAGCTAAGCCATAACCAATAAAATGCCAAAATAATCATGCCAATACAACATGCTAAAAATAAAATCATGACTAGCTAACCATGACTAATAAAAATACGGATCCGAAATATGTACACGTATACGAAAATACGTAATACGGATTTCGAGGGTGACAGATCGAGACCTAAACTTAAGTTAGACATGGCCCATAAAATTCTACTAATTAGTCTGGTACTTTTAGACAATTCTTCCGTGACTTAATCGGTAAATTTGTAGATTTTAACTTGGCTTTTCCAACCCCGAAAAATTGCTTAAGTCAATTTTGACCTAAAGGAGGCTTGGAGGGTATTTGCCAAATGCCTCCAAACCCCCTACTATGGTCGGCCACATGGGGAGGACCCTCCATCTCTATTCATTTCTTCTCCACTCTCAAGTTCTTTCCCCTTTTATGTTCTTCCCTAAACCTAAACCTAAACTTTTGATTTTATCTCCAAATTTTTTCCATTTTCCTTCCTTTCCACTCAATCCTTCAAGGAGAGGGTGCTAGTTTAGAGTAGGGACCAAAGAAGAAGGAGGAGACTCCAATTTCTAGTAATTTTCGTGTCCAATTCGAGTCCTATTGGGTTTAACCTTGGGATCTAACTTCCAAGAGGTAATTCCTTCTCTAACCTTCTCATTTCTCTTGTATTTTAGTATTTTGGAAACCATAGGACCACCCCTTGCATGAACACATTTTAGGATGTTGTAGAGGCTCTTGGGTATATGAACACACACACACCTATATATATATATATATATATATATATATATATATATATATATATATATATATATATATATATATATATATATATATATATTTTTGGCAAAAGCTAATTTATTGAAACAGTAAACAGCACCGAACTACAACCCAGGACCAAAGAGCCGGTCCGGACCCACACAGCAGCAAAATACAAAATTTGAAATTTGAAACACAAAAACAGGGGGGGCACGTGGCAGTCAAGCGTGCATTCCGAGAAACAGCGGAGTGGCGCGGGGCCCTAGGGGCGCTGGACCCGAGGGGACAGGCCCGCGCTCGCGGACCGAAGGGTGCGCTGGGCCCGAGGCTGACAGGGGCGGGGCCCGAGGCGGATAGGGGCGGGGCTCTCTCGCCAGGAGCACGCCGCCGGGAGGACGAGAGGGGGGGACCCGAGGGTCCTGCCAGGGGGGGCGCCGGAGAGGGGGGGTAGGGACGGCGGGGCCTCGGAGAGACACCGGGGGGCGGCGAGGAGCCACGGCGAGGGAGGGGAGGGGGGAGCTCGACCGCGGGGAGGGGGATCCACTGCGGTGGCTCGACCCCGGGAGGGGGAGCCACGGCGAAGGGGGGTCGACCCGCTGGGAGCCGGAAGGGGGGCTAGACCAGCAGGGGAGCCGGAGGGGGAGCTCGACCGTGGGGGAGCGGAAAGGGAGGAGGGGGGGAGCTCGACCGCGGGGAGGGGGAGCCACAGCGGTGGCTCGACCCCGGGAGGGGGAGCCACGACGAGGGGGGGCTCGACCCTCTGGGGAGCCGGAGGGGGTGGCTCGACCCGCTGGGGAGCCGGAGGGGGGGCTCGACCCGCTGGGGAGCCGGAGGGGGAGCTCGACCCAGGAGGAGCGGAAAGGGAGGAGGAGGGGGAGCTCGACCGCGGGGAAGGGGAGCCGCAGCGGTGGCTCGACCCCGGGAGGGGGAGCCACGGCGAGGGGGGGCTCGACCCGCTGGGAAGTCGGTGCGGGAGCCGGAGGGGGTGGCTCGACCCGCTGGGGAGCCGGAGGGGGGGCTCGACCCGCTGGGAAGCCGGAGGGGGAGCTCGACCCAGGGGGAGCGGAAAGGGAGGAGGAGGGGGAGCTCGACCGCGGGGAGGGGGAGCCGCAGCGGTGGCTCGACCCCGGGAGGGGGAGCCACGGCGAGGGGGGGCTCGACCCGCTGGGGAGCCGGAGGGGGGTGGCTCGACCCGCTGGGGAGCCGGAGGGGGGGCTCGACCCGCTGGGGAGCCGGAGGGGGAGCTCGACCCAGGGGGAGCGGAAAGGGAGCTGAAGTCGATTACACACACCTATATATATATATATATATATATATATATATATATATGTGTGTGTGTGTGTGTGTGTGTGTGTGTGTGTGTGTGTGTGTCCATATATATATATATATATATATATATATATATATATATATATATATATATATATATATATATATATATATAAAATATATATATATATATTATATATATATATATATATATATATATATATATATATATATATATATATATATATAGGTGTGTGTGTGTGTCCATATATATATATATATATATATATATATATATATATATATATATATATATATATATATATATAGGGAGCGGATCAAAAGCCCCCCCTAAGAAAACCCCCTAAAAAAATCGCTAAAAAAAACCCCTCACTCTAATTCGTAATATTAATGTTAATATTAATGTTAATATTAATATTAATGTTAATGTTAATATTATTATTTTTATTTTTTTATATTAATTTTATTGTTAAAAAATCGTCCGTTGAGTCGGACCGTGGGGCCCGGAAAACGGCGTTCCGATTCCACTATCTCAGAATTGGACCAAACTTGGCATACATGACCAGAAAAATGATACGGTCCTGTTGGCGCAAGTTTTGTCTCGATCTGACGAACGTGCACAAAGTAATTGGAGTTTGTGCAAAGTGGTCGATACGGTGAATTTTGACGGATACGTATCAAATTCGTCGCGCAGACGCGACCAATTTGAATTTCGTCAAAGCCCACATGACTACGAAGCTGTTACGTAGCTTTCGATGCTTACAGTGCGCGACCACGTCGTCCGAAATGGTGGGACGCACGTCGTCTCGGAGAAATTTCTAAATTTTGAAAACTGTTTTTCGTGTTTTTTCTTGATTTTCAATCCGATTTCTACTTCTGTCTAATCCACGATAAATAAAACTAATAAGGTGGTTTTCTTCGTGGTTAGGTTGTCTATAAATATGTTCAAGTGGATTTCGAAAATCCTAACTGTTCTGTCTATAATTCCCCTTCCAAAGATGGGTCTGGGTTGGGTGTTGTCCTGTTTTCGAAACAGGTTTTTCGTCGATTTCTCGTCGAATTTCTACAGGATTTTAATCTGTTTTAAATAAAACCATCTGATGGGGTTAAGAGGTGTATAGGTTGTGTGTACGTAGGATCATCTATCTCGAAAATCGATTAACTCTATTGAAGGATATCCGGAGGCGAACGAGGTTACCTGGCTCTTGCGATGCGCGTGCGTGCCTCCGGCGGCTCTAGCCGCGCACGACGGTGGCTCCGGCGATGACTTGGACGTACAGGGTCGGGGGTCGCCACAGGCGTGGCGGTGTCGAGTTAGGGTTTGAAGTTTCCTCGCCCCTCCTCTGTTTCGTATTCGAATATATATGCTGTTATGAATAGCAGGGTTTCGGGGCCTGGCCGAATGGCTGTGGGTGGTTCCCTGCTGTTTGGGTTTGTATAGGCCTGCCCGAGGCTGGGCCTGGATGGCCGGGCTTGGCTGGGGTTTAAATTGTGTTTCTTTTTATTAGCAATACTACAGTTTATAATATACATATATATATATATATATATATATATATATATATATATATATATATATATATATATATATATATATATATATATATAAAATATATATATATATATATATATATATATATATATATATATATATATATATATATATATATATATATATATATATGTATATACATGTATTACTACTACATATATGCTCTCCCCAAATAATATATATATATATATATATATATATATATATATATATATATATATATATATATATATATATATATATATATATATATATATACAATCAATATACATTATCACCACGTAGCATATATGTACAACCAAGATTTATTATACATATATACCATCATCATATATAATTATAAGATTAATTTAAAAACTAAAATTTGTAATTAATATTATTGGGAATATACATAAAGCACATCGTTTACCACTGATGAACATCTTTATACACAAGTATATATATTGCCTATGTAAATGCCAAAATCCAAATAGCCTTCTACAGGAATATTATCATATTTACAAAATAGTAAACTAATAGCAAGAATATTCATGATATAAATTATACATATATAACAATCATTCCCAAAATGCTTCCTAATTCACTAAAGTAGAATACCAATACAATATATGTCACGCCCCAGAACCAGAATACTGGAGAGCGGGGGAATAACTCAGCCAGCTACGTATTACAGGTAGATGAATACCGTATAATACGATCAATGCTGTCTAAAAGACGAGGGGGTGCATACTACATGAAAGTCTCACTATGGTCTCTTCACATCTATTGTCTCAATCATTCAAACAAGAAACAGTAATAGAGAACATGTAAGATAAAGCAGTAAGGCGTCCCAAACGCTCTGTCAAATGTTCTTGATATCTGGATTTATAAAACATAGCCAGATTGATGTAGCAAAAGTATACACAATTGTTATCAGCTGCAGTCTGACTTTAATTACAATTATGTAAAAGTAAGTACAAGACAATCCGACTAACATGTCGGTGCCAAACGGCTAAGGTATAAAGTAGATAACAAAACGAGCGGGGAAGTAAGAAACCCACTCGAGTCCTCCTGCGATCATCCCTCTAGTGTTGACCATCTTGGAGGTAGAAGTAAGCTGGATCCTCGGGGACCGGCTCTAAATCTGGCCATGCAAAACCAGAGAGGTTAGACCTCTAATAGCAAGTACCACAAGGAAGCACGACATGAGAACTAAAACCAGTAATGTAAGAGAATAATACTAATAAATCTCTGCTTGCTACTAGGATTCACATCACATCACGACACTTCGAACCAACCTCCCAACCAAACAAGGACAGAAGTTGGTCCGTCATGTCCTGACATTCTGATCATCCGAGTTAGGTAACAGAGTAGGTACAGTGCACAAACAAATCAATTTAAACGGCCATTCAACTACTAAGGCTTGCTATTGTGAGTCCCAAGTTATCCTGGAATAATGCAATTAGGGATTCCTCAGTTCTTACCATGTGCGAGCAATGCTAGTCTATCCAGTCAATCATGTGCGCCATGCATGAATTAGACGAGTCCTAGCAGGACGCCCGTCAATATACAATATACAATAATAATAAGAGCAGATACTGTTCCCTGCCCGTGTGGCAGTTTTACAGTATCTGTGGGAACCAGCCGGCCCGTCGGGTATTACTTGTCCCAAGGGGGCTGCCATGTAAGAACTCGGGAATCCATTCTCTCCATGCCATCATTATTTTATTTAACTTAATAGTCCCTACGTTGAGTGAAATCCCATGCCGTGGATCATGGTCATTCAAATGAGTACTTTCGTACAGGGTACGATATGCACAACTCTACAACGATACCAGTACGGTTAGGTTGCAGATCTTACATAGCGTAATGCAACAATCAAATCTAACCACGGTAATCATGCCTTGACCATAAAGTACACATGCTTCTTTTGTAGAAAATAAATAAGTAAATAAATAAATAAATAGATTGAAGCCTGCATGTGCATGTAAGTCAATATTCGGGATCAGCCAGTCGATTACAATAGTCCATAACATGAACGTATCTCATTCATTCAATTTAATAAGACGACTAGCCAGTCTCTTAGTTCCGACTAGGAACGCATGATTAATTTAGTCAAGATAATCATTATTATCAATGGTGACAAGGCATGAAAGTCAATTAGCATTAAACGGGGGTCGAGTCTATAACTCTCATGGTCAAGTCCCAGTCATACTGGGTATCCCAAAAATCAATCAGGACACAAGGTACATTCCACATAACAATTGATATTAACAATATTATCATATCATGATTTTATCGAGTTTATGCCAAAAAGGCGTAAGGATATAAAATGGACGTTAAATATCTAATAAAATATCAATATACAGGGCTATAGAAGATCCAGGATAAGCAGGCTACACTCATGTCAGCATACGCTCAGGTCAAGCTACGCTCAAGTCAAGCAGTGTATGAACTCCATACGACCCCTAGTCACCCAAGTGAGCGTATGCAAGACATACGCTCCAAAAAGGCAGCGTATGAACCCCATACAACTCCTCACTATCCAAGTGAGCGTATGCAAGTCATACGCTCCCAAAAGGTAGCGTATGAACTCCATACGACTCCTGACCATTCAAGTCAGCGTATGCAAGTCATACGCTCCCAAAAGGTAGCGTATGAACTCCATACGACTCCTGACCATTCAAGTCAGCGTATGCAAGTCATACGCTCCTAAAAGGTAGCGTATGAACTCCATACGACTCCTGACCATTCAAGTCAGCGTATGCAAGTCATACGCTCCCAAAATGTAGCGTATGAACTCCATACGACATACGCTTCCAAAAGGTAGCGTATACAAGACACACGCTACCTAAAAAGGTAGCGTATGGACTCTATACTGCGCTGCGCTAAAGAGCGCGCATAGCTCAGTGACGCAAGCTAAAAAGCTAGCATACACTGCTCACTGTCTTCTCCAAACAGCAAGAACTCCATGGTTGCACCCCAAAGCTTCAAAGGTCCATAACTTGGTCAAAATAAGTCCAAATCCAACTTTCCAAAGGTCAAAATTGGGTAGAATAAAACTCTCTACAATATAGAACCATCAAAACTTGAAAACAAAGAAGTTTGATAGATCAAAACCACCAAACTCCGAAAATAACTTATTTCTAGATCTACAAAAATTAAGACTTCGAAATGAAAAATGCCAAGTTCTAAACTCTCTTAGGATTACTAGAGGAAGATAAATGAACCATAAAAACATGGGTTCTCATGTGGAGTAAGTTGTACTTGCCTACGGTTTGGTAGGTGGAGAGAGTAATGAAGAAGAAAAAGAGGAGTAATGGTGAGAATGTGAGTTTATGAGGAGAGAGAAAGAGATGTAAGCTTTAAATAGAAAAGGGGGTGGTAGGTGGGAGTTGGGCCGGGTCCAATGGGTCCAATGGGTCGGGTTGTAGGGGATCCAACCAAAGCCAACCCGAACCCAAAGCCTAGCTAAAGCAGAGAATAAAAGCAGAAAATAAAGTGCAGAAATAAAATTGCAGAAATATAATTAACATGAAAATTTAAAGAGCAGATTAATTGATTAACATAAAATTAAAGGAATTTGAATACAGGATAATACATGATAAATATTAAATAAATACTCATGAGTTGTACATGTATAAAAATACGCATTCTGGGAACGGAGAGTGACAATATACCTCTATATGGTCGTCTCTAAATGTACTACCCGACTACGAGAGCTTGGACTTGGTTTGGGACCGGTCCGGACTAGTTCAGTACAACCGGGTTCCTGCAAGGTCAAGAAATTTAATAATAAATAATTAAACTATTTATAATGGTCATGTCACAACTTGGCCTGGTTTTCCTAGTTATGACACATTTATGGCTGGATCTACCTTGGCATGGCTAATACACTAGTCGAGGTACGTCACTGCACTATCCGTGCCATAATTCCTAGTCGCATGGTACTCCAAATTTAATCATGATTAAAAATCATCTACTGTAATAATAAACTAAATAATTATTTATAATAATCTAAAATCACCATTTAAATAAAATAAATAAAATAAAAATATTTCAAAATTTTCGGGAAGGGGATCTAAAATCTACCCACATTAAAAATAATTTTGTCCTCAAAATTCTAACTCATACACATGCCAAAAATTTAAACATAAAAAATTAAAAAGAATAAATCCACTATTACCACAATATCCTCGAATTTTAATTTCTCAGAACTATTTATATCCTCTTTCCAACCATTTCGTAACTACGAATCATCGAGGACTTCTACCCACCTTTGGTCACACTACCCACTTCAAACACCTGACATCATAACAATACAATCCTCTAGCAAATTGCAAAAAGTAACTACTGACGGATATCTATAGCATAGGGCATCTACAGCCCTCTCCTATCTATCAGCAATCCAAAATTTAACATGCAATAAATCTATACAAGTAGCTAAGAAATATTGATAAACTCCAGTAAGCATGACTATTCGTCGCTCCGAAGTAGGGAGGACGGGAAGATAAGGCAGAATAATCGGGAGCAACTGTGAAGTTTCAAGAGCAGTGGAGAGTATCCAATAAAGGAAGTTTATGAACCGCTGCCTTATCTGCTAGATTGGGCTACTCTAGTCCAGTCACTTGCTACGTCGAAGAGCCCTTCGTTACTTAGAGTGGCCTGCCATCCGTGCAATACAGAAGTCTCGTTCTTGAAATTCTAATTCAAACACGGTTCCATAACGAAACGAAATTTAAGAAATGAAGATTGTGGTCTTAATGGGTTATCTATTTGGACATCAGTCATTGGTTGGATGAACATTGGGTTTCAATCTATATGGACTAAACGAGATCCCAATGATAAAACTATGTCTACTAGGTTAGGGTAACCTAGAATAGGCTTTAACTCAAGTGGTTGAGCTAGTTGCCAGTCAGGTTGGTTAGCTAAGTTCCTAAAGTCCAAAATGTGCCTTCGGTGACTTTTGTGTTTAAGTAGCACAAGAGGCCTCTATCAAGTGGCACACTAGTGGCATGTCCATAGTGGGCTTTGAGTAGATCACCACCATATATTGGGTCGAAAGGTTCAAGTCGAGGTTGAGTCTCTAATGGAAGTCGAGAAATATATCGGTATTGTGGTAAGGGTTATAGCTAGTCCTTTTAACCTGAAAGTCGTAGCACAAAAATAGAGTACAAGCGGATGGTTTTGAGTGGGACATGATATACCTAGATGAAGGTGAACTCGTCTAGATCTAGCATATAAAATCTGTTGGAAGGTAACAGTTGATCTCGTGCTCCGAATATTAATGACAGGGCCGGGGACACAAAATGATCTAAATGGAAAGTGGGAGCCCATGGGGCACTAATCATCACCCTAATAGAAAGTTACTATAATCAATCGGTAATCCTCGTACATTCTAAAAATTTTGAAAGATTACAGTCTACCCACCTTAGAAGCTAGGATATGATTTTAAGAGTAATACGGTTAGAAAAATTCCAAAGTCCGGATATTGTACCACGACTCTGGTCAATGAAGAATAAGGCACAGCTGTGAAACCCAGTTTTGTATTATGAATTATTATTAGTAGCATAATATTATTATTATTAGTATTATTTATGGGTTTTAAAAATTAATTTCAAAAAATAATAAATATGGCTTTTGATTGCTGACATGACCCGTGCCCGGACCAATTCCCGAAACCAGACCCGGTCCTAACCTATTCTTTTGAATTCTGATTCTACTTATTAAAAAAAATATTCGTTTACTTTTTGGAGCTGGTCCAAATTAGACCAGATCTCTTTTTTCCCTCACCCCACGTTCTCCCTTCCCCTCACTTCTCTCCCTACAATCACTCACGCACACCCACAGCTCCCATTCTTCCTTCTTTAAACACACACACACACATACACCATCCCCACTACTCACAACTCCATTACTCTCTCTATTTTTCTCCAGAAGAGAAAACCCACCACCACCGCTTACTCTCCCCTCTTTTACCTTCTCTCCAGAGAGTTCCTCTCCCAAACCCTTCCATCGTCGCGCCCCGGACCCCGATCCAGCCTTTTCCGGCCAACCGCGGCGCCTCCAGCGCCGGACCCCAACCCGCGCCCCTGCGCGCGTCTCCCAGTGCGTGCCGGACCCCCGGCGCTCCACCGCAGCCCCGGCGCTCCACCGCCGCCGACCCAGCACGACCCCCCGTGGCTCCTCCGGCCATTTCTCGGCCGCCGCGACCTTCCGGCCGCCCCAGCGGCGCCGAACCGCGCGCCTCCCCGGTTCCCGGTCGTGCCCTAGCTTCCCATGCCCCGTGCGCTGTTCTCCCCGGCACCCCGAGCCTGCACTCTGCTATTCTGGACAGCCCCTGCCCAGCGCTGTCCACGGGATTTCGAGTTCGTCTTCGCGGATTCGCGCATCCCGAGTCTGAGGCAACCCTTCGGATTCCGTCGTTTTGGGAAATTCCCGGTTAATCACAGTAGTTCGTCCCTCCCGTGTCAATGTTGAGTTTGGTCCACGAATCTCCTTCGGGAATTCGATTTTTGGGTTACGTTTGTTTCCGGGATTTTTCGAGAGACATTCGGGAAGCCTCTGTCAGTTTGGTTTATTTTCCGAAACTTTCGGAAATGAATTTCTAGATAATTTGGTTTTCGGATTTGTGCTGTGATTGTTTCCTGGGTTGATTTTGGATCTCCGAATACGTTTTGGATTTTTCGAATACTTCCGGAAACGTTTCTGTGAATATGTTTTTATATAAAATTGGTTATGGAATTTAATTCATGGATTTCCCTGGTTAGGGATTTATACTGGATATCATGGCACATTTTTCCAGTTTTTGGGTTGACCAGAAATAGTGGAAGTGCTGCCGAATTTTTTCATAGAATTAATTATATAATTTTTAAAAACGGTTTTAAAATGGTTTTCGGAAAAAAAAATATTAATATTATGGATTTTGGGCGACGACCGTATTGGTCAATGGGCCCTGGCTAAGTGCAAACGAAACAGGCTTCGTCCGGACGTTGAGGCATTAGCCTATATGATGATAGGACCAATATCTGAGACTCATTAATATTTAATTTATTTTTATTATTTAATTTATTCATAATTAAATTATAGGAAGATTTTAGAACTAACAACTGTTTCGTCTTATTTCAATTTATCTAAAATAAAATTGTAATAGGCATAAGCCCAGCCTTTCTATTTTTTCAGTGGCCTGTAATTTTGTAGCGTAGGCTTTTTGTCATTTTCTGGGTTTGCTGATTTTTAGCGTACGCGTAAATCAAAATAAATATTATTTTGAATAGAAAATTAATGAAGTTTTCTCACATTAAAATTTACAAGCTTTTAATATTTTAATAACGATCATGTTTTCTCATTAAATAAGAAATATAGTTTTATACGTATAACTACGAAAACACAAAGTTTTAACCAAATAAATTGGTAACTACGAGTCTTTCCAAAATACAAAGTTAAATTGATCTTTCCCTCATTATTAATTAGAATGCACCGACAATCGCGTTTATGTTTGTGATTGCATAAATAAAGACTAAAATTGATTACGTCACAATTAGAGATTTCAACTAGCATAGTTAGCTTGGTAACCCTGGATTCTGAGTCAACTTCTCGAATATAGGATTTCGAGGACGAGTCTAAATCCCGTCTCGAAGTCTTCATCCCTTCAAGTCCAGTCCAATTTGAGGCAAGTACATTTTGTTTTAGTTTACAATTATTTAATAATCATTTTATTGCAAGTTTAAACCACGATGCAACACGGAACTCTCTTTGAGAGCACAGACAGTAACTACTGTAACTGTTTGGGGACTGGGGGAGTAGTATAATGAGTATGACCACATCCAAAGTAACTTAGAACTGTATTAGCTTACCCCTCATACAGACGGGGATAAGCCGTATTGTATCAATAGGATACAACTGTACAACCCAAGCCGGTCATATTCATTGCCTATTCACATCACAATACTGTAACTGCTAGAATTTATTCCAAATTGTTTAAAAGTGCATGATTCTATTATTATTTTAATTGTCAAATTAGCATGAATTGTACTTTGCTCCCTCCTGACAGAAGATACATTTTTAGGGGATATTGAGGATGCTGAGCTGTTAATTAACAGCTATTACGACCCGGTTCTGTACCCCGTGGTGTTGCCAGAGTCCCCTTTGGAGGACGCAGGACCTGAGGCCGATGAGCCGAATGTTTAGCTAGATTTTTTTTTTCCAGTTTTGTTGTTTTTTGAAAATTCTGTTATTTGAATTCAGTTCATTTACTTTCCAGTTGTATTTATTTCAATGTTTAATAAAGTTTTCAATTCCCGAATATTGAGTTGTGACAAATATAGATGTTGTTGTGGTTACCTGCTAATGGAACAGCTTACTGCCGCCGTCTCAACAACGGTGCAGGGTGGGCATGATCCGGTTCGACCCAATTACTTGGGATCGGGTCGTGACATATTTTTTGCGGTGGCCCATGCAGGTCATGAAACAATAACTTAGGAAAACATACCTAGAAACAATTAGAACACTAGAACATTGACTTGTCACAACATATGTCCGAATTATATATATATATATATTTTTGTTTGATTATAGCCTGGTAGGATACCTTGCTTATGTTTGCCTCCTAAACCTTCCAGACTATGACTAGAGGAAAGACAACCCGTTTCAGTCCTGCTGATGACAAGGTGATAACTCCTGACCACACCCCTCATTCTCAGGCCCGTTCCAGTCCTTCTCCTTTGCAGCTCATCAATTCCTCCTTTGCTGCACAAGTCCCTAGCCCAGCTCATACTACAGCCGAACCCATTTTGCCCATGGCAATTTTACCATCTCCTGTTATAATAGTTACTCCTATTGCCCCACCAGTACCAGCAGACACCTCCTAAATGGTTGCCCTACTTCAAGGAATCCTGGAGTCCCAGAAGGCCCAAGCCGAGGCCCAGCAAAAATAGATTAATATTACGAGAGATGTTATGAAGGATGTCAATGATGTAGCCTTAGCTATATTAAACCAAGTTGGTGCGAAACCTCACCCTAGGAGGGGTACCCCTGAATCTAGAAGATATTTGGGTCCCATCAAGTACTCTACTTTCCGGCAGTCTTGTCGTAAGAGGCTATTGGCTTGTGACTACTGTAAGAGGCCTTATCATCAGGCCATTAATTGCGGCAAGAGATTGGGACAATATTTGGCATGTGGATCCGCTGAACATCGGGTAAAGGACTGTCCCTTATCTTTCCATCATACCAGAGCACCAATCCCAGCAACACCTGCTACGCCGCAACCTAGGGACTCTCTTCCTATTGAGCAGATCTTGCCGCCTACACCCACTGCAGAAAGGCATGATGCAGACTCGAGGATCATAGAAGAAGATGAAGCAGTTGGAGACTGCTCGTGCAAGAGCCAGAGCTATGAAGACTAGTAACTAGAATTGCTGAGTAGCATTATCTACTGTTATAAGAAGTTGTAACATGATATCACGCCCCAGAACCAGAATACTGGAGAGCGGGGGAGTGACTCAGCCAGCTACGTATTACGGGTAGATGAATACCGTATAATACGATCAATGCTGTCTAACCAGACGAGGGGGTGCATACTACATAAAAGTCTTACTATGGTCATTACACATCTATTGTCTCAATCATTCAAACAAGAAACAGAAATATAGAACATATAAGGTAAAGCAGTAAGGCGTCCCAAACGCTCTGTCAAAATGTTCTTGATATCTGGCTTTACAAAACATAGCCAGATTGATGTAGCAAAAGTATACACAATTGGTATCAGCTGCAGTCTGACTTAATTACAATTATGCAAAAGTAAGTACAAGACAATCCGACTAACATGTCGGTGCCAAACGGCAAGGTATAAAGTAGATAACAAAACGAGTGATTAAGTTAAGGAACCCACTCGAGGCCTCCTGCGATCATTCCTCTAGTATTGACCATCCTGGAGGTGGAAGTACGCTGAGTCCTCGGGAACTGGCTCTAAATCTGGCCATGCAAAACCAGAGAGGTTAGACCTCTAATAGCAAGTACCACAAGGGAGCACGACATGAGAACTAAAACCAGTAAGTAAGAGAATATAATAATAGATCTCTGCTTGCTACTAGAACTCACATCACATCAAGACACTTCGAACCAACCTCCCAACCAAACAAGGACAAAAGTTGGCCCGTCATGTCCTGACATTCTGATCATCCCAGTTAGGTAACAGAGTACACTGCACAAACAAATCATCTTGAACGGCCAATCAACTCCTACGGCTTGCTATTATGAGTCCCAAGTTATCCTGGAATAATGCAATTAGGGATTCCTCAGTTCTTACTAAGTGTAAGCAAGGCTAGTCTATCCAGTCGATCAATTGGCCCATGCATGAATTAGACGAGTCCTAGCAGGACGCTCGTCAATATACAATATACAATAATAATAAAAGCAGATACTGTTCCCTGCCCATGTGGCAGTTTTACAGTATCTGTGGGAACCAGCCGGCCCGTCGGGTATTACTTGTCCCAAGGGGGCTGCCATGTAAGAATTCGGAAATCCATTCTCTCCATGCCATCATTATTTTATTTAACTTAATAGTCCCTACGTTGAGTGAAATCTCATGCCGTGGATCATGGTCATTCAAATGAGTACTTTCATACGGGGTACGGTATGCATAACCCTACAACGATACCAGTGCGGTCAGGTTGCAGGTCTTACATAGCGTAATGCAACAATCAAATCTAACCACGGTAATCATGCCTTGACCATAAAGTACACATGCTTCTTTTATAGAAAAATAACTAAATAAATAAATAAATAAATAGATTGAAGCCTGCATGTGTATGTGACATATTCGGGATTGGCTAATCGAGTACAATAGTTCATTACATGAACGTGTCTCATTCATTCAATTCAATAAGACGACTAGCCAGTCTCTTAGTTCCAACTAGGAACGCATGATCAATTTTAGTCAAGATAACCATTATTATCAATGGTGACAAGGCATGAAAGTCAATTAGCATTAAACGGGGTCGAGTCTATAACTCTCATGGTCAAGTCCCAGTCAATCGGGGTATCTATAACTCAATTCATGACACATGGTACATCCCACGTAACAATCTATATTTAACAGAAATATCAACATATCATGATTATATCAAGTCTCATGCCAAAAGGCGTAAGGATATAAAATGGACGTTAAATATCTAATAAAATATCAATATACAGGGCTATAGAAGATCAGGTGAAGTAAGGTCAGCGTACGCTCAAGTCAGGCTACGCTCAAGTCAAAGAGGCAGCGTATGGGCTCCATACGACTCCTCACTATCCAAGTGAGCGTATGCAAGTCGTACGCTCCCCAAAGGCAGCGTATGAACTCCATACGACTCCTGACCATTCAAGTCAGCGTATGCAAGTCATACGCTCCCAAAAAGTAGCGTATGAACTCCATACGATATACGCTTCCAAAAGGTAGCGTATGAACTCCATATGATATACGCTTCCAAAAGGTAGCGTATGCAAGACACACGCTTCCTAAAAAGGTAGCGTATGGACTCCAGACTGCGCTGCGCTAAAGAGCGCGCACAGCTCAGTGACGCAAGCTAAAAAGCTAGTGTACACTGCTCACTGTCTTCTCCAAACAGCAAGAACTCCATGGTTGCACCCTAAAGCTTCAAAGGTCCATAACTTGGTCAAAACAAGTCCAAATCCAACTTTCCAAAGGTCAAAATTGGGTAGGATGAACTGCTCTACGACATGGAACCATCAAATCTTGAAAACAAAGGAGTTTGCTAGATCAAAACCCATAGACAACCGAAAATACAATAACTTAGATCTATAAGAAATGAACCAATGAAATCAAAAATACTAAGCACTAAACTCTCTTAGAATCATGAGAGGAAGAATATTGAACCATAAAATATGGTCCTCATGTAGAGCAAGATGTACTTGCCTAGTTGGTAGGTGGAGAGAGTAATGAAAGGAAGAAGAAGAAGTAATGGTGAAGAAGGAGTGAATGAGGAGAGAGAAGGGAAAGGGTGGCTTTAAATAAAAGGTGGTGGTAGGTGGGAGTTGGGCCGGGTCCAATGGGTCCAATGGGTCGGGTTGCACGGGTCCAACAAGGCTAACCCGAAAGTAAAACTAAAGCAGGAATTAAAATGCAGGTAATAAAATTACAGGAAGAAATACAGAAATAAAATTGCAGGAATTAATTAACATGAAAATTTAAAGAGCAGATAATAGAATTGCAGAAAAATAAAGTACAGAAAATAAAATGCAGATAATTAATTAACATGAAGTTATAGGAATTTAAATACAGGATACTACATGATAAATACTAAATAAATACATTCAGGCCATATACGTATTAGAATACGCATTCCGGGAATGGGGAGTGACATCTCTACCCTCCTTGAAAAAAAATTCCGTCCTCAGAATTTCAAATTCAAGCAAGATAGAAATATCAGGGCTAAACTAATCTAAGTACAAGCAATTCAATGAAGCAATCATTTTACAATGTCCATAGCAAGTAACATATCTATATTTAACAATCTACGACATCAAGTAATTCTACCCATAAGGTGATAAGCATGAGGAATCAAGACAATCAGGTACACAGAAAAAGATATACCTTGTGAGTCAAACAGATGCGGATACCGTGATCGGATATCATCCTCACGTTCCCACGTTGACTCTCCCAAAGAGTGATGACCCCAAGCAACCCGGACAAGGTTAATTGTTCGGTTCTTGAGTAACTTCTCTCTTCGGTCCAAGATGGACACCGGCTGCTCCTCGTAAGACAGGTTGGTACCAACAACCAGTTCTGAATGATCGAGGATATGGCTGGGGTCCGATACATACCTTCGCAATTGAGATACATGAAACACGTCATGCACCTCTCGTAACGAAGGTGGAAGGGACAAACGATAAGCAACATCGCCTACCCTATCAAGAATAGCAAATGGGCCTACGTATCGCGGACTCAACTTCCCGCGAACGCCAAATCTAATAACCCTACGGGTAGGTGAGATCCGCAAGAACACGTGGTCCCCAACAGAAAACTCTAGCGGCCTACGATGCTGGTCCGCCCAATGACGACTGCGCAACACGAAGTCGCTCTCTAATTCCCTTAATCACTTTAACCGTCTAGATAATCATTTCTGGGCCTAGCATCTTCCTTTCTCCGATATCATCCCATGCTAGCGACGATCTACACTTCTTACCATATAGTGCCTCAAATGGCGCCATCTGGATACTAGCATGATAACTGTTGTTGTATGAGAACTCGACCAAGTGAAGGTGACTCTCCCAAGACCCTCCAAAATCCAGAGTGCAAGCTTGCAACATATCTTCCAAAGTTTGAATTGTCCTTTCTGATTGCCCGTCCGTCTGAGGATGGTAAGCCGTACTAAATCTTAACTTGGTACCCAGACTATGATGTAAGCTCTTCCAAAAATGCGATGTAAAGCGGGTATCCCGATCCGACACAATACTGACAGGAACTCCATGCTGCCTGACTATCTGCTGCATGTACAACTCTGCTAACTTTTCTGTAGATTGCCCTACTCTGAAAGGAAGAAAATGTGCTACCTTCGTAAGTCGGTCCACTATCACCCAAATAGCGTCTTTACCACTTGGTGATCTCGGTAAACCGGTCACAAAGTCCATGGTGATATGCTCCCATTTCCATTCTGGAATAGGAAGTGGTTGCAATAATCCAGCTGGTCTCTGCTGTTCTGCCTTCACTTGCTGACATACCAAGCAACGGAAAACAAATCTAGCTATCTCTCTCTTTATCCCGTTCCACCAGAAGTGCTGCTTGATATCTTGGTACATCTTGGTCCCTCCAGGATGTTTAGAATACTGGGAACTGTGAGCTTCTGTCATAACTTCCTGTCTGATATCTCCACTAGGCACACATAGACGTGATCCAAACCTAAGTGTACCATCTTCATGAATTCTCATCTCCTTCCTGAGTCCTGACTTACATTCTGCCCTAAGCTTCTGAATCCTTGGGTCTTGTGCCTGAGCTGCCTTGATCCTATCTACCAAGTCAGATTGGACTTGTAGACTTGTCAGAACTCCTACATCGCTAGGAAGTATAACCTCTATGCCCATCTCCTGAAGGTCTTATAAGATATGCTTCTGTGTTGTCAACATAAATGCGCCGCCCCTTCTGCTGAGAGCGTCTGCTACCACGTTAGCCTTGCCTGGATGATACTGAAGCTCCACGTCATAATCCTTGATCAGCTCTAACCATCTTCTCTGCCTCATGTTCAGCTTCTTCTGAGTAAAGATGTACTTCAGACTTTTGTGGTCTGTGTACATGTCCACTCGGTCACCATATAAATAATATCTCCATAGCTTCAAAGCAAATACTACTGCCGCTAACTCCAAATCATGAGTTGGATAATTCTTCTCGTGGTCTCGGAGCTGCCTAGATGCATATGCTATCACCTTTCCGTGCTGTATAAGGACACATCCAAGTCCTTTACCTGACGTATCACAATATACTGTAAAACCTTCGGGTCCAACTGGCAATGTAAGAATAGGCGCTGATGTCAACTTCTGCTTCAAATTCTCAAACGATGACTGGCATTCTGTCAACCAAACAAATGGCACATCCTTCCATGTCAAGCGGGTCATGGGTGCTAAAAGTCTTGCAAAATCTGACACAAATCTTCTGTAATATCCTGCCAATCCTAAGAAACTCCGTACATCAGCTACGGTCTTGGGTACTGGCCAACTCTCTACTGTTTCTACCTTCTTGGGATCCACTGCTACTCCAGCTCCTGATACGATATGACCCAAGAATGAAATATGGTCCATCCAGAACTCACACTTGCTGAGCTTGGCATACAACTGGTTCTCTCTCAGAACCTGCAACACTTTTCTGAGGTGGTCTTCATGCTCCTCTTCACTAGCAGAGTATACGAGAATGTCGTCGAGAAATACTACGACAAACTGATCTAAATACGGCATAAAGATGCGATTCATCAAATCTATGAATATTGCTGGAGTATTGGTCAAACCAAACGGCATTACTAAGAACTCATAATGCCCATACTTCGACCTGAATGCTGTCTTAGGAATATCCTCCTTCCGAACCCTCACTTGATGGTACCCTGAACGAAGATCTATCTTGGAGAAGACTCTGGCCCTGCTCAACTGATCAAATAAGTCGTCGATCCTGGGTAATGGGTACTTGTTCTTTACTGTTGCCGCGTTAAGCTTCCTGTAATCGATGCATAATCTGGATGATCCATCCTTCTTCCCTACAAGTACCACTGGTGCTGCCCATGGCGATACGCTAGCTTGGATAAACTTCTTCTCCTTCAATTCCTCTATATGCTGATATACCTTGGCCTGCTCCGAATCCGCCATTCTGTAAACCCGATCTGATATCGGTTTAGTTCCAGGTGCCAATTCTATACTGAACTCAATATCTCTAACCGGTGGCAGATCGGGAAGTTCTTCGAGAAATACGTCTAAAAATTCTTCAACTACCTTCGGAACTTGAACTTCTTCCATTGCCGTTATTACTCCCTGCTCTTGTTGAGTTGCCTCTGATCTGACTAAGGTGAATCTCTTCATGTCTGGAATATCAAAAGATACACTCCCACTACGACAATCTATTGTCGCATGACTGTCTTTCAGCCAGTTCATGCCTAAGATAACGTCGAAATTTCTAACAGAAAATTCTATCAACTGGGCGGGTAAGGAATGCCCGCAAACTACAACACTACATGCTAAACTAACTCTACTAACTCCCACGAGCCCATTACCAGAGAGTATATTCAACCTCCCTGGCAATGTCTCGAACTCCACTCCTAGTCGTGTCACAAATTGTACAGATATAAATGAATGGGATGCTCCCGAATCAAACAATGCTACTGCGGGATATGAGGCAACGAGAATGTTACCTGCCACAACATCTTCCGATGCCAATGCCTCTTCCAAGGACAGTATGAATGCCTGCCCTCGACCTCCTTGCTGATTCCCATACTGTGGCCTAGCCTGGTGCTGCTGCTGGCCCCTTCCTTGATGATGCTGGGGTGGTCTATGCTGGTGTTACTGCATCGACGGTCCCTGCTGCCGAAACATCTGAGCCTGCGGTACTAACGGACGCTGCGCCAACGGCCTCACTGCCAATGCTGGTCCTCGATACTGCCCTGCCCCTGGTGCTGGCAGAGCAGGAAACTGCTGTCCTGGTCCTCCTGACCTCGAATTCATGGGACATGTGGTAACCCGATGATCTGGGTTTCTACATATCAGACACAGTCCATTCAATGTCCGACACACATCTCTAGTGTGCCCCATCTTCCCACAATAAGTGCAGCCCGCCGGGGGTTGCTGGTTCTTCCTCTGTTGCTGTTGCTGCTGCCTAAGTGGTGGTGCTGGCCCTCGTATCGCCACATCGTGGATACGAATGCCAGGGGATGGTGCTGTTGTTCGGGGCGCTGCTCTCCCTCCTCCTTCAATCTGACTGTGGGATCTCTTCTGACCCCCAATCCTTACTGCAAGCCTGTGAATGGTGATCTCATGCCTTCGAGTCGCCGTCAATATCTCATCAAAATTCTGGTAATTGTGCCCCTCTATCAATTGCAAGAGCTTAAGATGAAACCCTTGCTGAAACCTCATCGCCCTCTGGCGCTCCGTTGCTACCATCTCCAGGACAAACCTGCTCAATCTGCAGAACTCCGCTGTATAAGCATCTACAGTCTTGCCAGCCTGTCTGAGGTTGATAAACTTCTGTTGTAGCTCAAACTGTGCCACAACTCCATAGTACTTAGTCTTGAATCTTGCTGTGAAATCGTCCCAAGCCACAGGACGTCTGATGCCTACTTCCTCTGATTCCCACCAATCACGTGCGAGATCCTGAAGTAACAACTTCACTAGATCCACACGTTCTTCTGCCGGTACCTTAGCGGCTGTCAGGATAGCCTCAATATCCTTAAGCCATGCATCTGCTGAGATGGCATCCTCCGTGCCCTCGAAACGACGGGGGTTGTACTTGCAAAACCGGGCTGATGCTCCTGAATCTATCCTTGCCCCTCTTTCCAATGCCGTCTGTAATCCTTGGTTGAGTAGTACATTTTGCTCTTGCAACTGAGCATGCATGCGCTGCTGAGCTAACATCTGGTGTTGCTGAGTAGCCATCATCCCTCGCATGATCTCCAGAAGGGCTGGTGTGTCCACTTGGGTAGGTGAAACTGTTGGTAGGGGTGGAACATCCGGATACTGCGATCCAGCTGCTGCTTCCACGATCACTTCTTCTGAGTAGCCTTCTGAGGTGAGACTGGCCCTTGTTGCTAACCAACAGGGTCAGGTTGTCCATGTTGCTGTCCATGTTGTTGTTGTCCAGCTCTGACAGATACGGACGAGGTACCCCTAAGAAAAGGGACAAGAGAACAATCAAATGACCGGACATGAAGGATCAATGAAGTCAAGGGATACTGGAATGTCAAGCTGGAGTTGAGAATCAACAAATCATGAGATCAAGGGGGGAACATATGTGATTGAGACATCCTATAAATCAAAATACCCCACAAGTCTGAAATCAGACCTGCATGGGCCACCACTAAAACCTTGTCACGCCCCAGAACCAGAATACTGGAGAGCGGGGGAGTGACTCAGCCAGCTACGTATTACGGGTAGATGAATACCGTCTAATACGATCAATACTGTCTAACCAGACGAGGGGGTGCATACTACATAAAAGTCTTACTATGGTCATTACACATCTATTGTCTCAATCATTCAAACAAAAAACAGAAATATAGAACATGTAAGGTAAAGCAGTCAGGCGTACCAAACGCTCTGTCAAAATGTTCTTGATATTTGGCTTTACAAAACATAGCCAGATTGATGTAGCAAAAGTATACACAATTGTTATCAGCTGCAGTCTGACTTAATTACAATTATGCAAAAGTAAGTACAAGACAATCCAACTAACATGTCGGTGCCAAACGGCAAGGTATAAAGTAGATAACAAAACGAGTGGTGAAGTTAAGGAACCCACTCGAGGCCTCCTGCGATCATTCCTCTAGTATTGACCATCCTGGAGGTGGAAGTACGCTGAGTCCTCGGGAACTGGCTCTAAATCTGGCCATGCAAAACCAGAGAGGTTAGACCTCTAATAGCAAGTACCACAAGGGAGCACGACATGAGAACTAAAACCAGTAAGTAAGAGAATATAATAATAGATCTCTGCTTGCTACTAGAACTCACATCACATCAAGACACTTCGAACCAACCTCCCAACCAAACAAGGACAGAAGTTGGCCCGTCATGTCCTGACATTCTGATCATCCCAGTTAGGTAACAGAGTACAGTGCACAAACAAATCATCTTGAACGGCCAATCAACTCCTACGGCTTGCTATTATGAGTCCCAAGTTATCCTGGAATAATACAATTAGGGATTCCTCAGTTCTTACTATGTGCAAGCAAGGCTAGTCTATCCAGTCGATCAATTGGCCCATGCATGATTTAGACGAGTCCTAGCAGGACGCTCGTCAATATACAATATACAATAATAATAAAAGCAGATACTGTTCCCTGCCCGTGTGGCAATTTTACAGTATCTATGGGAACCAGCCGGCCCGTCGGGTATTACTTATCCCAAGGGAGCTGCCATGTAAGAACTCGAGAATCCATTCTCTCCATGCCATCATTATTTTATTTAACTTAATAGTCCCTACGTTGAGTGAAATCCCATGCCGTGGATCATGGTCATTCAAATGAGTACTTTCGTATGGGGTACGGTATGCATAACCCTACAACGATACCAGTGCGGTCAGGTTGCAGGTCTTACATAGCGTAATGCAACAATCAAATCTAACCACGGTAATCATGCCTTGACCATAAAGTACACATGCTTCTTTTGTAGAAAACTAACTAAATAAATAAATAAATAAATAGATTGAAGCCTGCATGTGTATGTATGTCAATATTCGGGATTGGCTAATCGAGTATAATAGTTCATTACATGAACGTGTCTCATTCATTCAATTCAATAAGACGACTAGCCAGTCTCTTAGTTTCAACTAGGAACGCATGATCAATTTTAGTCAAGATAACCATTATTATCAATGGTGACAAGGCATGAAAGTCAATTAGCATTAAACGGGGTCGAGTCTATAACTCTCATGGTCAAGTCCCAGTCAATCGGGGTATCTATAACTCAATTCATGACACATGGTACATCCCACGTAATAATCTATATTTAACAGAAATATCAATATACAGGGCTATAGAAGATCAGGGTAAGTAAGGTCAGCGTACGCTCAAGTCAGGCTACGCTCAAGTCAAAGAGGCAGCATATGGGCTCCATACGACTCCTCACTATCCAAGTGAGCGTATGCAAGTCATACGCTCCCCAAAGGCAGCGTATGAACTCCATACGACTTCTGACCATTCAAGTCAGCGTATGCAAGTCATACGCTCCCAAAAGGTAGCGTATGAACTCCATACGACTCCTGACCATTCAAGTCAGCGTATGTAAGTCATACGCTCCCAAAAGGTAGCGTATGAACTCCATACGATATACGCTTCCAAAAGGTAGCGTATGAACTCCATACGATATACGCTTCCAAAAGGTAGCGTATGCAAGACACACGCTTCCTAAAAAGGTAGCGTATGGACTCCAGACTGTGCTGCACTAAAGAGCGCGCACAGCTCAGTGACGCAAGCTAAAAAGCTAGTGTACACTGCTCACTGTCTTCTCCAAACAGCAAGAACTCCATGGTTGCACCCCAAAGCTTCAAAGGTCCATAACTTGGTCAAAATAAGTCCAAATCCAACTTTCCAAAGGTCAAAATTGGGTAGGATGAACTGCTCTACGACATGGAACCATCAAATCTTGATAGCAAAGGAGTTTGCTAGATCAAAACCCATAGACAACCGAAAATACAATAACTTAGATCTACAAGAAATGAACCAATGAAATCAAAAATACTAAGCACTAAACTCTCTTAGAATCATGAGAGGAAGAATATTGAACCATAAAATATGGTCCTCATGTAGAGCAAGATGTACTTGCCTAGTTGGTAGGTGGAGAGAGTAATGAAAGGAAGAAGAAGAAGTAATGGTGAAGAAGGAGTGAATGAGGAGAGAGAAGGGAGAGGGTGGCTTTAAATAAAAGGTGGTGGTAGGTGGGAGTTGGGCCGGGTCCAATGGGTCCAATGGGTCGGGTTGCACGGGTCCAACAAGGCTAACCCGAAAGTAAAACTAAAGCAGGAATTAAAATACAGGTAATAAAATTACAGGAAGAAATACAGAAATAAAATTGCAGGAATTAATTAACATGAAAATTTAAAGAGCAGATAATAGAATTGCAAAAAAATAAAGTGCAGAAAATAAAATGCAGATAATTAATTAACATGAAGTTATAGGAATTTAAATACAGGATACTACGTGATAAATACTAAATAAATACATTCAGGCAACATACGTATTAGAATACGCATTCCGGGAACGGGGAGTGACACATGATGTCTTTAGAATAATTATGAGAGTCTTGCTGTAAATCTCTAATATGAATAAAATTCTTGGTTACACCTTTATGGTAGATATTTTTCCAAAGTCTTTACCCTACAATACAATTTCTGAAAATTGTAATCTTAATAAGAAGGTATGTAAGGCGATATTTATCAAGGATATATTGGTGATTAAGAATTTGAAGAATAGAATTTTGGAATACCCAGATATTTATCAAGGATATATTGGTGTCATGAGGAGTGAATTTTGACCTTAACCAGTTTAGGCCGACTGGATGATGGTATATGTTACTACATATTTTTTTTCTTTCCTAGGATTTATATCTTTTAGCGCCCATGATTTTAGGAAATTATTTCCTTTCCATATCTTTAACAGATTTTAGCATCCTTTAGGATCTATACTTTTTCGCTATTTTTGGACCAATATTAGAACTCTTCAATCTCCTTCGTCAGCAAACCTATTCTTCAAACTTCTCCACTAGTCGATCAAATCTTATCTATCTACCTTTATTTGGAATCCAGACTCGTTCGCTATCTAGAGTTTCTAAATCTGATAAACCCTTATCTATCCGAATACTTCTACGACAAGCGTATCCAACCATTCGCCTTAACCTCATTTTTTTATCGACTTTCTCGGAACTAATCCTGAACCAAATTCTTCTGGAACTATAAAGCCTCAAGGTTAATTATTACTAAAAGAATCGGTTCAGCTTAGTTAGTTCATGATTTCCCTAAAAGATATTTTCCAAATACTTTCAATACAGATTTTTATCTCCTAGGTTATTCCAAATATTTTCATTTGTTGTCTTCCTCCACTCAACCTGAAATCCTACACTCTCTATGCAACTTCTTGATCAATTCAAGGCCTAGCCAGCTTTTAAACTCAATGCTTGAGTATCGTGAAGCACGAACGATCAGAGAATTGATTCCATCATATTATTAAATTTTTTTTAGTCATTGAAAAACTTTTGAATTGTTGAACTATCCCCTGGTTGGCTTTGATAAACCATTTTAACCTGACTTCCATGAACCCATAAAGACATACTTCTTTTGTGTCAACCCTACTTACCTATCACATTCTCAAAACTATCATTGGATACGAAATTATTTCTTCAAATAATTTTGATGAACGTCTGTATCCTTTAAGTGATTTGTCGGGAATATTCTCACTGGCTTCTTCAAATCAACGCTCTGATTCTTCTACCTTATCCTGTGTCCAACTCAATTGGTCATACTCAAGTTTGATCAATTTCTTCAAATCAATCTTTTAAATCTCAAGAGCTACTGGAACACATATTTATTCTGATAAATTTTCTTGAAACCAGAAGAACCTACATCAACATCTTTTCTTATCATGACTAGAACCTTAGAACTCGTTTGAATTTTTCGGAAACTCCTTTGAAATTCTTATGGACAAAGTTTGGGAAAATATTCCGTGACCTAATATGATTTCGCATATTACGTTGTCTGAATTATGGAAACTGTGAGTTTACTGCAGCCAATCGTGCACTGGCGAGGCAAAAGACTCTAAAGTTGAAGTAATTTTGGGTGTTCATAGGTTTCCGAATATTATTGTGACTGTCCTAAAAGCACCATGTTGATCTTATATGTTACTTAGCCATGAAATGGATAAAGTTGAAAGAGTACTCGGTAACCTAAAATTATTCAAGTTATTGGGTCAAAAATTTACTGCAGTCAGGTGCACTCTGGCGAGGCAAGAATTTGAGACAAAGCGACTTCAAACATATTTGGTTTTCGAATATTATTCAGACTATATTCATACCATGGTTGTCTTTTGCATCGTCAAATCATTCTGACTTTTGCCTGATTAGAGGATTTACATTTCTAGCGGTTGTCTCCATTTCCAGAAATCTCTTGTCACAACCAGAAAGAAAAGATTCCCCATAAAATTCTACTTGATTTTTCTAGAACTTATTAGGACCATATCAATCTCCATTGGCTCAATCCCTTTCAAGGTTCTATTTTTAGGGTGTTGCATATTTTTGTGGGTAGTTATATATTTTTGCAGCTATATAAAGTTGGTTGATAGTTATATATGGGGAAAACCTAGATAGTCACCTAGCAACCTTATTGCATTAATCTGATAAAAGCATACTTAGGGGATCGATTTTATTCTATGATATTAGATAGTTAAGGGTACCAAAGGGTAGCATGGCAAGGCACAAAAGCAAGATAGTCTAGAGGGAATTATAAATTGTGGTTCATTTAGGAATGAATCATTAGTGGAGCGTATTAGTACTTGGGTATTGGATTTGGTGAATGAAAGAAGGTGATGATTTTTGAATTTTTATGATTTGGGAAAAGGGTGATGATGGTGAGAGCTAGTAATTATGACGTACAAGTAATTGATGGAGCGTACGTTGCAAGCAATATGGAATTGCATCGCTTAGTAGCTATCAAGATAAAGAAGTTTAGATCCTACCCGAAGATTATAGATACGGATGCAAGAGTAAGTTCGCACAACCATTCCGGTGGCTGACAATTCAGAAATAGAAGCAAAATTTTAATTATGGACTATGACTGTGTTTCTAAGGAGGGAAGACTGATGATTCGAAGGAAGTGCATGAATTGATCAAATTAGACTATCTAGAGGTGGTCAACATCACTAGAGACAGTAAAGGAAGCTTTGGACTGCATGTAGAGATTTTGATCATTCCCCTATTAGTACCCTGCATTTAATTTCGAGGACGAAATTTTCTAAGGAGGGAAGATTGTGAAACCCAGTTTTGTATTATGAATTATTATTATTAGCATAATAATATTATTATTAGTATTATTTATGGGTTTTAAAAATTAATTTCAAAAATAATAAATATGGCTTTTGATTGCTGACCTGACCCGTGCCCGGACCAATTTCCGAAACCAGACCCGGTCCAAACCTATTCTTTTTAATTCTGATACTACTTATTAAATATATATATATATATATATATATATATATATATATATATATATATATATATATATAAAATATATATATATATATATATATATATATATATATATATATATTCTTTTACTTTTTGGAGCTGGTCCAAGTTGGACCAGATCTCTTTTTTCCCTCATCCCACGTTCTCCCTTCCCCTCACTTCTCTCCCTACAATCACTCACGCACACCCACAGCTCCCATTCTTCCTTCTTTAAACACACACACACATACACCATTCCCACTACTCACAACTCCATTACTCTCTCTCTATTTTTTTCTTCAGAAGAGAAAACCCACCACCACCACTTCACTCTCCCCTCTTTCACCTTCTCTCCAAAGAGTTCCTCTCCCAAACCCTTCCATCGCCGTGCCCCGGACCCCGATCCAGCCCTTCCCGGCCAACCGTGGCGCCTCCAGTGTCGGACCCCAAACCGTGCCCCCGCACGCGTCTTCCAGCGCGCCCGACCCCCGGCGCTCCATCGCAGCCCCGGCGATCCACCGCCGTCGACCCAGTGCGACCCCCCGCGGCTCCCCCGGCCATTTCCCGACCGTCGCGACCTCCCGGCCGCCCCCAGCGGCGCCGACCCACGCGCCTTCCCGGTTTTCGGCCGCGCCCTAGCCTTCCGTGCCCCGCGCGCTGTTCTCCCCGACACCCCGAGCCTGCGCTCTGCTGTTCTGGACAGCCCCTGCCCAGCGCTGTCTACGGGATTTCGAGTTCGTCTTCGCGGATTTGCGCGTCCCGAGTCCGAGGCAACCCTTCGAATTCCGTCGTTTTGGATAATTCCTGGTTCGTCCCTCCCGTGTCAATGATGAGTTTGATCCACGAATCTCCTTCGAGAATTCAATTTTTTGGTTACGTTTGTTTTCGGGATTTTTCGAGAGACTTTAGGGAAGCCTCTGTCAGTTTGGTTTGTTTTTCGAAACTTTCGAAAATGAATTTCTGGATAATTTGGTTTTCGAATTTGTGCTGTGATTGTTTCCTGGGTTGATTTTGGATCTCCGAATACGTTTCGGATTTTTCGAATACTTTCGGAAACGTTTCTGTGAATATGTTTTTATATAAAATTGGTTATGGAATTTAATTCATGGGTTTCCCTGGTTTGGGATTTATACTGGATATTATGGCACATTTTTCCAGTTTTTGGGTTGACCAGAAATAGAGGAAGTGCTGCCAGATTTTTCCATAAAATTAATTATATAATTTTTAAAAATGGTTTAAAATGGTTTTCGAAAAAAAGTATATTAATATTTTGGATTTTGGGCGACGACGTATTGGTCAATGGGCCCTGACTAAGTGCAAACGAAACCTGCTTCGCCCGGACGTTGAGGCATTAGCCTATATGATGATTGGACCAATATCTGAGACTCATTAATATTTAATTTATTTTTATTATTTAATTTATTCATAATTAAATTGTACGAAGATTTTAGAACTAACAACTGTTTCGTCTTATTTCAATTTATGTAAAATAAAATTGTAATGGGCATAAGCCCAGCCTTTCTATTTTTTCAGTGGCCTGTAATTTTGTAGCGTAGGTTTTCTGTCATTTTCTGGTTTTTGCTGATTTTTAGCGTACGCGTAAATAAAAATAAATATTATTTTGAATAGAAAATTAATGAATTTTCTCACATTAAAATTTACAAGCTTTTAATATTTTAATAACAATCATGTTTTCTCATTAAATAAGAAATATAGTTTTATACGTATAACTACGAAAACACAAAGTTTTAACCAAATAAATTGGTAACTACGAATCTTTTCAAAATACAAAGTTAAATTGATCTTTCCCTCGTTATTAATTAGAACGCACCGATAATCGCATTTTTGTTTGTGATTGCATAAATAAAGACTAAAATTGATTAGGACACAATTAGAGATTTCAACTAGCATAGTTAGCTTGGTAACCCTGGATTTTGAGTCAACTTCTCGAATGTAGGATTTCGAGGACGAGTCTAAATCCCGTCTCGAAGTCTTCATCCCTTCAAGTCCAGTCCAATTTGAGGCAAGTACATTTTGTTTTAGTTTACAATTATTTAATAATCATTTTATTGCAAGTTTAAACCACGATGCATCACGGAACTCTCTCTGAGAGCACAGACTGTAACTACTGTAACTGTTTGGGGACTGGGGGAGTAGTGTAATGAGTATGACCACATCCAAAGTAACTTAGAACTGTATTAGCTTATCCCTCATACACACGGGAATAAGCCGTATCGTATCAATAGGATACAACTGTACAACCCAAGCCGGTCATATTCATTGCCTATTCACATCACAATACTGTAACTGCTGGAATTTATTCCAAATTATTTAAAAGTGCATGATTCTATTATTATTTTAATTGTCAAATTAGCATGAATTGTACTTTGCTCCCTCGTGACTGAAAATACATTTTTAGGGGATATTGAGGATGCTGAGCTGTTAATTAACAGCTATTACGACCCGGTTCTGTACCCCGTGGTGTTGCCAGAGTCCTCTTTGGAGGACGCAGGACCTGAGGCCGATGAGCCGAATGTTTAGCTAGATTTTCTTTTTCCAGTTTTGTTATTTTTTGAAAATTCTGTTATCTGAATTCAGTATTTTAATTCAGTTCATTTACTTTCCAGTTGTATTTATTTCAATGTTTAATAAAGTTTTTAATTCCCGAATATTGAGTTGTGACAAATATAGATGTTGTTGTGGTTACCTGCTAATGGAACAGCTTACTGCCGCCGTCTCAACAACGGTACAGGGTGGACATGATCCGGTTCGACCCAATTACTTGGGATCGGGTCGTGACATATTTTTAGTGGTGGCCCATGCAGGTCATGAAATAATAACTTAGGAAAACATACCTAGAAACAATTAGAACACTAGAACATTGACTTGTCACAACATAGATCCGAATTTTATATATATATATATATATATATATATATATATATATATATATATATATATATTTGTTTGATTATAGCTTGGTAGGATACCTTGCTTATGTTTGCCTCCTAAACCTTCCAGACTATGAAAAGAGGAAAGACAACCCGTTCCAGTCCTGCTGATGACAAGGTGATAACTCCTGACCACACCCCTCATTCTCAGGCCCGTTCCAGTCCTTCTCCTTTGCAGCTCATCAATCCCCCCTTTGCTGCACAAGTCCCTAGCCCAGCTCATACTACAGCCGAACCCATTCCCCCACGGCAATTTCACCATCTCCTGTTATGATAGTTACTCTTGTCGCCCTACCAGTACCAGCAGACACCTCCCAAATGGTTGCCCTAGAGTCCCAGAAGGCCCAAGCCGAGGCCCAGCAAAAACAGATTGATATCACGAGAGATGTTATGAAGGATGTCAATGACGTAGCCTTAGCTATCTTAAACCAAATTGGTGTGGAACCTCACCCTAGGAGGGGTACCCCTGAATCTAGAAGATATTTGGATCCCATCAAGTCACTGAATACAATTACGTGATTTGAAGGCGAATGTATAATTCAAGAGGAATTGTCAATGCAGTCGTGGATGAGATCCTGGATACCTCTATATCTCAATCCACGTAGGATAATTAAATAAAGAGAGAACCAAATGCATCATGGTTGATCAGACAGTAATACAATGATTCTGATTAGACAATATGTTAGCGGGCGTCCCCAATAAACATATGTCTTGAATCCAGCTCGATAAAAGAGTAAGCTTGCAAAACTAGGCTGTAATAGCAGCGTTGGTCAAGATTAGTCTAGATATAAGTAGGCAAGATTTTTGGAAAGGAGGCGCAAGTAGTTCGAGTTTTGTGAGAATCAAAATCTAACTCGAGATTCATACAAAAATAACAGAATCAGAAATTACAAACTAATTCTTTACAGCAAAATAGGATTTTTAAAACAGGCAATTCTAACTTATGATATATGATTTATATCTAAATAAGAAAATTGAACAGTTTACCAAAATTATCGCCTTAATTCTAGGCAAGTCTAACATACCAAGCGAATAGTATCTCCACATTGGATCACATTGTCATATCAAAAGTAATAGTGTGTCTATAAAGATCTGGCAAGCAATCTAAATTTAACAACTTTGTATCGAATTGTATGGCCTAACAGACAATTTAACTATCCCACGGTTAATTTGAACAAGGGACTCCTAGTCCTAGTCATTCTCTTAAATCATTTTAATCCTTGTTTGTGATTGAGCATTTCTTGGGCGTAGGCTCGCAATGGTACGACTAACTTAAGTACCATCATGAGTTCGCAATATTTTACGAAAACTGACCTGCATGGGACACCATAAAAACTTGTCACGACCCGCGCCCGCTTTTCCGGATACGAGACGTGTCCAAGCCAGCCTACGCCACAGAGTCGGCGGTAGAACGCTGTCAAGCCCGCAAGAAATAAATGCTCAAAATCACAAAATATAATATTTGCTGCTCATTCACATTTCTAAGTTTATTACAACATTTATAAGATTTATATTTAAAGAAAAATATACAGTTCTCACAATTAATGAAAATGACAACTAGTTCCACTATCTAGGTCGGCCTCAGCATACCCATGTCTTCCCAGTGCTAAGAGTGATCGCGGCTAAACCTGAAAAATATTGGTTATCCAGTCAGGATTGGAACAAGTACACAAATCGACGGCAATGCGAAAACACAATAGAATTAAAAAGACATGAAAATAACATAAGAGGTATGAAAATTGGAAGATAACTGATGACATAGCACGATAGAGAATAAAAGAAAAAATAAAAAGACATCCACCTATGTGGTGTGAAATATCATTTTCAACATGTGAACGGCTAGGGATAAATAAGGCACACTGCACGTGTCGTGTGCAGCTGCTAGCATTCACGAAAAGACACGGGGGATAGTTCTGGGTAGTCCACATGTCTACTAAGATATTTTTCCTCCCGACTACTCCGTGAGACGAGCATGTCAACAAGCAGCAAGATATATATATAAACATGAAATAAAAAGACTACTATGAATCGAAAAGCAATCAGAAAGTGCACTTGTCTGAGGTCCTTAGCTGGAGAAACCAATACTATACCACACAATGAGTCACAATCAGTCAACACATGCAGAAGTCTCCAGATGCTAAAATAAACAGTACCAACATTCTCAAAATTGTCAAATTAGCTAGGATTGCATGTCCTTAAGTCCACTTCTGGAGACAGGGACAAAACGATAATTTCGGGCAAAAACGATGTCCGCCGTTGGATCCGCTTTGCACCGAAAAGCGTGCCAGAGTCAACGGTCTCTAAAGTCGTCAAACTACATGTCTACAGATCTGGTTTTCCGATATGAACCCAACCGTATGTCCAAAGTTGGATTCCGGCGGGCCGTGCAAAAATCGCCCGTTGAGTCGGACCGTGGGGCCCACAAAACGGCATTCCGATCCACTGTCTTAGAATTGGACCAAACTTGGCATACAGGACCAGAAAAATGATACGGTCTTGTTGGCATAAATTTTGTCTCGATCTGACAAACGTGCACAAAGTAATTAGAGTTTGTGCAAAGTGGTCGATACGGTAAATTTTGACGGATACGTATCAAATTCGTCGCGCACACGCGACCAATTTGAATTCTGTCATAGCCCACATGACCACGAAGCCGTTATGCAGCTTTCGATGCTTACGGTGCATGACCACGTCATCCGAAATGGCGGAACGTACGTCGTCTCAGAGAAATTTCTAAATTTTGAAAACTGTTTTTCGTGTTTTTTCTTGATTTTCAATCCGATTTCTACTTCTATCTAATCCACGATAAATAAAACTAATACAGAGGTTTTCTTCGTGGTTAGGTTGTCTACAAACATGTTCAAGTGGATTTCAAAAATCCTAACTGTTCTGTCTATAATTCCCCTTCCAAAGATGGGTCTGGGTTGGGTGTTGTCCTGTTTTCGAAATAGGTTTTTCATCGATTTCTCGTCGAATTTCTACAGTATTTTAATCTATTTTAAATAAAACCATCTGATGGGGTTAAGAGGTGTATAGGTTGTGTGTACGTAGGATCTTCTAGATCGAAAATCGATTAGCTCTATTGAAGGATATCCAGAGGCGAACGAGGTTACCTGGCTGTTGCGATGATGCTGTTGCCGACTGTTTTGCCCCGCGCGCACGCGCCTCCGGCGGCGGTGGCTTCGGCGATGACTTGGACGCGCAAGGTCGGGGGTCGCCGCAGGCGTGGCGGTGTCGAGTTAGGGTTTGAAGTTTCCTCGCCCCTCCTCTGTTTCATATTCGAATATATATGCTGTTATGAACAGCAGGGGGTCGGGGCCTGGCCGAATGGCTGTGGGTGGTTCCCTGCTGTTTGGGTTTGCATGGGCCTGCCCGAGGCTGGGCCTGGATGGCCGGGCTTGGCTGGGGTTTAAATTGTGTTTCTTTTTGGTAGCAATACTATTGTTTATAATATACATATATATATATATATATATATATATATATATATATATATATATATATATATATATATATATATATATATGTACATACATGAATTACTACTACATATATACTTACGTATATTTACAATCAATATACATTATCACCACGTAGCATATACGTACAACCAAGATTTATTATACATATATACCATCATCATATATAATTATATGATTAATTTAAAAACTAAAATTTGTAATTAATATTATTGGGAATATACATAAAGCACATCGTTTACCACTGATGAACATCTTTATACACAAGTATATATATATTGCCTATGTAAATGCCAAAATCCAAATAGCCTTCTACAGGAATATTATCATATTTACAAAATAGTAAACTAATAGCAAGAATATTCATGATATAAATTATACATATATAACAATCATTCCCAAAATGCTTCCTAATTCACTAAAGTAGAATACCAATACAATATACCTCTATATGGTCGTCTCTAAACTTACTACCCGACTACGAGAGCTTGGACTTGGTTCGGGTCCGGTCCGGACTAGTTCGGTACAACCGGGTTCCTGCAAGGTCAAGAAATTTAATAATAAATAATTAAACTATTTATAATGGTCATGTCATAACTTGGCCTGGTTTTCCTAGTTATGACACACTTATGACTGGATCTTCCTTGACATGGCTAATACACTAGTCGAGGTACGTCACTGCACTATCTGTGCCATGATTCCTAGTCGCATGGTACTCCAAATTTAATCATGATTAAAAATCATCTACCGTAATAATAAACTAAATAATTATTTATAATAATCTAAAATCACCATTTAAATAAAATAAATAAAATAAAAATATTTTAAAATTTTCGGGAAGGGGAGCTACAATATATATATATATATATATATATATATATATATATATATATATATATATATATATGTGTGTGTGTGTGTGTGTGTGTGTGTGTGTGTGTGTGTGTAGATATAAATATGTGTGTGAGAGTATTTTATATATATATATATATATATATATATATATATATATAGTGAGATAGAGGAGGAAATTAGAGAGTGAGAGGAAGAAAATTGAGGGTGAGAAGAGAGGAAGAGAGTAGAGCAACCACAGCAGCAAAGAGGGAGGGGATAGGGGCTGCTGCCCCCCCCCCCCCCCCCCCAAAAAAAAAAAACAACAGCAAGGAACGGCTGCAATAGCAGCAGCTATAGCAGTAGCAAATGACAGCAGTAGCAGCAGCTATAGCAGCAGTAATAGCAGCAGCAATAGAAGCTATAGCTCCCCCCCCCCCTTTTAGCCCCCCTTTAACCCCCTAAAATCCCCCTTTATATATATACCTATATACCTATATATATACATATATATACCCCTATATATATATATATATATATATATATATATATATATATATATATATATATATATATATATATATATATATATATATATATATATATATATTATAACCATATTTTTTTAACCCCCCTAAATGGCCTTATAATTGGGTAGGCTAGAGAGAGTTGTGGATGAATTAAAATCTAGTTAGAGGATGAGTGAAAGGGTGATTTGAGTTACGAGTGTCGAAACGCGTCCAAATTTGAGATGGGACTTAGATATGTGAAATAGAGTTTGTGGGTAGGCTCCTAAGCTAAAATTGGGGTTTCGTTTGGGGTTAGGAGAATAGTATCTCATGATACCATTGTATCTTCGATATTCAAGATAATGGGTAATTCAACAACATGGACCGTAAGATGGACTGGATGTCCACCTTACCTAGGAAACTTGGTAGGTAATGTTAGTATAGGTTAGTATCCTACTACCCTAGGAAGCCGGGGGTGAAACTCCTAAGGAAAAGCTACTCGGCCTTAGTGTTAGAGTGGAAAGGGTAAACGGGATAAGAAGGAATAATACCCATTTCACAGCATATGGGTTTAGTACTTTAAGATATAGCTAAAATTAGGATATTATGGTTGGTAATGGTTAGGAATAGTGGACTTGGACTAATTTTGACCTTGGTTGACCACGGTTGACTATTTTGACCAAAAGTCAACCAAAAGTCAACCGTAGCCTAAAATTGACTAGAACTTGACCAAACTTGACCAGTTGACCCAAAGTCAACTGTTAGTCAACGTTAGTCAAGTTTGACCTAAAGGTGACCTAGATTGACCTAAAGTTGACCATAGTTGACCAGTTGACCAAAAATCAATTGTAAGTCAACTGTTGACTTAAATCAACTTTGTTTGACTTGCATTGACCTAGTTTGACCTTGTTAGGCCTAGTATGACTTAGATTGACCCTGTATAATCTAGATTGACCTTGTTTGACCTAGTTTGACGTGTCTTGACCTAGTTTGACTCAGTATGACTTGATTTTACTTCCAAACCATTATATTGACACAGTTTTCCATCTATAGGTCCTCGAGGTACTGTTCATAGACTCAGTCGACTTATCCATCACATTACAGCTGAGTACATTCTCTGATAACTTTTCCAATTTACGATAATTGTTATAATTCATGTAATTAGTTTAGATATACTTGTTCTTGACACATTGGTCACACGGATTGGTATTCATGGATCTCAACGTGAGATGTTATTCCTCGTTATCTTGGTATGTATTATGCAAGCCCTCTTGTAGTTCTTGTGCAGTATATGGACACCAATTCTCGAAGAGACTTGCTCCCTTCTCGCAGAATCCCGTGTTGTAACGTGTCTTGCTTGGATCCACTCTACCAGTCGGGGCGGAGAATATTAGTGTAGATATGTGGTCAAAGCCTATTGTGCGCCCATTGTACATTAATTGATTGTGAGTGTTGACCATACACCCCACGTATGGTTAGCCAGGCCTGTTACTATTGTGCAATATCCCAAGCCGGCCACATATTGTAGCTAGTACTCACACACTTAGATAGATGATTCTTGATTCTTGATTCTTGTACATGCCATGATCAGTTTTACTTGCCTTGTTTTAGCTCTAGTTTTACAGCTTACCTTGCCATGATACTCACATGTACATTCCATGATTTCTTGTATATACTCTCTATTTACAGTCTTATAGCTTTTGTCATATCTTGTGAACTGTTGTTAGTTGATTGTGCTCGTTCCATCCTGACTGGATATGTTGACAAAATATTACAGATGACGGTGAGGAGGATTGTTGTACCTACTACGGTCCGGTTGACGTAGTGGGCTTAGACTTGGAGACCTTGGTTCAGCAGGGCTTAGCTCCGCCCGACGAGCCTCTAGCTTAGTTTAGTTAGAGTAGATATTTTGGACTGGACCTTGTCTCCAGCTTGCTACTTATGTTATGATATATTATATTTTAGGATTGTATAACCATATTACTTTGTGACTCTCTTTCTCTCTGTTGAGTTGGATTTTGCACTTATGATTATATCTATCTAGTTTTCGTGCCATGATTTCTTCCTTCTAGATTGTGATTGAGTTTATCGGTATTTCATACTATATTCCTCCGTGCGGAGATGACAGGTTATTATATATTGTTTGTTGGCTAGTAGACCTACAATGTTCTACGCCGTTTTTACGGTGTAGGCTGGGCATTGTCACGCACTTGTGCCCCTACCTAGGGTGCGGGTCGTGACATTACGTCCCTCTGAGGACCTAGTGATCTCTCCAGATTATTGCTGAGCTTATAGTATAGACATGTGGATGGTATGATTTTGGCTGCAGGGTTCAGGTATTGCTTGTAGTGTTAGTTTATCATTTTCTCATACTTTCTATTTTCTTTCATATTATATATTGCTCATTTAGCCTAGCTTTACTGGACCTCTATTATTCTTCGAGTCAATTTCAAACATATATGCTAATGGACTGCAGACCATGTCATATATTTTTTGTTCTTGATTTTGTTTATTATTGTGGATTGAGATATAGTTGTGATAGAGTAGATTTAGTTTACTTTATAGCGTACTACGATTAGGATAAGTCCATTAATTGAGAATACTTATTCTAACTGTACAGCTGGCATGCCCATATCTTGGGTTCCTATATATTTTGTAACTGGGGCGTGACAAAGTATTTACGCGAGTCATTTCCTGTAGAGAATAATAATGGGATAATTTTATTGATAAGCTATTGCCACTACTTATAGAGGGTCCAACTCCTCTTCACAATACATCTTCCGATGTGGGACTAAAGTCCCTTATTGGTTCTCAACACTTCCCTCAAGATGGACGATAGATATTAATTATTCCCATCTTATTACATAACTTTGACAGGTATCTCTCAATTTCTATGCGTCCATTCTTCTTGAACCATAGTCCTTTTTCCGGCATCCCTTTCAGATATCTCAAGATCTAAAATACTGCTTCCATATGACCCGTTCTTGGATCATGCATGTAGCGACTCACTACACTTACCGCAAATGAGATATCAGGGCGAGTGTGCCCCAGATAAATCAATCTCTCTATAAGTCTTTGATACCTTTCACGATCAACAGGCTCTCCTTCTTCTGCTTCCAACTTGTACTTCTGGTCAATTAGAGTGACTGCTGCTTTGCATCCCAACATCCCTGTCTCCTTTAGCAGATCTAATACATATTTTCTTTGTGAGAGAATAATTCTTTGTTCGCCGTCACACACCTCGATACCCAAAAAGTACCTCATTGCTCCTAAATCCTTCACCTCAAACTCATTTACGAGTTTTGACTTCAGCTTAGTAATCTCGACTTCATCATCATTGTGATTACTATATCATCCACATATACAACAAGTATAGTGATGTGGCCTCTTGCATGCTGGAGAAAGACCGTATGATCTGTATTTGTTTGATGGTATTCCATGCCTATAACAACCTTTCTGAATCTGTCAAACTAGGCTCGAGGAGATTGCTTAAGCCCGTATAGCGACTTCTTTAGTTTACACACTTTACCATGCGACGTCCCTCCGTCTGATTCTGTCGTGTAGCACCCTGGCGGGGGTTCCATGTATACTTCTTCTTGCAAGTTCCCATGGAGAAAGACATTCTTCACATCTAATTGATATAGCTTCCACCCATAGTTTGCTGCAATAGAAACCAGAGTTCTCGCCGTGCTCATCTTTGCTACTGGGGTAAACGTCTCATCATAGTCGATGCCATATGATTGTGTGTATCCTTTTGCAACCAACCTCACCTTGTACCGTTCTACTTTTCCTTCTGGAGTCTCCTTCACTGTGTACACCCATTTGCATCCCACAGCTTTCTTCCCTTTGGGTAATGGAACCAGCTCCTATGTCTTATTTTTCTCTAGTGTCCCAAGTTCTTCCATCATTACGACTTTTCACCTTGGATCTTTCTTTGCTTCCTGCCAATACTTAGGTAAAGAAGTAGAGTCTAACGATGCAATGAAGGCTCGATAATTCAGAGAAATATTAGAATAAGACAAGAAGTTGGCAATGTCATGTTCATAATCATCATATCGACTAGGAGCCTTACCCGCATTGATGCGAGAAGATCTCCTTAAGGAAACAATAGGTGGTGGAGAGATCATACCATCCGAGTCGGAGAGATCTGCATCAGAATCATAGTGATTCAGTGCGGGGGCAACATCTTTAAGAATTGAGGTAGGAGTAGACGAGGGACTTGGTACAGTAGGCACTGGGCAGGGACTTGGTACAATAGGCACTGACGGCACAGTACTGGACTTCTGCAGCTCTTTTTCCTTTGTCTGCTTCTCTCCATGCGTAACATATCTATCTTTTTCATCATTCTCCGTATCGGAGTCACTGCTCTCGCCTCCTTTCATCCAATTTTCTACGACCGGGCATATGACTGATTCGACTACCACGTTTGGACTTATTATCTCCCCCTTACGTCTAACACCCGTTGTGTTAGATGTGTCACCAAATGCTGAACCTTCATCCGAACCATAGTATGGTTCTTGCTCTCTGAATGTAACGTCCATGCTTAAAACCAGCTTCCGCTCAACTGGGCTCCAACATGCATATCCCTTCTGAGTCGCCGTGTACCCGACAAAGACACACTTAACCGCTCTAGGATCCAGTTTGCCAACTCCTGGCCTATTATCTTGGACAAAACATACACACCCAAATACTTTCAGTGGAACAGTGTACGTTGTTGCACCAGTAAGCATCTCCAACGGTGTCTTCCAGTACAATACCTGGGATAGCATTCTGTTGATGAGATAAGAGGCCGTCAATACAGCCTGCCCCTATAAGTGTTTCGGGACATTCATAGCCAGCATCATCGTCCGTGTGACCTCCAGTAGGTGCCTGTTCTTCCGTTCGGCCACACCATTTTGTGCCGGTGTATAGGCACATGAAGTTTGATGTAGTATTCCATGAGTGGATAAATACTCAGCAATCCTTTTATTAGTATACTCTGTCCCATTGTCAGACCGTAGACACTTAATTTTGGCGGTATATTGTGTTTCCACCTGGCGATGAAAATTCCGAAAAGCCTCAAAGACGTCACTTTTATTCTTCATAAGGTAGACCCATGTCACGCGGGTATAACAGTAAATAAAAGTGACGAACCATCGAAAGCCGTTAATACCGGTTGTAGGACAAGGGCCCCATACGTCCGAATGTATCATATCGAATGCAGCTGAACTCTTATTTCCCGAGCTCACGTACGTGATTCTGGTATGTCTTTCTAGCTCACATGCATTACAAAATAACTTCTCTTTATTAGCCCTTTGATATAAGGACAGATATATTCGACTAATAACTTTGAAGGAAGAATGCCTGACACACTGATGGTGGAGGAGCAATTCGTCTTCTACACTGCGACGTGAAGCGTCCGGTTGTGCATCTGCAACTAGAGATGCCAATGCTTTGTCAAAGGAAACAATACAGTTTAGAACTAGGATAATGGCACTAATAGATATAAGATTGACAGGAAAAGATGGAGCATGTAAGACATTGGTGAGAGTGATGGAAGGGGTGCAAAAAAACGAACTTTGCAAGAACTTCCAAAGAAGGTGCAAAAACAAAAAACAAAAATCGGGGGCGCTGCACAGCAGGTACGGTGGGGGGGGGTCCGGGGGCGCTGCATAGCAGGTCCGGTGGGGGGGTCCGAGGGCGCTGCACAGCAGGTCCGGAGGGGGGGCAGGTCCGGAAGCGCTGCACAGCAGGTCCGGGGGGGGGGGGGGGGGGGGGGGGGGGGGGCAGGTCCGAGGGTGCTGCACAACAGGTCCGGAGGGGGGGGCAGGTCCGGGGACGCTGCACAGCAGGTCCGGGGGGGAGAAGGAAAAAAATTCTTTTTTTTTTTGTGGAAGAGTTATGGCTCTGATACCATGTAGAGAATAATAATGTGATGATTTTATTGATAGGCTATTGCCAATACTTGTAGAGGGTCCAACTCCTCTTCACAATACATCTTCCGATGTCGGACTAAAGTCCCTTATTGGTTCTCAACATTTCCTCTCAAGCGGGTTCTCTTTCCAATCCAGAATTTTCTTCTCGGAAACTCTTCATCTCATGTTAATGATGATTTTCATGGTTTTTGTTTTAGAGGAACAAAGGCTTACGTGATGCTGTTGCTGCTGGAATTGGTGCTCGCGATGGGTTCCCCAACAATTCTGGTGACATTTTTTTTGACAGATGGAGCAACCCCTGCAGTATCTACTCAACCTTATAACTTATTCTTCGAATAGTTTTTAGTATATTATGTAAAATTGGTAGAACTACATCTTGTTTGTTTTCCATTTACCATCTGTCAGGTGCATATGATGATGCAGTTCTTGTTAAGGTCAGAAAAGATGGCATTCTCTGTCTTGTCCCTCAATGCCCTTTGTACTCTGCCTCAATTTGTTTCCATGGCAGATGTTTCGTACATATAATTCTCTATCTTGGAATGTAGTACTTTCTAATAATGTAACATATTCCATGATTCTTTAACACATTGCTAATAGAATATATCCATTGTAGTTATCATGTTGGTTTTTATTAGGTAAAGGCAGTTCTGTATCAATTCTGTGGTTGTGCATGTCATCACTCATTGACTAATTGTCTCTATGCAATCATATGACTCTGTGTTTGGATGTTCGATTAAGTTATTTAAAGCATCTTCTTAGTTTTCTAGGTTCCATATTACCTTGATGAATCACAAGGATGTAGGATTGCACTTTTCGAGTTGAAGAAGCAATTAGAGAATGCCTGTTGTAAGAAAATAACTGTTAGAGCTACGGTAGTAATAAATCCAGGCAATCCCACTGGTTAGGTTGGTGCTTACTTCCTCTGCTGTATATGAACTTGGGGAGATCATTTTTCCAAAAAATAAGAAAGGAAAAGGAAAAGAAAGAAAGAAATTAAGAAATATGGGACGAAAACCGACCTTTGTTCCATAACAAAGCTATAGTGAAACAAGAAATTTTGACCCCAACCCCTTTTAATTCCAGAAAATTAACCTTCACAGGCATCATGAACTCCGTAAGTTCAGACACCATAGTGATCACAAATAAAACTTCCCAATCCAAACAAAAGAGACAACCAAGCCCAAGATTATTCATAGAATGAGAATATATGACACATAAATGAGACATAATAAAATTAGAAGATAATTCCTTTCTCGAAGGTCCCAAAGATTCATTTATCTTTCTTGTTCTATTTATGGCTCGTTCAAATACAGAATGTGATAGGCTCTGTCCGATGATCGGAGAAATCCGGGAGGAGTCAAAGCATGAACTCTGTAAGTTCAGACAACATAGTGATCACAAATAATCCCCCCCAAAAAAAATCCAAACAAAACAGACCATCAAGTCATGCCAATGAGAGACCTTGGGGGTCCATTCTAGTCTTGTCTTCAAGTCTTATATGATAGGTGTTAAGCAAAGTGAAATTCTTGCAAGTTGTTTGAAATTTTGAATCATCAGAACTTAGCGAGTGGGTAAAATTTTGATTACTGAAGTTGATAACTTTTTGTTGGAGCCAAGTCATCAAAACAATATATATAACGTTGCGGAGCATAACTTCTCTAGTGTAATCTAGGGAGGGCATGCATCATTTTTTACTGTTAACCTCCCTGAAAGAAACATGTAATGGTTGTAAGTGTTGTCTTTAATAAAATCATTTGACTTGGTCAAATTTGTATGATTACCATCATCTGAAGCTGCCTCAAGTCAAATTCTTGAGTTGGACAAATTTGCATTACTAGTTACTACTTTTATTTGATAGAATCTCTTAGTTGATGAGGTTAATAGTATTATTATTACTTTATTGTTGGACAAGTTAGATTTATCACCTATTTTATGCTAGAACATTAGTTATCCTATCTTGTTATTAATATACATAAATTTTCTCTAGGTTCTTTCAGAGCTGAATCAAAGGAAGATTGTGGAGTTCTGCAAGAAATAGGGCCTTGGCCTTGTTCTCTTAGCTGATGATGCTAATAGTATTATTATTACTTTATTGTAGGACAAGTTAATTATCTTTAGGTTGCAATCTTCTAGGTTTTAATGGTTTTACGTATTTGACATGTTTTTGGAAGTTTTAATGCTTCAACCCTTTATCAAAGGAAACAACATCTACTTTTTGACTCCCAGGCACAAAACTGAGCAGAGTCCCTTCATTTTCAATTATGTATATGGCCACACCCGCTAGATCTTCAGCATCATCTGTCCTTTGTTCGATTTCTAACATAAATATATCATTTCTTACCTTCCTACCAATTTTAGCAAACATGCAGTAGTAGTTACCAGTATCAAAAAACTTTAGTGAAGTGGCCTTGTGGTACTAGATTAACATTAAATATCAAGCCTTCTCCCACCGGAATGCGCTTTGCTGTTGAAAGGCCCATAAAAGATTTCACAAAGTTCTTAAGACCAGTGTTATCCTGAAATCAACCTCTATGTTGATCTCAGTTCCTAGGCAAGGTAATGAGAATGAGAGGGTCACGCCATGTAATTTAGAGTACGTATAAGTAAACCTACCTCTTGGGGTATGCACTTTAAGCTCAGGTAAACATGGAGTATCTTCCAAGTCTTCTTAGACAACGTAGTCTAGATGAAGATGTGTAAGGTGATACAATTAGATATAAGGAATTGTATTCAAATAAACTATTCATCTTACTATTTGTTTTGAATTGGTTTTAGATTCCAATATTCCATCACGTTTTTTTATAAAAAGTTTTATTTGTCTTTTGACATTGATTGGGTAATTTTTGTGGATATGGACATCAATAAATCTTCTTTCCAAATCTCCAATAAATTGTAAATGCAATCAAAATTACTGAAATTATTTGTTTATTGTATTATTATAAGTTGATTTATTTATGGGTGTACCAACATAATATAATTGTTTTCCTATTTGTTCTCCTGGAGTAGGAATTGGTCTTATATTACAAAGGTTTTTGATATAAAGGCTTTTTTTCTGACATTGATGGGATAATTTATGTGGATATGGACATCAGTAAATATTTCTTCCAACTATCCAGTAAATCTTAAATATAATGAATATTTCTGTACTTATTTGTTTATTGTATTATTATAAGTTGGTTTATTTATAGGTGTACCAAGATAATATAATTGTTGAAGACACGAAATTTAACTCCTTCAGAAAGATTATAAGATCAATGGATATGGAAAGGATGAACTAATTCTTGTATCCTTTCATTCTGTTTCCAAAGATACTAGTCTAATATTCCGATTTTTATTTTGAAGGGACACATTATATTTAAAAATTCAAATTAACTTCTGATGTTTAAATTAGGGTATTATGGAGAATGTGGGAAAAGGGGAGGTTACGTGGAGGCAAATGGTTTTCAACCTGAGGGGAAAGTACATATTTACAAGATCGGTAATGCTAGGACTACTACCAAGTTTTTACAACTTCTTTTACAACCGCTGACCTGTCCAGTGACCTGGTAGCCAACTCATGGCTAACAACACGTGAACTCCCAAGATGAACTCACTTCTTCCCCAAAAAAAAAAAAAAAAAATTGCTACAGGACGGGAGCTCCTCTTCTCCGAGCTGCTCCCTCTTCTCCGAGCTTTTCTTCTCCGAGCTGCTTCTCTATCGGACGGGTTCTTCTCTCTCTCTCTCTCTCACTCACTCACTTTCTCTCTCTTATACTCTCACTCTTTCTCTCCTTCTCAAACTCTGACTCCTCTGTGACCAATTTGTAAAGTAGGGAGAAACTGAAATTTGGAGAAACTTAAACAAGGAGAATATGAAAATTTAAACGAGGGGAAACTGAAATTTGTAAACTAGGGTTCCGTTTTGATGTTAATTTTGGAATTAGGTTATGATTTTGAACTTCTGATTCTGAAATTAAAGTATTTATTTCTGAAATTAGGTTTTATATTTTTTTTCTTGCAAAACCCTATTCTTCTATAACGAGTTACATAGTATTAAAATACTTCGACCTGATTGTGTTGTCCCAGGTGGTGGATGCATGTCTTACTAAATTCACACAAACACTTCTTCATATTAGACTTGGCAATTGTTAAGGTGGTACTCATTAATTTTCGATAATTTTAGAAGCAATTCAATGCTAAATAACAAGATACAGACCTTTGATTTTGGAATGACTTTGGCAAAACCATTAAATTGAATCATGTTAGTTCATTTGGAAAATTATATAGCCATTCCACACAAGTATTTGACCATTAATGTGGTCTTTTCTTCCTCATATTAGACTTGGATGATGGTAACTAACTTATGTTTTATGTTATTTCAAAGCTAAGAAAAAATTGTAAAGTTTAGTTTAGCATGTTGAAATCCTAATGTCCTAACATGTTTAGGCTCTCAAATGGCACAAAATGAAACAACTGAAGTTGAATGGGATCTTGCGAAGATTTCATGTTATTGTGAAGTTACTTCTATGTGCAAATTACTCACTGCAAATACTCCTTTGAATCGTGGTCGAAAATTTCTGAAATGTGCAAAGGAGGTATGATTTTCTTTTTGTTTAGTTCATTCTCTTGATTTTTGCAAATTTGAAAAAAAAAATTGAATGATCTTATTTTGATTTACATAGAATGATGGATGTAATTTTTGGTGTTGGGCGGATGAACTTCGATTTTGTCGTTGCAAGGCCGGCTTTTGCAAAATAAGGACATCGAAGATGCCTATGAGCTTAGGACAAAAGTTCTATTGTTGTCCTTCATCTACTAGTGTAAGTCAAACTTTTTACTTTGTTCACAAAAATTAAACTATTATTTGTGTAAGTGTGATTACAATTATAATTTTGATTTTAATGTGTAGAGAAAAAATCCAGGTTGTGAATATATTGAGTGGATGCAAAAATCTGAGGCCTCAAAGACGAAGAAGAAACTAGTAGATGATGGGGCTACTACTTCTTCGGGACAAGACAAGGATATCATGAAGGAGATCCTATTGGAAGTTGAAATTGAACACCGTGTAGCACAACGTCAAGTCGAAGTATATGGTTCCTTTTTGAAAAAATTTGGGGGATTTAAGATTTAGTAATCTGGAGCATTTAAGACTGTGTGGTGTCGGAAAGTCTGATGGTGTCGGAAAGTCTAAATGCTCCGAGCTGATGAAGATGTATGAGGTTGAAGTTTAGAGGAAAAACAAGTTGCTACCAGTAGAGTAGTCCATTAGTGTTGTTAAATGTGTTTGAGTGATGAAACTTCATATGCTCTGTGCTTGGTGACACTGATTTCTATTGTATTTGTTGCTTAAATTATGTGGTCACTTATTGTGTCTATGAAATATTTATTATTGGAAAATATTGTGTAATTGCTTGAGTTTCATGCTATTGCTGTGTAGCCAGTATTGCCTTCGTCTTTCTTTGCTGGGTAGTCTTTTTTCTCATGATTGATAGAAGAATTTGAGCAGGAGTTTGAGGCATATATGCCGACCATTGTTTTCAATATGGGTTTCTTATTTCCAAGCTTTTATTATTCTATGGAAATGTGGCATGCCAAATCCAGGGTTGTACAAAAACAAGTATACCAGTTGAGCTATATTGGATTGGGAAGACCAAATCTGGGATTCGCATTACTCGGCTTTGTAATTCTGGCTATAATCTGCTTATAATTCTTATCAATGTTATGGTCATGAAGCTTTGTGGCAGCAGTTGGTTATAGTTTTGGTAGTTTGTGTTGGCTTATGTTTCCCAATATGCTCAACCTCTTATAAGGTTATGCAGTTACCCGAAACAGATGATTGCAGATTTATTTTTTTCCAGAAATCTGGGTCCAACGAATTCTCCAGATTTGCACATGTAACATTGCACATGTTATAGGAATTCTCAACGAATTCATACAATCCTGTAACATTGCCTGTAACATTGCACATGTTATAGGAATTCTCCAGATTTCTACAAACATCATACAATCCAGATTTCTACAAAAAAATTCTCCAGATTTCTACAAACATCATACAATCCTGTAACATTGCCTGTAAAAATTCTCCAGATTTCTACAAAAAATTCTCCAGATTTCTACACCATAATGCCTGTAACATTGCACATGTTATAGTGCTGCCAATGATTTTTTTCCAGATTTGTAAAAAGCTTCATACAATCCAAAATTCCAATAATAACATGTAACATTACATATTGAACCAAAATTAATCCAAACATCATTACATCATAGTTCTAAAAACTTCATACAATCTAAACTTAATATATCCAAAACCTCATTACATCCAAAAGTGAACAAATTAAATTCTTGGTAGCTTCTTGCACTTTTAGGCCAGCACTAGTAGTCTTGTAGCCTGGGAACAAATTAGTGCATACAGTATTGTGTTCTCCATTAAGCTCAAACAAATTGTCGGAAACAATGAACAGAACCTGTGCATGTACCAAAAGGAAATTTGTAATACCAAGCCATGAAATAATTAGGTGAATTAGATTGCTTCCATGTCCGACTCTGCATAACTTCTGATTTTGCTTCCTGAGACTGGAATATTCAATGCCAAATGGTGTTGAGCGTCTGCATATCACAAATGGCAGACAGAACGTAAGAAATAGTTGAACAATAAGAGAACCTAACAAGAGAGCTGAACCAAATACAGCAGAATACAATCTCACCGACACTTTCTCCCGGGGAGTTTTTTGTTTTTTACTTCCCCTTCTTGGTCTTTGTTGAGAAAGACCATGATCTGCCATGTTGTTTTCCTGCAAAGTATATACCATCATAATATCATAAACACTAAAATTAAAATAACTCACAATTACTTAAAATTCAAAAACTTACCTTATTTTTCCTGATAGGTTGATGTGCTCGTTTTCCTTTACCATAAGTTTTAACATACGGATGTATTCTAGGCCGACCTTTTGGTGTCTTACAAAGTGGGTCCCCAACTTCTTCACTTGCATTTTTTGCACAATCAATGATGCGACTAGAGTCGGATTGTTGGGTCGATTTACCAAACTTGCCACTCCCGAAATTTTGGGTTCTAATATGTTCGAGCTTCAATTCATTTTCTACCCACTCTTTATAATGATTGTATCGTTCATCATCCGTTGCTCCCAAATCGGCTACCTTGGAAAAAAGATTTTGCAGCTCATCATACTTTTTTTGTTCAGCAGTAGCAATCCAACCATTATATGTAATTTTACACCTCGAGTGACATCTCTTCACATCTTTCCTCCATCTCCTCAAAATGTACTTTTCTTGAAGTGAATCGACATCATATTCTTCGATAAGCACATGAAGTGCATGTCTGCACACAATTCCTCTAAACTCAAACATGTGACAACTGCACAAAAAATTATGTTCCTGCATGTGGAATGAAACAGTGAAGACCTGAATTTTACGAAAGCCACCAACCAAAGTTCTCGCTTGGACATCATACTCTACAACCTCTGCACCATCTCGTGTATCAATTACTTTACAATACATCTTCCCTGTCAGCTCCTCCATAAATTCTCTGAATTTTGGAAGGGTGTAAACTTGTTGAACTTGTGCTTCCATTTCATAAAAAGTGATACATGGAATAACCTGTGAAAATGACTGAAAATCTGCATACATCTCTTTTTCTGCCTTATTTCTTAGAGCATTTTCATACTGCTCTACAAATTGCTTTAAAGTTGTCTTTGAATTGACATACCCATCGAAAAAGGAATTCATACTCTCACTTCTCTGAGTAGTTGACATCCCAGCCCAAAACATTGTTTTTACGAAGCAAGGTACCCACCGTCTCCTCTCCTTGTATAATCCACTTAACCAAGTGTTCTTCTCCAATTTGTACTTATCAATCATACCAGCCCAAAGGGTTTCAAACTCTGTGGTGGCTTGGGAATCATATATCACATTTTTCAAAGTAACACATATAGCATCGTAATCATTATAACTTTTCAGCTTTTCATTCACCTTCTTCATTATGTGCCACAAACACCACCTGTGCCTAGTAGTAGGAAACACGATCTCAATTGCATTTTGCATAGCTTTGTCTTGATCCGTGATTATTCCTTTAGGAGCTACACCGTTCATGCAATCAAGCCATGTAGTGAACAACCAAACAAAAGTATTTGTGTCTTCGTTTGATAGCAATGCACATCCCAACAAGATAGATTGCCCATGATGGTTGACACCAACAAATGGTGAGAATGGCATATCATATTTGTTTGTTAGATATGTTGAGTCAAATGTGACGACGTCAGCAAACTCTTTGTATGCTTCTCTGCACCTACCATCTGCCCAAAACACATTTCTTAATCGATTTTTGTGATCCAAATCCATACAAAAGACAAAGCCTGTATTCGATGCTTGCATCTTCAAAAAATACTTTTGAATTGCAAGAGCATCACCTTCCCCCAATCGTAGACGCCTCTCTTTTTCAATGAAATTTCTAGCATCTTTATCTATACATCCCATATTCTCATATCCACCGGATTCAACAACAATTGTATTGATACTTTTGTTTGGTCTAACTCCCGCTATATCGTGTAGCACGAGTTTTCTTTTCATTGACGGAGTGAGTTTTCGGTTGCACCGATAAAACCGAGTCTTATTTGGGCTTAAATCATGATTGTGGTCAAGAACTAATTTTGTAATCTCCCATTCGCCGTCAATGTTTAAACGTGCTGAAAGCCTAACCTTGCACCCGGTTCCACCTTGAGGTCTGGGCCTTAACACATTTAACCCCTTACTCTGCCCCAACTTGTTACCTCGGCTACACTCAAGTGCAACATATCTCAATTTCCCATCGTCACCCTTTTTCGAATGCCGTCTCCTCACTGAAAACCCCTTGTGACAACCATATAATCTAAAGACCTCGTACATTTTTTCTAAATCCTCAAACTTCATTCCCACCTCAGGTGTGACTACATCAGTGAATTCAATTTCTTTCAATTCTCCATTACGTATATTTGGATGCTCTACTTCCATGCTTACATATTCTTTCTGTAAGAACTCTTCAGGCATGTGCTCTGCTTCCATGCCTGCACAAGATAAACAAAAAAATTCATCATATCCTTGTAAATATAAGTTATAAAAAAATTCATCATATCCTGGTAATTATATAACATGAAAGGGAGGGTGAGAACCCTCCATGTGATGAAACAGTAGTGCCCTAATTTCAGAAATTAAAAAAAAAACCTAATTTCAGAAACGAAAACCTAATTTCGGAAATAAAATCCCTAATGTCAGAATGAAAAGTCCAAAATCATAGCCCTAATTTCAGTTTCCAGCAGTTTACTATACATTGTGCCCTAATTTCACTGGTAGACGAAGGAAAAGAGGGAGAGACAAAGAATAAGAAGAAGAAGAAGTACCCGTTTCTTCTTCTGACCGTATTGTTAGGTTGAAGAAAGGTTGACGGAGGTCATCGCCGTCGTCGTCGAGGAGTGAGGTCGCCGTCGTCGTCGCCATCGTGCCCTAATTTCACTCGCTGTAGTGTTAGGTTGAAGAGAGAGAGAGATCGTCGTCGAGGAGTGAGGTCGCCGTCGTCGTCGCCATCGTGCCCTAATTTCACTCGCTGTAGTGTAGTGTTAGGTTGAAGAGAGAGAGAGAGAGAGAAAATTTCATTAGGTTTGTTTGGTTTTCTTTCTTCTCATGAACCGGACGGGTCACTATTGGCCAGGTTGGCTGTGCCAGCTTATTAGCCAGCTCAGTAGTTGTAAATAGGTTGTAATATATTGGTAGTAGTCCTAGCATTACTGTTACAAGATTGCATCAGTTAGTCTTTGTGCAAAGAGCAATGCTATGCCTACAACCAAATTCTTACAATCTATTTACTCCCGCCACGTGTCGGATTTCGATTGGAGGAGAGGAGTAAGTGGTGGGGTCGGGTGGAGCCCATGTAGCAGGGGGGTGTGAGGGGTTGTGGGATCCGGTGGGACCCATGTGTAAGAGGTTGGTGAGTGAGGTTGTAAAATGGTTGTAAGAATTTGGTAGTAAACTTAGCATTATTGTTGTGCAAATGTCCCTGGTCAGATTCTCACAAGTCTTGTCATGAATCCACCACAGGTTATTATCTATTAATGCCATGTTGGAATAATATAAATAAATTAGCCTCCAATCTTCACCACAACTAGGAGTTGTAGTGGAGCGGCAACTTCTTTGACTTGGTAGTAGAATAACACAAGCTCAAATCTCATCGGCACGCATTTGGAAGCATATTAAAAAAAAAAAAATGGGCATTCAATCTACGGGGCATATTGGAATAACGTAAATAGTTGACCCTAACGTGAATAGTTGACCCTTAACCCTCACCACATGGCGTAGAGGGTTTCCTTTGTTTCTTAGTATTTTGTATGGATGAGATTGTCTTGTTGAACTACTCTAGCCATGAATCTATGTTGGAATTCCGAACACTTGTGTTTAGAAGACTCTCCCACACTTTGTGTCTATACCTTTAAAAGCAATCTAATATTTATATTCAATTGTAGGTGTTGGCCCATTCCATGGTCATACCCGATTTTAATAATCGACATAATCTTAAAGTCAACACACAAAATATACGAACTGCTGCTAATCATTTCAGGACGTCTGAAATCAATATCAACGAGCGTCGTATTGCATCATCAAGCATATACATTTCATCAATCTGAAGATTACTTTCATTGGGATCCAGTCCAAGTCTTTTTTACAATTTATTCTGTATTTTATCTTTATTGAGTCTAGGACATAAATTGTAAGATCGACTAGGTAATACTGGCTTAATCTCAGTCCACATTTCTAAAAAGCCTACCTATTCCCATTTCATGTCTACCAAAGGTTCAAAATCAGTTTGAAACAGAATTTGACAAATATTTCGAATTTCTCCTAGACAGAACTCAAACCGAGTTCGGCCCGAGTTCGGTTAGTTTGAATTCAAATATCCGTTGCCTCCAAATCTGCAAGCAACGTACATATGCAAAATATTTGCATCGGAACTCTGCCAGAACTCTGTCCGAGTTCGGTCTCAGAAAACACCTATAAATAGGAGAGAGTTTTTTATTTCAAATCACTCATTCATTCTTCATCTTCTTTTCTATTCAAAAAGTGTTTTCACCTGATCAAAAGCTTTCAAATCACACCTATACTTCTCTTAGCCAAAAGCCAGTAATATCTACTTCGATCTTAAGTCTTTTGGTATTCAAGAGTTGTAAAGAGGATGTCCAGTTTACAGCAACTATCCTTGTTGTGGAGCCAGTCGTGCACTCGTCACCAAGCACGGTGTTGTGAAGTTGGTCGTGCACTTGTCACCAAGCACGGTGTTGTAAGAGACTGCAAGCTCTCATTTAGCTTATGCCTTAGTGGATTAACATCGAACAAGAGTACTCGAGACTGGATTAGTCCTCTCAGAAGGATACCAGTATACATCGCTATGTCACTGAGTTTGATCTCTCTATCTCTTGCTACATTTATTTACTGTCTCTTATTTACTGCCATAATTATAGCTTAATTTTTTAAATTGGTAATTATTTTCCGCTGCACACACACACACTCTATTCACCCCCCCTCTAGAGGTGCTCAACGGTCCTACAGTAGGTTGGAGATGCATCCTATGAATCATTCACTATGAAAAAAGATAGGATTATTTTATCTTTGGCAAAGTGTGCAAAGGTTTGTTTTGGTTGTTGTTTCACTTCTTAAATCATTAGTCACTTTGGACTTTACTATGCTTTTACTTCCATATTTGTCCTCATCTTTATATTTGTCCAAAATTTACTGGAATAGATATTGTCCTTATCTTTATATTTGGCCAAAATTTACTCGAATAGATGCGCTGCCTATCTCCTCATACTTGTTCAAAGTAGAATATTTCTTTATAAAGCTATGATTATTCTTGTACTCCCATTGTTGTTATATACAGGAGTTAGAAAATGCATTATATAGCTTTGAAGTCCATTATTTTTATATACAGGATTAAAAAGTACATTAAATAGTTTTGAAGGAGTAACATGCAACAAGCACTACTAAATCTGCTCAATTGGCGACATATATTTAGCGACATTCGATTAATGTCGCTAAATTGTGTACATTAGCGACGTTTTGTCTAAACGTCGCTCATAGTCGCTACTAGCGACGACCTAAGCAACATAACAACGACGTATATTAATCACATGATTTAGTCGTCGCGAAACGTCGCTCGGACGTCGCTAATAGCGACTAACTTAGCGACGGTAGTGATAGCGTCGCTAAATTCTAATTATATCCCCCCCACTGATTCATTTCCCCTATTTTCCTCTCTCACTCTCTCTCTCCTCTCCCCTCCGGCACTCTCACTCTCTCCGGCGGCGACTCTCACACTCTCCGGCGACTCTCCTCCCTCTCCGGTACGTGACTCTCCCCCTCCCTCTCTCTCTCTCTCCGACTGTTTTGGTTGTTGGTGGTTTGGGGGGTGCGGGTGGCTCGGGGGGAGGTGCAGGGGGGATACGGATGGTTGGGGGTGAGTGGGGGGTGGCTGGGGGGGTGGGACAGGGGGGACGAGGGCTGCTGGAGGAAGGGAGCTAGGGTTAGGGTTCGGGTTAGGGTTCATTTCCTCCCATTTTACTCACTCTCTCTCTCTCCTCCCCCACCTCCGGCGCTCTCACTCTCTCCGACGACTCTCCTCCCTCTTCGGTACGTGGTACTCTTCCCTTCCCTCTCTCTCTCTCTTTCTTCGGCTGTTTTGGTTGTTGGTGGTTGGGGGGGTACGCGTGGTTCGGGGGGAGGGGCAGGGGGGATGCGGGTGGTTCGGGCGTGAGTGGGGGGTGGTTGGGGGGGGGGGGGGGCGGGGGGACGAAGGCGGCTGGAGGAGGGGGGCTAGGGGTATGGTTCGGGTTAGGGGTGGGTATGTGTGGGGCGTCTGGGGGAGGGGAGCAGGGGGGTGGGGACGGCTGGGAGAGGGGAGCAGGAGGGAGGGAGGGTTAGGTTTCGGGTTAGGGGTGGTGTAGGGGGGCTTGGTCAGGGGCACCGATAGTGCCGAAAAATCTGATAATTTAGTAATAATTATTTGTTTTTCGACACCGAAAAATGTGATACTTCGATTCGAACGCACCGATTGTGCCGATATTTGTAATAAGTAGTTTTGTTGGTTGGTTAATTGGTAACATGGTGATCGGGACATATAGTCCCAGCAGCCATTCGACTGGCGAGGCAGAAACTATGGTACAACATGGTGATCAGGACATAGTCCCTGCAGCCATTTGACTGGCGAGACAGAAACTATGTAGCCGTAGATAAAGTTGACTGTCCTCCGACCCTCATCCCTCGACAATGATGATACGATAACCTATCACTATATCTTATATAGTAGTTGATGATATTTTAGTATTACATTATGTGAGTTCATCTTGATTCTGTTACATTCTTCAGATACTAGATTCGATAAGAACGTATACTACACCATATGTATATAACATAGATGATTCACACTAATGTATGCTAGAATAAATTTTGGGTTGTGTTCTAAGCCATCCGTTCTCACACTTAAAACACATATGAATTAGAACTGTGTGTCAATCTTTGTTTTTGTATTTTCGGCAAACCCAGGGATTGGATTCTGTATTTTGGATTCTGTACCCTATGGCTCGACTACCAACCGGAGAGGATACTCTGAGAGATCCATCTGAGTAGGATGTATACTCTGAGAGATCACCTTTACAAGAATGATATCAGTAGTTGGATTGAGTGTTGGAAGAGATATTATCAGAGTATACGTCCTACTCAGATGGGTCTTTCATCGTTGCTATTTTTTTCTGATAGCATGGTGGATGTGCACCGTCAACAGATTCTTGCTCTGAGCCAAAACTTTGCCCCGGAGCTCAAGTGGACATCCTTCGTGTAGAGCTCGAGTGAGAGGTTCCTGACAGCATGGTGGTCTCCTTTGTTAAAGTATCCGTGCTCGTCCCACAACCAATCAAATTTTTTTCATTTTTAATCTCTTGAATATGAAGCTCTGCTTCACATTTGGCTCTACCTTCTGGTATATAAGAACCAAATGTGAAACAGAGTTTCATATTCAAGATATTAGAAATAAAAATTTTTTTGATTGGTTGTAGGACGAGCAAGAATCCTTTGACAAAGGAGAACACCATGCTGTCAGGAACCTCTCTCTCGAGCTCTACTCAAGGATGTCCACTCGAGCTCCGGGGCAAAGGATTGACTCAGAGCGGATTTTTGGACAGAGATGACGAAGAAGATGGCTGCCAAAGCTTATGTAAGTTTTTTAATTCTTTATACGTATTATATTTTGTCATTTTGTATTACTGTAATTAAAATTGATCATTGCATCGTATCAATAGGTGATTTTGTACATTAGTTACAAGTGCTACTTAGTTAAAGTTCAAGTGCTACTTAGTTGTGTCTTTCTCTCTATCTATCTCGCTATCAACGCTATAGTGTTGTTCCCCTCGCAATACGGAATGGTCTGATACCGATACTCTGAGTATCAGACCAATCCTATGTGTATCGGTATCGCAATCACAATACCGATACTCGAGTATCGCATTGATACTCAAGTATCACATCTGATAGTTCTCTCATTTATTTGTCAATTACTGTATTTCAGTTCTAGTTAGTTTTATGTGATTCTCTGATAGTTCTCTCATTCATTTTCAACCGCTTCCCCTGTGAATATTGATTTTACCAGATGGCACCCATGAACCGAGGAGCGACACGTCGTTTGAGGGAAACAGTGAATGCTGAGGTGGCTCCTCCTACTGTTAAGGAGGAAGTGGCACCGGTAACTAGTGAGACCGAGAGTTCTATTCATCCAGTACCGGTAGCTAGTGAGACCGGAAGTTCTATTCATGCAGTACTTGCAAGGGACTACATCTCTCCTGCCGTCGTCGATCCCACTTATTCGATGTGGTTGCGTGATCGTATCACTGAGCGTTTGCGTGAGCTGCGTGGTTCTCATTAGCTATTAGTACTTATTTTTATTGGACTATTTGTATTGGGTTATTTTTGTATTAGACTGTTTGTATTGGACTACATATATGAATTAGTACTGTGTCAATCTCTGGATTGTATTGGACTACGACATGGTGATCAGGACATAGTCCCTACAGCCATTCGACTGACAAGACAGAAACTATGTAGCCGTAGATAAAGTTGACTGTCCTCCGACCCTCATCCCTTGGCAATGATGATACGACAACCTATCACTATATCTTATATAGTAGTAGATGATATTTTAGTATTACATTATGTGAGTTCATCTTGATTCTATTACATTCTTCAGATACTAGATACTAGATTCGATAAGAACGTATACTACACCATATGTACAGAACATAGATGATTCACACTAATGTATGCTAGAATGAATTTTGGGTTGTGTTCTGAGCCATCCGTTCTCACACTTAAAACACATATGAATTAGTAATGTGTGTCAATCTTTGTTTTTGTATTTTCGGCGAACCCAGGGATTGGATTCTATATTTTGTATTTTGACTTTGTACATATTTGGGGATATTCAGTTTTTTCGTTGAGGATACTGAGTTTGTACGTATTTGCGAATATTGATTTGGTTTGTTGAGGATATTATATATTGACATTGTTCATTGCGGATAGTATTTTTTTTCTTTATATTTTTTGTATATTCTGGATTGTATTGTGCGTGCCGGTGTTGAGTGTTCCACCGAGGGGGTCGGCGAACCCAGGGATTGGATTCTGTTTTTTGTATTTTGTATTCTGTATTTTGGCTCAGGCTCAAGCTCCATTTGCATTCTGGAACCTATTTTTTATATTTTTTTAACTTAGCGACGTTTTTAGCGACGTTAACAGTCGTCGCTAAATAGTAGCGACGTTAATAAATGTCGCTAAAAGTGTCGCTAAATGCTGACGTGGCAACACGTGGCACCAAATCTTATGTCAGTACGTCGTCGCCAAAACGTCGTAATAGTGTCGCTAAATAGCGGCCACACGATACCATCGCCTTTTACGTCGCTAATTAGCGTCAACGTTAAAATGTCGCAAATAACGTCGCTAATTAGTGACGTTAATAACGTCGCCAAATAATGTCGCCCTTGCGACGTTTTCTCGTTTAGCGACACATTTTTTTTTTCGTCGTTTCCAAAACGTCGTCCAAAACGTCGCTAAATTCACTTAGCGACGTTTTCAACGAGTTTAGCGACGTTTTGGAACGTCGCTAATCTGACAAATTTTTGTAGTAAAGATTGTAGGAGGAAAGTATCTGTTCCCTCGTCTCTTTCTCTCCAACACAGCAATTGAAGCTGCCAAAGCTGACCAGGAAACCCGTGATGCCTTCTATGCACATCGTCTTCTTGATGCCACTGGAATTGTTGTTCATGGATCAGGCTTTGCAGAGGTGAGCATACTTGCAATCTAATTCCACGAGTTCACACACAAGCAAACATCATTTATTACCAAACAATATTATTTGAAATTAGTAACACAACTAGAGATATATTTTCAATTTGAGGGATGGGAAGGACTATAATTTTTATTGTCTATCATATCATTATGAATTGACATCACAGCCAAACTAACTTTACCTTTGTAAGCATAAAGATACATGCACTATAAGGTAGACAAGCAATTTTCCCTTGGTTTTGCTGCATTTTGATGTAAAACAAGTTACAACAGCCTACACGAACAGATGATCGAGGTATCCAATTTACATGGCTACGCTATTTTGTGTAGTGCCCCGCTCCGCGAAGTCACTAGATAGACAGACGATTGATCTGGGTGAGTGGACAAAGACTCATTTTATGATTCGCTTGCGCCTAATAAAAATCTGAGTTTTTGAATGAATGTTGTTGCTAATAACAAGATGGTAATCATTGAGTATGCTTGTAAGAGATTTCACATGTTACTATGCTAAGAACATGAAAAGAGTTAACCTGTATGCTAAGAAGAAGAATTGTTGTATGCTAATAAGAAACGACATGATGATTTGTTAAGAAATGAATGTTGCCTTAATCGATAAAATGTTGACATGTTAAATCAATAAGATGATGCTGTGCTAAATTAGAGATGTGCCTCGAATGAATGAAATATTGCCATGCTTAATAAGAAAAGAAAAGAGAATGTTTACATGTCCCTGAATAGAGTATGACTATCAAGAGTAGAGTTCATGCTTGTTGATATTGTGCTTACTAAAATAAAGATTGTTCATTGTCCCTTGATTGTTGCTATAAAAAGACAGAGATGTATAGAATGACACATTGTACAAAAGAGATGATATGGCTTGTCCGTATAGAGAAAAGAGTAGAGCTACTGGCTCGATTGCATGAAAAAGAAGAGATAAAAATGTTTACAAGTTGCTAGATTGATGCATGATAGTTTTATCTGATAGCCGCATTTGCATTGGTCCTGGACAACTTGTGCACAAGTATAAAGATCCTCATGACCATTTCCGGGGCACTGGAGCCGCTCGGCCTAGGGTGGATAAGAGTAACGCCCAGAGGTAAAAGAGACCTCACGGTGTATAGAGAGAGTGTCCACTAGCGACGAGCTGAACCCAAGAGTCACAATGGCTAATCATGGGTTTCACATGGACCATCATATAGATAAGTGTCGATTGGTGAAGAGCTGAACACTGAGCCACAGCTACTAGTATGTGCGTTATCAGTACAAGCTGACCCGGAAAGTCACAACTACTGGTCTACGTATATATTAGTGCAGAGCTGAGCCTTGCGTCACAGCTGCCAATCGGGTTGCAAGAGTCAGTAAAGATTTTGTTAAGAGCTAACAATGTAGAGACGAACTGTCATGACCCGCACCCGCTTTTCGGATACGACACGTGTCCAAGTCCAGCCTACACCGCAGTGTGGACGGTAGAACGCTGTCTAGTATATATGCAAGTCACAAAAACTATGTCCAACAAGGTAATTTAGATATCATCCACAGAAAGTAAAGTCACATTCAAATCCAATAAATACAACTGAAATAAAGGACTGAATAATATAACTGAATTTCAAGTAGTTCAAGTCACGTCCGGTGGACACAAATCCACTACCAGTAGACGGAATAAAATAAGACAGGAATGATACAACTGAAACTAACTACGCTAACATCAATACAACAATACCGTGATCTGTATGCTGGCTCAACACTGCTCGTCTCCACCTGGCTCAAGAGCGGCTAACCTGAAGAGATCATCAGGTCCTTAGAGGACTAGCAAGATACATAAAACATGCCTACTAATATGACAGTAAATAACATGTGTGGAGGATAAGAACGATGCCAGAAAGATATCTAAAGTATGAAAATGTAATACTAGACTTGGCTATCAATCGATTAACCCCCATAGCTTATAGTACAATGCAAGATACTCCTAATCTATAGTAGGTTTCGACTGTAGCACAATGCAAGATTGTAAGCTCCAAAATTTCAAAATAATATTTTTATAATATTAAATAGCTTTTATATATTTAAAATAGATTAATATAATTGCTAGGAATTTTTCTAGAATTTTTAAATGATTTTTAAATAGTTTTTAAATCAAAATATATCATTCTGTAATAAATTAAATTGTTTTAATGTCATTGTGCAATTGTTTTAATTATTTTAATAGCCTTTTGTAATATCCTATTTGTCTGTGCAAATTCAATTTTGTAAAGAATCATAGCGCGGGGGGGGGGGGGGGTTACTTGCAAATTTGACATTTGCAATAACCAAGGTGGCGCACATTTGTGCAATATCCCAATCTCCGAGGGGTTTTTTGCAAAACCCTAATCTCACCCACCACCGACGACCGCGCGCTGTCGTCGTATCAGGCATACACTCGCCGTAACCCTAAACCCAATCCTAATCTAAAGACCTAAACCGACCGCCATACTCACCTATAAATGCCCCCCAGGCCTAAACCCAAACCCTACTTCATTTCCGACCACCACGACCCCCGTCTCCCCCATTTCCCTACGCCTGAACCCTAACTCCGGCCACACCCTACCACCACCTCCACATCAACCATCACCACCATCGATCACCACCACCGAGTTCGCCCTGTCGAGACAAGTGCAGCGCCACCCCAGCGCCACCTCCACGACCCCTAGCTCGTCGGACACGAAGGTAACAACCCCAAGTTTGTGTCGTGCGTGTCTCAAACTCACACGTGACGTTCGCCTAGACACGGGGAGCTTAACCATAGGGGTGGACACGTGTTTACAGTATCGTGCGTGTCGTGCTGGGCGTGGACACGCGACACTGGGTCAGATTCTATTTGCTCGTGTCCGGAAAAGTCTGGACACGAGCCGAACTGTTATTTAGTGATATTGGGTTAACGGGTTTAGTTTCGTGCTATTGGGTTTAGAAACCCATTAACCTAACTCTAACTTAATACTAACCCAAACCCTTCCCTAACAGATAACTCGGGCTGACCCCCTGGCCAGCCCGACTACGCCTAAAACCCGACCCCCCTGGGCCGAGTTCGAGCCTCCCTTCTTTCTTTTTGGTTTTGTTTTGGTTTTAGTTATTTTATTATATATATATATATATATATATATATATATATATATATATATATATATATATATATATATACAAATACTGTATACATATATATATATAACAATATATATATTTTATACAACATATATATTTTATACAATATAACAATATATACAAATACTGTATACATATATATATATATATTTTATATATATATATATATTGTTATATATATATATGTATACAGTATTTGTATATATATATATATATATATATATATATATATATATATATATATATATATATATATATATATATATATATATATATATATGTAAATATATTATATTTACATATATATATATATATATATAAATATATATATATATATATATATAAAATATATATATATATATATATATATATATATATATATATATATATATATATATATTTTAGTGTAACAATAAACTGTGACGAGTTACCAGGCATCTATAGCATTTTTAGTGTAACAATATATATATATATATATATATATATATATATATATATATATATATATATATATATAAAATAATTTTATGTATTTATTTCTACAGTGACGAGTTACCAGGCATCTATAGCATTTTTATCGCTGCTTTGCTTTGCTAAAGGCAAGTACTTCTATGAACTTTACATACTGCTATAACAATAAACTGTGATTTTTCAACCATGTTAAATGCTGATCCTTGGGGTAGCAAGTTAAAACTTTACATGTTGTATTACTTTCAGTCTCTACCATGTTTAGGACAGTTTTTATATCTCTCACATGTTTAAATAATAGGTTAAGGGGAAACTGTTAGTAGTGTACGTGATCACGATCCCCTTCTCCGTATGTATTTACCGCGCAGGGTAACATTCTATATGTAACTTTGCCGTAGGTTCTGATCTCGCATTTGTGTATGGATATACACCGATGCCGTTCGTGCACGTATGTGCATGCCAGAAAAACTTGATATGTACCGCTGTACATCATATTCACCTATTGACCGATTCACGTACATGCTACGATTTTAAACGCTTAAAATATATGTCGCCATTTCTAAAAAGAACCAATTAAACCATGATATGCCATGATTCCAGTTTATTACACTTCTGTTCATGCTTCGTATGTTTAGTTTGTTAGAATCAGTACTTGCTCCCGTCCTGACAGGATAACGTTGTTGGTATACTTACTGAGGAGGAGTTGCTCTGTGACTCATATTATGGAGTTACTGCCCAGGACCAGGCTTTGTCTTACGAGGATGTACCTGCGGGAAAACTCGTCTAGTTGTCTATTTACATTTTAGACTTTTGAGAGTAGTCATGTATTAGACTATGTCTTTTGTGACTGGACTTGTATCCAGCTTTATATTTCGGACTTGTACTTGGACTTACTATTATATGAGATGACTTTTGTGTTTGGAGCATTTATGACTCTTCATTACATGTAGAACTGTTAGCACATTTTAGTCTTACCTTGTTATCTTTAGAACAGCTTACTACGCTTTATCTCAAGCATAGGCTGGACATGACTCGGCCCAGTCCAACAATTTGGGTAGCAGATAGTGACATATTTTTATTGGTGGCCCATGCAGGTCCTGACTAAATTGTTTGGTTACGTTATTGTACCAAGCTTGCCTGCAATTAGGAACTTAAGGTAATTAGACAACATTAGGAATGACGCTTAGAACATCTAGAGAATTACTAGGATTGCAACAAAGGAAACGCTTCACATGCTTGCTATTATAATTAGATTTTCTTGTTTATGATTGTTTACTTTAAAGAGTCCTTATAAGTCCTTTTTATTTTATTTTATTTTATTTAGATGGTGCTCACCCGCTCATTCCAGTATGTCATACCTGAGAATGGCACACTCCTTATCCAGTCGGTTGACCAGTTGACCGATGTACCTCCACCTCCACCAACCATATTCCCCCACTCCACAAATCCACAAACCCAAATGCCTCCACCACCTTCCACATCACAGTCCCAGCAGGACCCGATACTCCCACTACCACATATCACTATACCTACCCAGGCTTCCGTCACACTCGACGGGAACCAACTGCTCACTCTGATCCAGGGGCTCCTAACAACCCATTAGGAGCAGACCACCCTACTCCGCCAGAGCATGGAGCGTTCTGAGAAACGTACCATGGTCCCACCACCTGTAGAGCCATGGCAGAGAGCAGGGACAATCAAGGACTTCATGGGTCTGAACCCCAAGGAGTTCTTAGGGACTGAGGGCATTGTAGTAGCAGATGACTGGCTAGACTCGGTAGAGAGGAAGCTCTTTGGAGCTAGGCTGCCGAATGACCTCCTGGTTGAGGCAGCGGGATTTCTGCTGATAGACTTGGCAGGAGTTTGGTTCCAAAATGAGCCGCTATTCGCGAGAGGGAGGGCCACTTGGGATCAGTTCAAGACCCAGTTCAAGAAGAAATTCTTCTCGACCACCGCTAGGGTAGCCATGGGGCTACGATTCCAGAACATCCAGCAGGGGAATCGTTCTGTTGACGAGTATGCAGCAGAGTTTAGTCGTTTGAGCCGTTTCGCTCCTAGTCTAGTTGTAGACATCCAGAAGACGGCATTCAACACGAAGTACGGGCAGTACGAGTTTCTGGTGATGCCATTTGGTCTCACAAATACGCCAGCTGTCTTTATGAATTTGATGAATAAGACATTTCATGAGTATCTGGATAAGTTCGTCGTAGTATTTATCGACGACATCCTGATATACTCGAAGACGCCGGAGGAGCACGCAGAGCACTTGCGGATAGTTTTGGGGATTCTGAGGCAGGAGAGGTTGTTTGCCAAATTGTCGAAGTACGAGTTATTTTTGGACCGAGTGGAGTTTCTCAGTCATATAGTTACTGGAGAGGGGATCTCGGTGGATCCCAGGAAGATTGCTGCCGTTGAGACATAGAAGGCTCCGACGTCAGATTCAGAGATCAGGAGCTTTCTGGGTTTAGCCGGCTATTATAGAAAGTTCATCCAGGACTTTGCTAGGATAGCTGAACCCATGACAAAACTGACACGGAAGGATGCAGAGTACATATGGTCAGAGGACTGCCAGGCAGCATTTGAGGAGCTGAAGAGGAGGCTGACGACCGCTCCAGTTCTAACATTACCTTCAGGGTCTGGAGGTTTCACCATATACAGCGATGCTTCGGGAAAGGGGCTAGGATGTGTCCTACAGCAGCATAGGAAAGTGATTTCTTATGCATCTAGGCAATTACGGACTCATGAGCGGAACTATCCTACCCATGACCTAGAGTTAGCTACGGTGATCTTTACACTCAAATTATGGAAACATTACTTATACGGAGAGCGTGTGGAAATCTTTACTGACCACAAGAGCATGAAGTATGTATTCACACAGAAAGAGCTGAACATGAGGCAAAGACGATGGTTGGAGTTGATGAAGGACTTCGACTTCAATTTACAGTATCACCCCAGGAAGGCAAATATGGTGGCAGATGCGCTGAGCAGGCATCTGATGGCATGGTATCTGATGATAGACCGGCATTTGTGGGAAGATCTGGAGAAGCTCGGTATCGAGATAATTCGGCCAGGATCAGTGATACAGATTATGGCGCTTGACATTCAGTCAGGGTTGACAGAGCAGATCAAGGAGGCACAGTCTACAGATGAGAGCCTTCGCAGACTTCGAGCCCAGGCTTTAGCTGGATTACTAGATGACTTCACCGTAGCAGAGGATGGATCCTTGAGGCATGGCAGCCGATTGTGCGTGCCGAAGGAAGAGCTGATAGAGGCAGTCTTGCAGGAGGCGCACCGATCGAGATATTCTATTCATCCTGGTGCCAACAAGATGTACCGTGACTTGCGGAGACATCTTTGGTGGCACGGGATGAAGAGAGATGTATCACATTTTATTTCGAGATGCCTAGTTTGCCAGCAGGTCAAGGCGGAGCGCCAGAGGCCAGCTGGTCTATTGCAGCCGTTACCCATTCCCGAGTGGAAGTGGGAACACATTACGATAGACTTCGTCTCAGGGCTTCCTCGTTCCCAAGGAGGGAAGGATGTCATTTAGGTCATCGTGGACAGGCTGACGAAGTGTGCACACTTCATACCTTTCAAGGTAGGGCTTTCCACCGAGATGTTGGCGGAGCTATACATGAAGCAGATAGTTCGCTTACACGGAGTACCAGTGAGCATCGTGTCGGACCGAGACAGCAGATTCACGTCCCACTACTGGAGGAGCTTGCAGGAAGAGTTAGACAGTCGGCTCAAGTTCAGTACGGCGTACCACCCGCAGACAGATGGGCAGTCCGAGAGGACGATACAGACGCTAGAGGACATGCTGAGGACTTGTGTGCTAGACTTTGGCGGATCATGGGAGAGCCATCTGTACTTGGTAGAGTTTTCATACAACAACAGCTACCAAGCCAGTATCGGTATGTCTCCTTTCGAGGCACTATATAGACGACGATGTCGTACACCGCTCTTTTGGGACGATATTTGGGACAGAGTTATGCTTGGGCCAGAGATGATCACGAATGCAGTAGAGAAGGTCGGGATGATCAGAGACAGGCTCAGAGTAGCTCAGGACAGGCAGAAACACTGGGCCGATGCTAGTCGCAGACCGATGGAGTTCGCTGACGGTGATATGGTGCTAGTAAAGATATCACCTACTAGAGGGATGATCCGGTTCGGACGAGGAGGCAAGCTGAGCCCCAGATACATCGGGCCGTTCAAGATACTTGGCAGGATCGGAGAGGTAGCTTACAGGGTTGCACTTCCACCCAACCTAGCAGGACTTCACGATGTCTTTTATGTGTCTCAGTTGAGGAGATATGTTCCGGACCCCAGTCATGTGCTAGATCATTCAGAGTTGGAGATCGGACCGAGCCTTGCAGTTACTGAGCAGCCCGTGGAGATATTGGACAGGAGGGAGAAGAGGCTGAGGAACAAAGTCATATCCTTAGTGCGAGTAGCTTGAAGCCATCACTCTCCGGGTGAATCTACTTGGGAGAGGGAGTCAGACATGAGGGAGAGCTATGCTTACTTGTTCGACCCAACAGCTGCGAGGGAACCACCTGTTCCCGCTTGATACCCTAGAGGTTAGTTTTGATCGTAGCCTTAGTCATTTGTTGCATAGCTTGTTATGATAGAATGATTGTAAAGTCTTCTAACCTTGTAAATTTCGAGGACGAAATTTTTCAAGGAGGAAAGATTTGTAAGTCCCAAATTTCAAAATAATATTTTTATAATATTAAATAGCTTTTATATATTTAAAATAGATTAATATAATTGCTAAAAAAATTTCTAGAATTTTTAAATAATTGTTAAATAGTTTTTAAATCAAAATATATCATTCTGTAATAAATTAAATTATTTTAATATCATTGTGCAATTGTTTTAATTGTTTTAATAGCCTTTTGCAATATTCTATTTGTCTGTGCAAATTCAATTTTGCACAGAATCATAGCGGGGGGTTACTTGCAAATTTGATATTTGCAATAACCAAGACGGCGCACATTTGTGCAATATCCCAATCTCCGAAGGGTTTTTTGCAAAACCCTAATCTCACCCACCCCCGACGACTGCACGCTGTCGTCGTCTCTGGCATACACTCGCCGTAACCCTAAACCTAATCCTAATATAAATTCCTAAAGCGACCGCCCTACTCGCCTATAAATGCCCCCCAGGCCTAAACCCTAACCCTACTTCATTTTCGACCACCACGACCCCCGTCTCTCCCATTTCCCTACGCCTGAACCCTAACTCCGTCCACACCCTACCGCCACCTCCACAACAACCATCACCACCACCGAGTCCGCCCTGTCGAGACAAGTGCAGCGCCACCTCCACGACCCCTAGCTCGTCGGACACGAAGGTAACAACCCCAAGTTTGTGTCGTGCGTGTCTCAAACTCACGCGTGACGTTCGCCTGGACACGGGGAGCTTAACCATAGGGGTGGACACGTGTTTACAGTATCGTGCGTGTCGTGCTGGGTGCGGACACGCGACACTGGGTCAGATTCCATTTGCTCGTGTCCTGAACAGTCTGGACACGAGCCAAACTGTTATTTAGTGATATTGGGTTAACGGGTTTAGTTTCGTGCTATTAGGTTTAGAAACCCATTAACCTAACTCTAACTTAATACTAACCCAAACCCTTCCCTAACAGATAACTCGGGTTGACCCCCTGGCCAGCCCGACTGCGCCTAAAACCCGACCCCCCTGGGCCGAGTTCGAGCCTCCCTTCTTTCTTTTTGGTTTTGTTTTGGTTTTAGTTATTTTATTATATTTATATATATATATATATATATATATATATATATATATATATATATATATATATATATATATATATATATATATATATTTGTATGTATATATATAAATATTATTTTTGTATATTTATATATGTATTTCAAATTCTACCTTGTACAAAATATTATTGTGCATAAATTCACAAGTCATTTTTATTATTTAAATTGTGACTTGTATATTTTAGCACTTTAAAAATATATTTATGTATATAAATTACTGCTTTTTATTGATTATGACCAATTGATGTCCAAACCTAGCGTGGGTTTTTAGGCCCAATTGTGTCTAATACATTCAGAGTCTGTACAAGTCATATTGGACTTGATTCATGGCTCTGGGTCCTGTATCTGAACTTCGATTCAATTTTGAATACATGGACAAAATAGTAAATAATTAATTAATTATTTTCCAGAAACTGTTGCTTGCTGTTTTTAAATTTTTATATATTTTTTAATTGCTGTAAAAATCTTGAAAAAAGTTGTATTTAAATACTATGTTAATTTAGACAATTTACTATAATTTTTCCAGCATTTAATAAGTAATTTTGGTATTTTATAAAAATAGGAAAACAGAACTCATTTTCAGTATATATATGTTTGCTGATTTTTAATAAATATTTATGAGGGTTTATAAATTTTAGAAAAATTAGTATAAATTTCTATAATTAACAAGAATCATTTTGGTACTTTATTTTATGCAAAATTGAGCTTTTTGTCTATCTCAAAAATTGCTGGAACACAGTGTACAGTTTGATTTAACTATTGCATTGTTACGACTTGCAACTTTTTGTGTTGTTTTGAGTTATAGTCGTATTGAACCTCACCCTACACTAGTATAAGGACCCTAGAAAGTTAGTTTGGGTAATGTGCCACCCCGTATTGGTCTTCTATGCTAAAAGTCATCATTTGGCTAGGTGTCCAATCAGAAAGTCGTGTTGCACCACTAGTATTTTAGTGTTTAACTTAGTGTAAAAACTAAGTTTATGTATTTATTTCTACAGTGACGAGTTACCAGGCATCTATAGCATTTTTATCGCTGCTTTGCTTTGCTAAAGGCAAGTACTTTTACGAACTTTACATACTGCTATAATAATAAACTGTGATTTTCCAACCATGTTAAATGCTGATCCTTGGGGTAGCAAGTTAAAACTTTACATGTTGTATTACTTTCAGTCTCTACCATGTTTAGGACAGTTTTTATATCTCTCACATGTTTAAATAACGGGTTAAGAGGAAACTGTTAGTAGTGTACGTGATCACAACCCCCTTCTCCGTATGTATTTACCGCGTACGGTAACATTCTATATGTAACTTTGTCGTAGGTTCTGATCTCGCGTTTGTGTATGGATATACACCGATGTCGTTCGTGCACGTATATGCATGCCAGAAAAACTTGATATGTACCGCTGTACATCTTATTCACCTATTGACCGATTCACGTACATGCTACGGTTTTAAACTCTTAAAATATATGTTTCCATTTCTAAAAAGAACCAATTAAACCATGATATGCCATGATTCCAGTTTATTACACTTCTGTTCATGCTTCGTATGTTTAGTTTGTTAGAATCAGTACTTGCTCCCGTCCTGACAGGATAACGTTGTAGGTATACTTACTGAGGAGGAGTTGCTCTGTGACTCATATTATGGAGTTACTGCCCAAGACCAGGCTTTGTCTTACGAGGATGTACCTGCGGGGAAACTCGTCTAGTTGTCTATTTATATTTTTGGACTTTTGAGAGTAGTCATGTATTAGACTATGTATTTTGTGACTAGACTTGTATCCAGCTTTACATTTCGGACTTGTACTTGAACTTACTATTATATGAGATGACTTTTATGTTTGGAGCATTTATGACTCTTTATTACATATAGAACTGTTAGCACATTTTAGTCTTACCTTGTTATCTTTAGAACAACTTACTACGCTTTATCTCAAGCATATGCTGGACATGACTCGGCCCGGCCCAACAATTTGGGTAGCGGATCGTGACAAAGATACTCCCAGTCAAGATTAGCCAATTCTTGTATCGTTTTCCTCTCCTAAAGGAATACAAGATCAAGAATACACCTATAAACCGTAGTACAATGCAAGATACTCCCAATTTATAGTGTCGCAAGTCAAGTGAATCAATCAATATCAAGGTAGAAGAATCTGCTATAGGTCGTAGTACAATGTAAGATACTCCCAATCTATAGTGTGTCTCAATTGTAGTACAATCCAAGATACTCCCAGTTAAGAATAGTCAAGTCAAGGACAAGGTGTAGAACTGGCAACTCTATCACAAGACATGATAACATAAAGAAAAATAATAGACAAGCAATATCAAATATCCTATACGTGCACGTAATCTAGAATAAGTAAGACAATCAAGGACAAACCAATCACAATATGGAAATCATGTGACAATATGAAAAAGGAATACAATAGAGAAAGAGAAAAATAATGTAAATATTGTATATGTTCGACAAGGTATACTTGCCTGTGGTCCTGAGCTGCTGTCACGGCCAAGTGTTGAGTCAAAAGTCCAATGAACCTATTTAGTTGCCTCCACACGAAAGGTTCTTCGTTCCTCTTCAACTCCTTCTTGCCTCCTTTCGGATTTCTTAGGGTTTGCAGTGTGATTAGGGTCGGCTGCTTGTCCATCCCTATATACTAGGGTTCTAGATTTGATCAAGGGAGAGACTTGATAGAGGAATTAGGATTTAAAAAAAGATATGTGCTTATCTCTTGGTGATTGGGAGTTCCTAAAATTTGAACAGAAAAGTGAAGATTCGGACCCGAGGTTTCAGGTGGTCGTTTGGGGAGAATTTGAATTTGACAAAATTGCAATAAGCCCCCTTTGTACAAATCATTAGCACAACAGCTCACCTATACCATCAATATATATATATATATATATATATATATATATATATATATATATATATATATATATATATATATATATATATATATATATATATATTCCCCTATAATGAGCCTTTATGAATAAGGTTCATTGGTTGAAAGTGTCTATAAAATCCCAAAATCAATATTTGGGTCACATGATTAAAATAAAAAAATAATTACTTTCAAAATTCAGGACGGGGGTTTACACGAACAGGAAACAATGTTGATTTTTATCACGTTTATGCTAATCCTTGTCTTGTGCAAGGATGGACGATCGGCTATGTTAAGAATCACTGAAAAGTGATACATATGTGTTGCTTAAGTTTCCTATATGAATTGCTTGCAGAGATTAATCTATTGCAAGGAAATGCTATGTTCCACTAAAGAAAAGATGTGATATCGTGCTTATAGTTGTCCCTAAGAGTGGCTTAAACATTAGAAATGAATATGCTCATGAAACACGCTGCGCACTCCACATAAATGGATAGTCCCTTGTATGCTTGACATGAAAAGAAAAGAAATGAACTATGGCTTTTCAAAGATGTTTTCAAAAGAGACGTAAACTGACTCTGTATGCATGGAATGAACATAGGTAAAAGTAGCAAAATCACATCACAAGAAAATATTTTCTCACTAAATGAACAGTGATCGTTTCAGAAGAATGTAGCCCTTTGTTCACAATTCACCAGTATGCTGATATACTGACCCACCATCAGTCTGCATGCAGGTGCAATATGCATCGAGATGGATAGTCCGAAGCGATAGCCCGTGCCTCATCCTCAGGAGCCAGAAATCAGAAGAGATACCAAGAGATAGACATCTGTTGCAAGAGTTGGTTTTGTATATAAAGGGATATAATGTATGGGAACGAGATCATTGTAATCTGTAAAGTTCTGAGAGAATGTTACCATTGTATCAGAGAATTGAGAGCTTGTAATCTGTTCAAGAATATCAATAAAGAGAATTGTTTCTTGTTACCATTGTGTTCAATTCATGTATTCTGAAAAATGTTCGCTGCCGCTTCAATTATCTGCAATATGCTCCGCTGCGTATTGTCAATCTTGTCTATTTTGTCTTGCTTCAGGTCTTCGTCTTGTGCAAGCGCAACTTAGGCTTGCACGACATCACGCCTTAGCGACGATGACCGGTCTCAGAGAGTCCGAAGCGAGGATGAAAGGACTCTGCAGGATCGGGACGTGAAATTTTGAACATAACTTCTTGATGTGGTATCATATTTTTCAAAATTTTCGTAATTGACTAGAATTTTGAATATCAAAGAAAACAACACAACAAAGTTTTTATGGATTCTTCCAAGTTTCTGGATTGGCTAAGTGAATTAAGAGTCATCTCCTTTATAACATTAATAAATACCATATATTTTCTTTCTTCATGATCTCAACCCAAGTTTCTTTTAGGTCTTCCTCTAGAAAGATACATAAAAGAGTTTCAGTATTTATGTCCGATTGTGAACTTGACGTCAGCCCACTAGATGTTGGTACTAAATTCCTAACCATGTTCATATGACCTACATGCCTATAAAACCTAGACAACGAGTTGGTAGATAGCAAACCTATCATTTTGGCTATTTGGCTATACAGT